>BSBK01000875.1:0-235000 GCA_027943335.1 Chamaecyparis obtusa
CTCAAGGTCCTCTACCCTTTTAAAAGGGTTTTTCATGCATCTCTTGCCGCTTTTACCTTCTTTTGGGACAAGGTCAATTTCCAGGATTTCCTGGATAGAGTGGGAGGTGGATTGAGTGGGATTGTCAGTTTTCAAATGAGAATCCTCCTGGGTGACTTCTTAGATAATAGGGGAAGGTTGGGGCAGAGGAAAGATGGCCTTATGGAAGTTATAAAGATAGAGAAAGAGGCCCTAGTGCAGAATATGGATCAGCTTTTCAGGGTTTTCCCTAATATCCAGAATATTGCTTTCAATAGAATGAAGGAGGTAAAAGGGAATGGATATAAGATCCCTATTCCTGATATGATTGAGATAGGTAAATGGTAATAGTAAAACACTATAAATTTACCTTCTAGGGTCAAATACTTCATCCCAATGAGGCATAGCTTGCGCCAGAACTCTGGAATCTCCTCGCGATTGAAACCTCCAAACTTCTTCACACATTTCTCCCATGCCTTGAAGAATTGGTTGAGTATGGTTGGGTCTGGCATCCTACTAGATTTTTTAATATTTCCTTCCTTCCAAGGAGAGCCCCATTGATGAAGGGTGCTCCCCTTAATACCACAAACACATAACAGAAACAGAGAAACCACAACAATATGCAAGAACAGAAAATTGGCTTCTTATTATCTCCACAAATGTGGAATTACAAACTTTTAGAATTACAATATGCAAAGCCACATGGGCATTCCCTTACAATATTCTGTAGGATAAAGCCTCGAACTATTACCCAGATCTACTACCCAGAACTATTCTGAACTGCCTAAGATAATAATACAGCCTTCCTTATATAGGCAACTATCCACCGCCTGGGAAGGTTCCAGAATTTTAGCCAATAAGGCCGACCAAACTTAGAATTATTTTATTTTACATTTTATTACATCATAGTCGGCTCAAGATAACCTTTGAAACCCGAACAAAAATTTTGAAGAAAATTATTTTTCGCCATTTCAGGTGGCCCAACTTCCGAAGACCATAAGTCATCACCAGTTGACCCGATCGGCTATTATAACCCCATTTGAGAAACCCCACGAAGCGCTCTACAGGCTTGACCAACACAAGCGCCCGTCACCCAAATTTTTGACCTCATCCGGGGCCTCTAAAGCCTTCAAAACTGAGTTCAAAGTTTCTGTACCCTGCTGCCAATACCGAAAATCTTCAATATCTTCCAATATACACTTGATCTGGCAATGAAACTTTACTGGCAGACTTATATGACCAACATGAACCTCCAAGAAAGAAATCAGATCATTCTGAGCACATACGAAAATTACCAAAATAGTAACTTTCCAAAAATAGCAGCTCTGCACAAACTAGCCCTTATTGAATACAAAAATAGAAATATTTTTTGGGTGATGCAAGATTGCTCTTACACCCAGGATGCTCCTGCATCAGACACCCAGGGTAATTTGAGAAGTGACCCTGTCACGACTCAGGTGTGCAGAGGAAAACCAAGACGGTTAACCTCCTCCTTTGTTAGCCATGATGAATCTTCAACAGGTCGTCCTTTCCATTTGACCATATATTCTTCATATGTCATGTTCCTTGTGCTTCTGCCAACACGACTATCTAGTATATTTTCAATCTCCTTAGTGTCTGAACTAGTTGCTGGAATACTCCACTGTGCTGCTGTGATCTCATCTTCAACACCTCCTTCATGATACTCTGTCAGATCTGAAATGTTAAACACTGGCGAAATATTTAGCTCAGTAGGTAATTCTACCTCATATGTGTTTCCTGAATCATGTTTCTTCAGTATCCTACATGGTCCAAACTTCTTCATTTTCAGCTTGTTATATGTACCAACCGGAAACCGCTCCTTCCGCAAATGAACCATGACTTCATCGCCAACCTAAAATTTCTTATGCCTCCTTTTCTCATCTACCTTAGCCTTATACTGTGCGTTCATCTTGTTAATATGCTTCCTCACCTCTTCATGGATGTTCTTCAAGTGTTCTGCAAAATCTTCAGCTTCAGCACTACTTATTTCTCCTTTATCTATCTTCCTCAATTCAGATGCATTTCTTGGACTACTTCCATATACAATCTGAAATGGTGATTTACCAGTGCTCCTGTTGACAGAATTATTGTATGCAAATTCTGCCTGTGGTTAAATCAAATCCCATCCTGTTGGCTTATCTCCAACCAAACATCTCAGCAAATTTCCCAAACTCCTATTCACCACCTCTGGCTGTCCATCAGTCTGTGGATGATGTGATGAACTAAACTTTAAATCTGTCTTCAACTTCTTCCACAATGTACGCCAGAAATATCCAAGAAACTTAGTGTCCCGATCTGAAACTATGGTCTTTGGCAAACCATGAAGTCTCACTACTTCTCTGAAAAACAATTCTACTACATGAACAGCATCATTAGTCTTCTTGCAGGGAATGAAATGTGCCATCTTTGAAAATCTGTCAACCACCACAAAAATTGAATCATGTCCCCGCTGAGTCCTCGGTAAACCAAGAACAAAGTCCATGCTGATATCCTCCCAAGGCTTCTCTGGTATAGGTAATGGCTGATACAACCCTGTATTCTGCTTCACTCCTTTCGCCATCTGACATACTCTGCAACTCTGTACAAACTTCTTCAAAATCTTGCTGCAATTGTGGCCAATAATAATTTTCACCAACCAAAGCAAGGGTTTTATCACGACTAAAATGTCCAGCCAATCCTCCGCTATGCTTCTCTTTGATGAGATTCTCCCTCATAGAACTTCATGGAATGCACAACTGACTCCCTCTGAATAGCATATCATCTTGGATGATAAAATCCAACCATTTCGTCCTGTCTAGAGTAACAGGTTCTGTACAAGCTTTCCAAGCTTAACCAAAATCAGGATCCTCTGGATACAAATTCTTGAGTTCCTTGAACCCAACCACTTCAATCCGCATTTCTGTCAGCAATAGTTGCCTTCTGCTAAGAGCATCTGCAACCCTATTAGACTTTCCACTCCTGTGTTTCAAAACAAATGTATAACTCTGCAAAAACTCAACCCATTTCAAATGCCTTTGATTCAATTTTCCTTGACTATTCAAATATTGCAAAGCTTGATGATCAGTATACAAAACAAACTCCTTAGGAAGTAGATAATGTCTCCACTTCTTTAATGCCTGAACTATAGCATAAAATTCTTGATCATAAACAGAATATTTTCTCTTGGCATCATTTAACTTCTCACTGAAATAAGCAACAGGTTTACCTTCTTGGCTCATAACAGCTCCTATTGCAGTACCACTAGCGTCACAATCTACTTGAAACACCTTATTAAAATCTGGAAGTGCTAAAATAGGTTTTTCTGTAACTTTTTGTTTCAACAATTGAAAACTCTTTTCTGCCCCATTAGTCCACTTAAACTCTTTTCTATCCCCTCTCATTGTTTCAGTCAAGGGTCCACAAATACTGCTAAAATTTTGGATAAACTTTCTGTAAAAGCTAGCCAAACCATGAAAATATCTTACCTCAGTAGCACTCCTTGGAGTAGGCCATTCAAGGATAGCCTGTACCTTCTCTAGGTCCATTTTTAGACCTTCTCCTGAAATTACAAACCCCAAATACACTAACTCTTTCTTCACAAAACTGCACTTCTTCAAATTAATCAGCAATTTCTCTTCTCTCAACTTCTCAAATACCATACGAATATGCATCATATGCTCATCCAATGTCTTACTAAAGATCAAAATATCATCCAGGTAAACAATGACAAACTTACCCAAAAATTCTTTCAGAACTTCGTTCATGAGCCGCATGAAAGTGCTCGGTGCATTGGTTAGCCCAAAAGGCATGACTAACCACTCATATAGTCCTTCCTTTGTCTTGAAGGTAGTCTTCCATTCATCTCCTTCTCTGATCTGAATCTGATGATATCCACTTTTTAGATCTATCTTTGAGAAATACATAGCTCCACTCAAACAGTCCATAATATCATCCATTCGTGGCAATGGAAACCTATACTTGATTGTGATCTTGTTTATTGCTCTGGAATCTGTACACATCCTCCATTCTCCATTTTTTTTTGGTTCTAATACCGCTGGTACAGCACAGGGACTCAAACTCTCATGGATCAATCCTTTCTGTAACAACTCATGTACTTGTCTGTTCAACTCCTCACTTTCTGCAGGTGTCATTCTGTGTGCTGCCTTGTTCGGCAAACTTGCTCCTGGGATGAAGTCCATCTGATGACTGATCTTCCTGACTGGTGGTAATCCATCAGGCATGTTATCGGATACAATATCCTGAAACTCATTCAACAAATCTGCAACTTCTACAGGAACATCTTCTACTTCCTCTTTACCAGCTTTTGGAATTAAAGTAAAACATACATGCGCATGCCTCATACCATCTAGGAAATTTCTTCCATCAACAAAAGTTATCCTTGCATTACCACATACCTTTTCTTCAGTCTCCTTCAATGATTTTAGCTTATGTCGCACTCCATCCTTTGTCAGGGAATAGGTATTCGCATGACCATCATGTACAGCACATCTGTCAAACTGCCATGGTCTACCCAACAACATATGACATGCATCCATAGATATGATATCACACAATACCTCATCTTGGTATCCGCCAATCTTGAACTTCACCAGGCATTGTTCATTGACCATGACCTTGTGGTCATCCTGTACCCAGGCAATCCGATATGGATGTGGGTGTTTCTGTCTCTTGAGCTTCAACTTTGTCACCATCTCTTCTGACACCAAATTGTCAGTGCTTCCACTATCAATGATCACATCACAACATTTACCTTCACACTTGCACCTGGTGCAAAACAGGCTCCTCCTTTGCTCAGGTTCATTCTCACCACTCAACAGGACTCTTCTGTTAATCAATGTTTCTCCTCTTTCAGCATCTTCAGAATTTGATGATCTGGCATCTTCATCTACATGTGCAACTCTGGCCTGGCCTTCATTTCTCCTGTCTGTTCTGCCTTGGTGCTGAGGACATTCAAATGCCCTATGACCTTCTTCTCCACAGTGAAAACATGTTCCACGGAAACCACCTCTTCCAGATCCTTGTCCTCTTCCTCTTCCTCTCTGATCTCTATTATTCTGATCCTGGAAACGATTAGAATTATTTCTTCGCTGATTCTGACTGCTACTGGCCTCATCATTCTTTTTCAGATCTTCATTTCGGCCACCATATGACCGTCCACCAGATCATCCACCGCGACCTCTTCCATTTTGTCTTCTCTCGAACTTCTTGTTCAGCTTTTCCTCTACTTTTAGGGCAAATTGGTATGCCTCCTCAATACTGTTCATTCGAACCAGATTCAGCTCCTCCTGAATGCTTGGCCTTAACCCATTAAGGTATCGGGCAACTTTCTCCTTATCAGCTTCGGCATGGCCTGTTCTGATGAGGAGTCGATAGAACTCCTCTGTATACTCCTGAACAGATTTTCCTGCTTGCTTCAAACTTTGCATTTTCTTCAGTAGGTCAAGCTCATAATCAACAGGAATGAACTGTCGCTTCAATTTTTCCACCATCCGATCCCATCTTGTGATTTTATCTCACTCCAATTGAATTTCTTTCCCACCAGATCTTCGCATGACCTTTCAGTCTGGCCTTCGCAAATTTGACCCTATCAGGATCCTCAACATCTTCATACTCAAAATACTCCTCACATTCATTGATCCAGTCGATCAATTCCTCTGGGTTAAGATTTCCAGAAAATGTAGGAACCTCAATCTTAGGTCTTTTCCCAATCTTAGAAATGGCCCGAAAAAGTCTTTCTTCCTCCTGGTTCACAATTTCAACTTCTCCTTCTTGATATTCTTCTTCGGCTTCATCCTCACTTTCATCTCTGACATTAAGATTCATTCCTCTACGAATCTCTTCTTGCAATGCTCGCACTTGTCTCTGCAGCTCTCTAACCTCAGGTGTTACAACACCAGCTCTTCCGCCACATTCCCTTCGTGGAGGCATTTTCGCGATGCGCGCTGAAACCCTAGCCACGGTCCTGGTGCAAACTGCCCTCACAGTCGGCGATCTGTTTACACACTCAAGAACTCCTGCTCTGATACCACTTGATGAAGGTTGCTCCCCTTAATACCACAAACACATAACAGAAACAGAGAAACCACAACAATATGCAAGAACAGAAAATTGGCTTCTTATTATCTCCACAAATGTGGAATTACAAACTTTTAGAATTACAATATGCAAAGCCACATGGGCATTCCCTTACAATATTCTGTAGGACAAAGCCTCGAACTATTACCCAGATCTACTACCTAGAACTATTCTGAACTGCCTAAGACAATAATACAGCCTTCCTTATATAGGCAACTATCCACCGCCTGGGAAGGTTCCAAAATTTTAGCCAATAAGGCCGACCAAACTTAGAATTATTTTATTTTACATTTTATTACATCATATTCGGCTCAAGATAACCTTTGAAACCCGAACAGAAATTTTGAAGAAAATTATTTTTCGCCATTTTAGGTGGCCCAACTTACGAAGACCATAAGTCATCACCAGTTGACCCGATCGGCTATTATAACCCCATTTCGGAAACACCACGAAGCGCTCTACAGGCTTGACCAACGCAAGCGCTTGTCACCCAAATTTTCGACCTCATCCGGGGCCTCTAAAGCCTTCAAAACTGAGTTCAAAGTTTCTGTACCCCTGCTTGCCAATACCGAAAATCTTCAATATCTTCCAATATACACTTGATCTGGCAATGAAACTTTACTGGCAGACTTATATGACCAACATGAACCTCCAAGAAAGAAATCAGATCATTCTGAGAACATACGAAAATTACCAAAAATAGTAACTTTCCAAAAATAGCAGCTCTGCACAAACTAGCCCTTATTGGATACAAAAATAGAAATATTTTTTTGGGTGATGCAAGATTGCTCTTACACCCAGGATGCTCCTGCATCACCCATCGCCTTAGCAATAACTTCCTCAAACATAAACTTTCCTATTGTTCCAAGAAGAGACGAATTGCTTGGATAATTGTTCATCATGTGCCCCCTTTATTCGCTCCATCAAACCCCATATACTACTTTCTTTATAGTACTAGGTCACCAGAGGGTCTGAGGTGAACACCTCATCAATCTTATCAGGTTCAATGTGTAAGTGATTGCCTCTCATGTCGATAATCTTCTTATCCTGGGTTAGATTTTCCTGAGAATTGCATGGTCGAGCTTCGTGAATAAGAGTATAAAACCAGTTGTTTTGAGTTAGCCATTTTAAGGGGAAAATATACTCAAAAGGAAGACCTTGAGTGGTTTCTGGGGAGCCAGGCTCCGTACAGAGATATCCATCGGATCTCCAGGTGTAATAATTAGCAGTTATGCTAGAGTTACACTTAGTGTCCTTGTTAACCAAAAAAAACCTGCTGATGCAGACATCTATCTTTCCACACATATTCACATGAAAGCTAATTATGATCCTTTCTAGGGTTTTGGACATACTTATTCATAATCACAAAATCATCAACTTACGCCAACACATAATTAAGGTAGGGCCTTTAGCAAAGATGACATCTTGGCACATTTTAAATATTAGTGGTATCATTTTTCTCCTACTCGATCAGTTGCTGAGTCTCGCTAGGTAGCTCACTTGTAACACCACCCAATAACTAGGTGATGAAACCAAAATAAAATCATCCAAAAATATACACCAAAAGGAGATAACAAATTTTTTTTTCATTTAACTTCCATAAAACTGAATATATAAGTTTACAAACTGTCTTACAAAGTTGTTCATACAAATTTCTGATTACAAAGAGTTACATCAGTACTCTTAATTGAAATGATTCAAATACAAATGTAGGAAATCTACCTAAGTTTCCCTATAAGATCTATAAACTGCCCTAATGATCAACATTATTGTTACAATCTATTTCCCCATAAATTTTAACAGCGGCCAACCACTGACCCAGATTCATAGTTTTATCCATGTAGGTTCCTGAAATAACAAATAAGAACACAACACCACAAAACAAATAGGGCTCAGCATAAATACAATACACATAAACCTCCATGATAAACCTGCAATCATAAGCATCATAATGAACATATTTCATATACCATAAAACTCATTTGAACCAAAACATTATTATCTCATTACAACAGTCACATAATATAGAAGACAAGACAACATGTTATGATGAAATAACTCGCAGTCAGAATTCCAGAAAGATGATGCACATATCCACTGAGATGTTTAAACACTGAAGAGTCAAGAATCTGCACCCATGGTTGTGCCCATGACATATCTTACAGTGCAAGGTAATTTGTACTCCCGTTAATAAACTTAACAGTGCACACAGCTATCTGTTAATCCATTTAATAACGTAACAGTACCTTATGCCCCATACTCCGTTCTAGATCATGCAAATCATAGACATAGGGGAGGCCAATTATCTTTTTAAATTAAAACCCAACCCAATAAATTTTAAAGGTTATCACTTGTTCACTGAATTGGTTCTCCCAATTCAGCCATCTCCACATGTGATCATCTTCTGAAATTCTTCACAAACACATGCTAACTAAAATAACCAGAAACCATCATGCAAATAGAAATCTATCTATTTAACCACATGATACATTCAGCCTGGTAATGGAACAGTACAAAGATATACATTTTATCTTACAATTCCATTTCATATTTCTTTTCCATCCAGCTATTCACAATAGCAGAACTAAGAAAGATTCCAGCTTAAACATCTTATTCACAACTTGTAAGATAAAGTACAATTGCCACCCATAAGACAATAAAATAGAACTGTGAACATATTCAGTCCAAAAAGTAACACAATTAAACACTTAACTGAAATAATGATAAATCAATTGCCTAAAGTGTCTATTGACAGTGAAACTCGAATACATAACTAGCACAGACACATCTTAATAGACATCCACAACTAAGTTCCACAATTACTTTCAATGAAACGTTGAATAGAATTACACTAACTTCTTTTAAAATATAACTAATAACCCACCGAATTCCACAAGATGTAATGACACCACTCAAAAAAATAGATTCCAACATCTTACAATATGGATATCATTCTCCATTTAACAAACCGTTTTAATCACAAGTTGAATTTAACATCATTTTCCATTTACAGACCAATGACAACAACATTTCTACATTAAAGAAACATTATAACAGTAACAGAAGATATTTCTACGTTCAGAGATTTTCTCTTCTTCTTTTTTAAAAAGAACTGTTCCTATACAAATCATTATTCACATCGACTTGCTATAGTTAACCAGTGAATAATCTTATTCCTATACAAATAAATCGACACTTAGAATTCTTTATTGCATAACACAAAATAGCTACAATATATATATATGTATCCTCTGTTTACCTCATGTAACATTATCGAATACATTTACAACTTCAATATTTTCAACAACGACAACCATAGTATTCGCTGAAGAGACAGAGCACTAATACAGTGACTGGTTAAATGACCATCTGATGAGTTTAACAATCGACAATAAAAATAGAGTTGCTTAACAACTATGTAAACAAATCTCAAGCACCTCGACATCAATAACTCAGTTAAGAAAATGCCTAAATAGCCAAGAGCAATCAACTCTACATAGTCAACACATTAAACATCATTCATTTTGAAACCATTCACTATATCATTGCTCGGTTACAACTGTGTTATTAATACCGTGTTTTCCCAATAACCGTTTAACCACAACCTAAAACCTCCAATCCTAGTATCGTACACGATAGGCATTCTTGCAAAGCTAATAACTTAGCCCCTAGTGTTCGACACTTCAATAATAACAATACAAGCTGACAACACTATCTAGCAGAACTTTAAACTACGAACAGACACCAACGAAAAAAAAAACCCTCAAACAGAATCCACATTTTATAAGACTATGATTACTCCAAATACCTTCGCATATCTGTGGTCTACAGTTAAAACCTGATACAATTTCTTGTTTCACACTACAAAAAAAAAAAAACACAAAAAAAATAGAATGACATACGATACATGACCATGTCTGGTGTTTCGTTTCCCCTAAATCTCATTCACATTAACCCTCGAAATGAATGCATCCGATACACATAGTATTGACATAAAAATTTCCCCTATATTTTATTGCACTAAAAACCCTCGACAAATACTTGAAAATGTTCATTACACATTCAAACTGAGATCTCTTAAGAATATCTATCTAATGATTTCACATAGTTTCGAAACCAACTATCTATATACACTTCTACTTTAAATATTTCATCATCTCAAACACAGCATATCACAAAACAATACATGCATTTAACAGAGTAAACGAAAAACAACATAGCATAGAGGAGAATAGGGTTAGATGCTGGCCCTGACCTGCACAATACCCTCTGAAACAAAATCCAAGCTCTGGTCACCATAGAAGCCTTCAAACCAGAAGACAATAGCAACTCGAGAATGGAATACGAAGAAGCTATACTGCCATCGAGATAAAGAAATGGCATCCTCATAATGGCCGCACTCACAGCCCCAAAAATTGCCATATTAACCTCTACAATAAATAGATGAAGAAACCCCCACAACATGCATCCCTTCCTCCAAAACCATCGCAACAATGGCAAACAAGAACTTTAGAAAGAAGATAACATTCATTAACTGCTCCTTACTAACCGCGAATGGCCTCCCACACTTGGCAAGCTATGAGCCAAGTATGGTACCAACTCGCAGTCCACACAGCCCAATGCACTGAACTAGCGCGTGCAGAATTAACTCCCATAACGTATCAAATGCCACCTTACCTTTGCCAATTCCCAAAGCTCAGCATCAAAGCCAACACATATGCCGATATCAAAACATAACTTCACAAAACCGCCACCACACGCCAATGCATCTTCTCCTATGAATATGGGGTGGTCATAATACATTTATCTTATATGTATAAACATGTTTATATGTAATATGATCGCCTCTTATTCATATGAGAAGATGTTTCCAATAAAAGATATAGTCCATTAACATGGCACATATATAAATATATACATATATATATGTTATATATATGTTTATATATTTATATATATTTATACATCTATATATATGCTATATATATATATATATATATATATATATATATATATATATAATATATATATATATATATATATATATATATATATATATATATATATATATATATATATATATATATATATATATATATATATATATATATATATATATATATATATATAAATATATATATATATATATATATATATATATATATACATATATCTAACGAAACAAATAGAATAGAAGTTAATATTAACTGAGCACTAATTTAATAGACAAAAATACATGATTTTCATATAAACAGAGCTATTTAACTCAGATTTCAGAATCACATTGAATAACATTATACGTGAACAAACGGAGCTTTCATTTCATAACAGAATTACAGAATGGGCATGATCAGAAAACCACTAAGATCTGAAAACTAAACACTCAAAATAAATCCATAATAGAAACAAATTATATTATTGAATCCTTTGACAGTAACTAACATACCCACACATACAGATCTTAAAACATAAGGAACTGAATTTAACAAATTTACTAACTAACAAAGTATAATCAACTAACACAGAATTAATGTTTTCCAGTCTCAACTAACAACAAATAAGACATCAAGAGTACTTCTGATAAAAATTGAATGAAATAGGGTCAGGCATGACACCCTCCCCCACTAGTCCTTGACTTCCTCCTGGAAGTCAGCAAAGAGGAACGGATGTGCTACTCTCATCAGATCATAATCTTCCCATGTAGCAAAAGACTCATCATTTGGATCCCATTGGACCCTTACCTACCTTATTTTTCTGCCCCGTAAATCCAGAGCTCTGTCCTGAATAACCTGAACTGGTTCCATCATAATTTGGCCATCTATTACCTGCAGATCATTCCAATTAAGAACATGTGCAATATCAAGATTATATTTACGTAGAACAGAAACATGAAAAACATTGTGAATACGAGATAGTCCCGGTGGTAGAGCTAATTTATAGGCAACTGGTCCAATTCGCTCCAAGATTTCAAAAGGGCCCACAAATCGTGGTGCAAGTTTATATCATTTCCCATAACGAATAGGACTCTTCCTAGGTCTCACCCTAAGAAACACTTTGTCACCCACCACAAATTGATGATCAATTTTATGCTGATCAGCATACTTTTTCTGTCTGTCCTGAGCAGTGAAAAGGTGTTCTCTGATTCTCTTCACCTATTGTTCCATTTCCAGCAACAACTCAGGTCCTAAAAGTACTCTGTCATCCAAATTATCCCAACTCAAGGGCATTCTGCAAGGTCTTCCATATAGAGCCTGAAATGGAGCCATTCCTATAGAACTGTGGTAACCATTGTTGTAAGCAAATTCCACAAGATGCAGATACTCTTCCCACTTGTTCCTGCCTATCCATGACGTACATTCTGAGCATGTCTTCCAGAATTTGATTGACACGTTCAGTTTGTCCATCCATTTTCAGATGATAGGCGGAACTAAAATTCAGTTGAGTACCTAAATCCTGTTGCAAAGACCTCCAAAAAGCAGAAGTAAATACTGGATCCCTGTCTGAAATTATCTTTTTGGGAATCCCGTGCAATCTAACCACTTGTTCCATATAGATTCTGGCCACTGAAGACGCACTGTAAGTAGACCTAATCGGAATGAAGTGAGCTACCTTAGTCAAATGGTCCACAATAACCATGATTGCGTCATGACGCCTAGCAGTGAGTGGTAACCCAACAATAAAATCAATAGAAATGGTGTCCCATTTCCATTCAGGAACACTATGAGACTGAAGTAACCCCGCTGGATGTTGATGTTCAGCCTTAACCCTCTGGCATTCCAAACATCTTGCCACAAAGTCGGCTACATCCCTTTTCATTCCGGGCCAATAATAATGTCGTTTGAGATCAGCATGCATTTTCTTAACACCCGGATGAGCTGAATATGGTGCTTTATGGGCTTCAACCATGACCAAACCATGCAAGCTTCCTATATCAGGAACATAAATACTGCCCCGATAGACTAATAGCCCCTCCGAATTGATGGAATATCCCTCAAACTGACCTTCCATCAAACTGCCACTATCAATTACAGCCTTAACTTCTGAATACCACTGATCTGCTGACAAGTTCTATAGAATTTTCTCCTTCAAATCCACCATTAAGATCAAGGAAACAATCTCATGACGCCTCCTACTAAGAGCATCAACTACTACATTTTCTTTTCCTTGAACATATTTTACCTCAAAATCGTATTCACACAAAAACTCCATCCATCTTCGCTGCCTAGCGTTAAGATTGGGCTGTGTGAATAGATACTACAAACTTCTATGATCAGTATGCAACTCAAAATGTTGACCGAGAAGAAAATGTCGCCACTTAGTCAAAGCATGCATAACTGCTGCCAATTCTAAGTCATGAGTGGGATAATTAACTTCATGATTCTTAAGTTTCCTAGATTCATAGGCTATCACCTCGGCCATCCTGCATCAACACTACTCCAATGCCATCTAAAGAAGCATCTGTACACACTACAAATTCCTTCGAAGGATCAGGTACTGCCAAGACAGGAGCACTAGTCAAGCATTCCTTAAGCTTACGAAATGCTACCTCGCACTCTTCTGTCCAAGCAAATTTTTTCCCTTTCCTTTGCAAGGAAGTAATAGGATGAGCAATTTTAGAGAAATTGGACACAAATCTTCGATAGTAACTTGCCAATCCCATGGAACTATGAACTTCTGACACATTGGTTGGAGCTGGCCAATTTATAATAGCCTGGATCTTGGAAGGATCAACAGCTATCCCATCCCCTGAAATGATATGACCTAAATAGCAAATCTCCTTCTTGAAGAACTCACATTTCGCTAAATTAACATAAAGCTTGTTCCTTTGAGATAATCTAGAATTTGCTCGAGATGTTGCTCATGCTCTTCAACAGAGTTAGAATACACCAGAATATCATCCAAGAAAACTACAACAAATTTGTCCAGATACTCTCTGAGTACATTATGCATCAAATTCATAAAGACTGAAGGTGCATTAGTCAACCCGAATGGCACCACTGAAAATTCATAGTGTCCATATCTGGTATGAAAAGCTGTCTTATGAATACTGACTCTTGGATTCTAAGTTGATGATATCTCGATTTAAGATCAATCTTTGAGAAGATACGAGCACCCTTGACCTGATCAAACAAGTCATCAATCCTAGGCAAAGGGATACCTGTTCCAGATAGTGACCTTGTTCAACTGCCGGTAGTCAATACAAAGTCTCAAGAGCTATCCTTCTTCTTGACAAAGATAACTGGTGCACCCCAAGGTGATACACTAGGATGGGATCAGTCCTTTACCCAAAATCTCTTCTAACTAAATTTTAAGTTCATTCAATTCTTGCACTGTCATACGGTATGGAGCTTTGGAAATTGGTTCAGTTCCCAGGTACCAAATCAATTCGGAAATCAATTTCCCTTTTAGGGGGTACGCCAGGAATCTCTTCCAGCAAAAACATCAGAAAACCTCTACAACACTGGATGATCAAGAGAAGTGTCTCCTGCAACAACATCCTCCAAATCATTCACAGTGATAGCGAATATCTTGCAGCCTTTTCGGACACACCTTACCAATTGCTTGGCAGAAATGGTTCTGACTGAGATAGGTCTTTTTACCCCAACAATAATCTTGGGTGCCCCCAAGTCATCAACACACTTGACCACTTTGCCCAAACAATTGATCACTGCTTGATGTTGTTCAAGCCAATCCATACCCAGAACTATATCATAGGATCCCAATGGAATTACCCTAAGATCCACTAAAGTAATAAAGGATTTCAACTGAACCTTGCACCCTGGAGCTATTACCCCAGCCTCTACTTGAGACCCCGAAGCTAACTCCACTTGCCATAAGATATTAGCTCTAGCCACTGGAATACCACTCTGTGTAGCTAAGCTAGAAGAAATAAAGGAATTGGTAGCACCAGAATCAAACAAAATGGATATCTCCCTACCTTGCATTTTACCTCTAGCCTCAATGACTGTGTTCTGATGCTCTGCCTGCTTCTAGTCCAAGGTTGCAAATACACGGTGGTTCCATGCTGAATCACTCACCATAGCCCTCTGACCTGGGTGGATTAACCTCTGATCTCTGTTTGACCAAACCAGGACATTGAGCCTGATAATGTCCTTTCTACCCACAACGAAACAAGTCACAGTCCTCTTGAAATCCCTACTCTGAGAAAGTGTACTACTCTGAATACTCTGCGACTGCTGATGAGGTTTAAATTGATTAGACCCCCTATTATTCCTGTTAGATGATGTGGGTTTGTCAAACTTTCTCTTTTTTGAACTTTCCACCAAAAAATCTAGTTTTGAGGTTGCCTTGAGACTACTTCGGACTCCTGAAATCACTCTGACTAGGTGGATTCACACTTGCTTTAGGGAATGACCCATGGTACCCTAACTTCATCTCAATAAGCTTGGCTCTCTTAGAAGCCTCCTGCATAGTCATAGGTTTAAAGGTCCTCGCCTCTTCACCTATTTTGGGATTGAGTCCCCTGATGAAATGCTTTACCAAAGCCTTATTGTCCTCCGTCCACCCTGAGTATTTCTTGAGTTCGTAGAACCTTCGTTCATAGGTCCTCTACTGAAGCACCCTTCTGCAAAATATTGAAGAACTCTTCTGTACGGGCTTGCTGCCAGTACTCAGACATAAACCTCTCCTTAAAGCATTCCAAAAAGAGTTCCCATGTCACCTGAGAGATATCTATTCCCAGTTTATCCAACTCTTGCTCCCACCAAATAGAAGCAAAATTCCTGAGCTGCATGACCATCCACCGCACCTTCACATTGCTCTGGTAACGGTGCAAAATAAAACATCGCTCGATGTTCAACAACCAAGCTTCAGCTACGGTACCTTCTTCTGTCCCATAAAATGGTGGTCCTTTAATCTTGGACAGATCTTTAATCTGTGCCCTGACAACAGGATCTTCCTCAATAAGAGGACATCAACATGAACCTGAGGCACTGGAGGATTTACTCCCCCACCTAGAAAATGATTATTAGCCTCAATATTATCCAATCGATCCAAAATTCATTGGAAAACATTAGCATGAGATCCCCTTGTTCATCCTGATTGACACCTTGCCCGATGGGGTTATTTCCATCCGCATCCTGGTGTCTGGGATTCTACCATGGCCCCTACCTCTGCCTCTGCCTCTTTCGCATTAGCATTGACTGGGCCACCGCGTCCCTGAGCTCCTCTTGTAAGGGGAGGCATACTAGCAACCTGAGACAGACAACTACCGTTAAAAGACTACACAACAAGCGAACTAAACCCTTAACCCGAAGTCCTAGCTAAAGAAACTTGGCTCTGATACCAAATGTAACACCCACCCAATAACTAGGTGACGAAACCAAAATAAAATCATCCAAAAACATACACCAAAAGGAGATAACAAAATTTTTTTTCATTTAACTTCCATAAAACTGAATATATAAGTTTACAAACTGTCTTACAAAGTTGTTCATCACAAATTTCTGATTACAAAGAGTTACATCAGTACTCTTAATTGAAATGATTCAAATACAAATGTAGGAAATCTGCCTAAGTTTCCCTATAAGATCTATAAACTACCCTAATGATCAACATTATTGTTACAATCTATTTCCCATAAATTTTAACCAGCGGCCAACCACTGACCCAGATTCATAGTTTTATCCATGTAGGTTCCTGAAATAACAAATAAGAACACAACACCACAAAACAAATAGGGCTCAGCATAATACAATACACATAAACCTCCATGATAAACCTGCAATCAATAAGCATCATAATGAACATATTTCATATACCATAAAACTCATTTTGAACCAAAACATTATTATCTCATTACAAACAGTCACATAATATAGAAGAAAAGACAACATGTTTATGATGAAATAACTCGCAGTCAGAATTCCAGAAAGATGATGCACATATCACTGAGATGTTTTAAACACTGAAGAGTCAAGATTCTGCACCCATGGTTTTGCCCATGACATATCTTACAGTGCAAGGTAATCTGTACTCCCGTAATAAACTTAACAGTGCACATAGCTATCTATTAATCTGTTTAATTAACGTAACAGTACCTTATGCCCCATACTCCATTCTAGATCACGCAAATCATAGACATAGGGGAGGCCAATTATCTTTTTAAATTAAAACCCAAACCCAATAAATTTAAAGGTTATCACTTGTTCACTGAATTGGTTCTCCCCAATTCAGCATCTCCACATGTGATCATCTTCTGAAATTCTTCACAAACACATGCTAACTAAAATAACCAGAAACCATCATGCAAATAGAAATCTATCTATTTAACCACATGATACATTCAGCCTGGTAATGGAACAGTACAAAGATATACATTTTATCTTACAATTCCATTTCATATTTCTTTTCCATCCAGCTATTTCACAATAGCAGAACTAAGAAAGATTTCAGCTTAAACATCTTATTCACAACTTGTAAGATAAAGTACAATTGTCACCCATAAGACAATAAAATAGAACTGTGAACATATTCAGTCCAAAAAGTAACACAATAAAACACTTAACTGAAATAATGATAAATCAAATTGCCTAAAGTGTCTATTGACAGTGAAACTCGAATACATAACTAGCACAGACACATCTTAATAGACATCCACAGCTAAGTTCCACAATTACTTTCAATGAAACGTTGAATAGAATTACACTAACTTCTTTAAAATATAACTAATAACCCCACCGAATTCCACAAGATGTAATGACACCACTCAAAAAAATAGATTCCAACATCTTACAATATGGATATCATTCTCCATTTAACAAACCGTTTTAATCACAAGTTGAATTTAACATCATTTTCCATTTACAGACCAATGACAACAACATTTCTACATTAAAGAAACATTATAACAGTAACAGAAGATATTTCTACGTTCAGAGATTTTCTCTTCTTCTTTTTTAAAAAGAACTGTTCCTATACAAATCATTATTCACATCGACTTGCTATAGTTAACCAGTGAATAATCTTATTCCTATACGAATAAATTGACACTCAAAATTCTTTATTGCATAACACAAAATAGCTACGATATATATATATATAGTATATATATATATATATATATATTATATATATATATATATATATATATATATATATATATATATATATATTATATATATATATATATATATATATATATATATATATATATATATATATATATATATATATATATATATATATATATATATATATATATATATATATATATATATATATATATATTATATATATATATATATATATTAATATATTGGTATCCTCTGTTTACCTCATGTAACATTATCGAATACATTTACAACTTCAATATTTTCAACAACGACAACCATAGTATTCGGTGAAGAGACAGAGCACTAATACAGTGACTGGTTAAATGACCATCTGATGATTTTAACAATCGACAATAAAAATAGGAGTTGCTTAACAACTATGTAAACAAATCTCAAGCACCTCGACATCAATAACTTAGTTAAGAAAATGCCCAAATACCCGAGAGCAATCAACTCTACATAGTCAACACATTAAACATCATGCATTTCGAAACCATTCACTATATCATTCTCGGTTACAACTGTGGTATTAATACCGTGTTTTCCCAATAACCATTTAACCACAACCTAAAACCTCCAATCCTAGCATCATACACGATACGCATTCTTGCAAAGCTAATAACTTAGCCCCTAGTGTTCGACACTTCAATAATAACAATACAAGCTGACAACACTATCTAGCAGAACTTTAACTACGAACAGACACCAACGAAAAAAAAACAACCCTCAAACAGAATCCACATTTTATAAGACTATGATTACTCCCAAATACCTTCACATATCTGCGGTCTACAGTTAAAAACTGATACAATTTCTTGTTTCACACTACAAAAAAAATAAAAAAATAGAATGACATACGATACATGACCATGTCTGGTGTTTCGTTTCCCCTAAATCTCATTCACATTACCCTCGAAATGAATGCATCCGATACACATAGTACTGACATAAAAATTTCCCTATATTTTATTGCACTAAAACCCTCGACAAATACTTGAAAATGTTCATTACACATTCAAACTGAGATCTCTTAAGAATATCTTATCTAATGATTTCACAGAGTTTCGAAACCAACTATCTATATACACTTCTACTTAAATATTTCATCATCTCAAACATGACATATCACAAAACAATACATGCATTTAACAGAGTAAATGAAAAACAACATAGTATAGAGGAGAATAGGGGTTAGATGCTGGCCCTGACCTGCACAATACCCTCTGAAAAAAAATCCAAGCTCTGGTCACCACAGAAGCCTTCAAACCAGCAGACAATAGCAACTCAAGAATGGAATACGAAGAAGCTATACTGCCATCGAGATAAAGAAATGGCATCCTCATAATGGCCGCACTCACAGCCCCGAAAATCACCATATTAACCTCTGCAATAAACAGAGGAAGAAACCCCCACAACATGCATCCCTTCCTCCAAAACCATCGCAACAATGGCAAACAAGAACTTCAGAAAGAAGATAACATTCATTAACTGCTCCTTACTAACCGCGAACGGCCTCCCACACTTGGCAAGCTGCGAGCCAAGTATGGTACCAACTCGCAGTCCACACACCCCAATGCACTGAACTAGTGCATGTAGAATTAACTCCCATAACGTATCAAATGCCACCTTACCTTTGCCAATTCCCAAAGCTCGGCATCAAAGCCAACACATATGCCGATATCAAAACATAACTTCACAAAACCGCCACCACGCCAATGCATCTTCTCCTATGAATATGGGGTGGTCATAATACATTTATCTTATATGTATAAACATGTTTATATGTAATATGATCGCCTCTTATTCATATGAGAAGATGTTCCAATAAAAGATATAGTCCATTAACATGGCACATATATAAATATATACATTTATATATGTTATATATATGTTTATATATTTATATATATTTATACATCTATATATATGCTATATATATATTAATATATATATATATATATATATATATATATATATATATATATATATATATATATATATATATATATATATATATATATATATATATATATATATATATATATATATATATATATATATATATATATGCATATATATATATATACATATATCTAACGAAACAAATAGAACAGAAGTTAATATTAACTGAGCACTAATTTAATAGACAAAATACATGATTTCATATAAACAGAGCTATTTAACTCAGATTTTAGAATCATATTGAATAACATTATACGTGAACAAACGGAGCTTTCATTTCATAACAGAATTACAGAATGGGCATGATCAGAAAACCACTAAGATCTGAAAACTAAACACTCAAAATAAATCCATAATAGAAACAGATTATATTATTGAATCCTTTGACAGTAACTAACATACCCACACATACAGATCTTAAAACATAAGGAACTACATTTAACAAATTTACTAACTAACAAAGTATAATCAACTAACATAGAATTAATGTTTTCCAGTCTCAACTAACAACAAATAAGACATCAAGAGTACTTCTGATAAAAACTGAATGAAATAGGGTCAGGCATGACATCACTGATCTTGTTACAAAAGACACAAGAGGTGGTTAAGCCATGTCATGAATCCTGAGGGGAGTGCTAGCCATTTTTCCAACAATCTCTCCCTTAGCATTACCCTAGGAGATTCAAACCTGTGACCAAGCTCTGATACCACTTGTTACAAAAGACATAGGAGGCAGTTAAGCCATGTCACAAATCCTAAGGGGAGCGCTAACCATTTTTCCAACAGATCTCCTCCCAATTACTTAGCCTAGTTTTCTTTAAGACCAATAGCAACCATCGAATCCACCATCGCACTTCCCTCTTTATAAGTGTAGGAATTAGTCATGCCTTGGAGATTGTTGAAAAGCTAATAGATTTCCAAAATAATGGTTATAACACACCACCCCGCATTAACACTTCTTTTGATAGCCTCTGCCACCACTTTGGAATCTCCCTCAATTTTTAGCAGTTTGATGTTCATTTGAATGGAAAATTTAATCCCCCATAATAGAGCCATGCCCTCAGCTTAATTGACAGTGGAATTATTATGCGGCCCCACATAAGCCAAGAGGCAAGTGCCATTGCGGTCTCTTAACACACCCTCCCCCACCCTAGGCAAGAATATTAGCTTCCCCATCAAAATTTAATTTGGTCTAGCCTCTGTGTGGGGAAACCCATTAGGTAGCCTTCCTAGCCAACAACTTGGAGTCATCAAACTTGGAGAAGCCCGTCAGCAGGTTCCAATTATCAGCCATTTTGATTTCCCAGGAAGAGTGGGGTGTCATGGGGAGTTTCCACTTAGTCATGCTGGCATTCTCACATAGGATCTTGGTTCCGAGATATAGGCAAGCCTTGGGCAAGGAACTAGACTCCCTGAATATCCTATTATTCCTTTCTTTCCAAATAGTCCAGCAGATGTGCGGAGGTAGAATTTTCCATAGGAGCTGGAGGAGGGGATGATTGGAGGGAGATCTCTATATAGTGAACTAGTGGACATCATTACCCAAAGCCCACGAGATTCCCAATTTTACAATAACTTCCTACCAAATGTTAGCGGCGTAATCATAGTGTATGAATAGGTGATTCACTGCTTCCTCCTCATTTTTGCATAGTACGCACGTGCTGGCCAATGAGAAGCCTCTTTTTATGAGGTTTTCCTGAGTTAAGACTTTACCATGCATAAGGGTCCACTAGAAGAAGTTGATTTTTGATGTGAGCTGAGGAATCCATACCTTCATCCAATCCTCCAGATTATTCTCTTCCTTCAGAAGAAGGTTGTAAGTAGTCTTGACCGAGAAGGTACCCACTTGGGTGGGGGCCCAAATGATAGAATCTTGGCCACCAATTCCTAAGATTCTCACATTTCTCAAAATTTCCATGAGCTCATTAGCCAAGTGCTTTAGTTCTAATCTATCTTTGACTAAATTAGAAATATCTTTCCAATTCCCTCCAACAATGTAGTTGGAAGTTCTTTTGCCAAGGATAGGCCTGAGGTAGTTCATGAGGGGGTTGAATCTACTACCAAGGATAGGGCAATTTAGAATCCAATAGTCATTCCAAAATCTAATGGATCTCTCATCTCCAAGTTGACGGAAAGAACCTTTAGAGAGAAAGGTTTTACATTTGCAAATGTTTGCCCAAAGTTTGGAGCCATTGGGGAGGTCATTATCTTTGTACATCATCCCGTAGGGGTGCCCTTGAAGCTACTTACCTTCCATTATCTTACACCAGTTAGCTTTCCTTTCCATGAGCTTTCAAGCCACTTTCATGGTGAGGGCTCTATTCATCAAGCCAATTCTCCTCAGGCCCGAACCACCTAGACATTTTAGGAGACAAACTGTATCCCAATTAACCAAGGACATTCTCTTTTTCTCTTCAGAGCCAGCCCACAAAAAAGTTCTTTGTATTTTTTCTAACCTTTCTGCCATGTTGCTTTTGATCTTGAAGAGAGATAGAAAGTACACCGAGATCCCCTCGAGAGTAGAAGCCACCAGCTAAAGTTTACTATCATTGCTTAAAATCTTCCCTTTCGTTCCATTAAGTTTTCTCTAGGTTCTTTCCAAGATGGAGTTCCAGAATTCATGGGACACCTCTTTAACCATGAGGAGAAGGCTTAAGTAGGTTGAGGGGAGTGAAGCCGAGTGACAACCCAGAATTTGAAGGACTTTGTTTTGTATCTCAATAGGAGTATTGAAGAAGAACATTCTACGCTTTTGATAATTAATACATTGTCCAAAAGCCTAGGCATAATTTTCTAGAATTTCCTTCCACTATTTGGCCTCAATCACCGAAGAATACCCAAAGAGGAAAGTGTCATCCACAAATTTCTCCAACATAATTTATTGCAAATTGGAAGCAGGTTTGACACCTTTAATTCTCCCCTTGGAGGATACCATAATCAAATTCCTCCTGAGGACTTCAGCCACCATAATAAATAGGTAGGGGGAGAGAGGATCACCCTGCCTGAGCCCCTTTTCAAGTTGAAAGAAATTACCAGGGGTGCCATTGACTAAAATAGAGAAGCTGAAAGTTTGAGTACATTCTTGGATAATGTGAATAATCTTCTCATTAAACCCCATCGTAGTGAGGATTTTTAGCAAGAAAGACCATTTAACTTTATCATAGGCTTTAGAGATATCAAGGTTGAAGGCCATACTTGGAACATTGCTCCTTTCCATGGAGTGGATGATTTCGTGAGTGGAGATAGTCGCATCAAAGATCTGCCTTCCCAGAACAAAACCTTTCTAAGTAGTGTTGATTATCTTATCCAGGAGGGGCTTTATTCTTTTGACCAAGATCTTAGTGAGGATCTTGTAGAATGTATTGCAAAGGCTGATGGGCCTGAAATCTAGCATAGAGGTGGGGTTGTCATTCTTAGGGACTAGCACAATATAGGTTTTGTTATGTTTCCTTTATAGATGCTCCATTCTCAAGAACTCTATGGCAACATGGGTAACATCTAGTCCCACAATATCCCAGTATTCTTGAAAGAAAGCCGGGGGAAGCCATTGGGTCCTGAGGCTTTATAGGCACTCATAGCAAAGACCTATTAATTTGAACACTCGAGATGGATGTACAAATTTAACTCTATCATAACCTATTAGTTCACATAAGACCAATGTACATATTTTAATATTTAGAACAAAATTAGGAGAATACATCTATGAATTTAACTTATATATTTTTAAAAAAATTGGATGAATAAAAGTGAGCTCGTGAACTATTTACAAAACTAAAATTAGATGAGTATAGATGTTACAAGTAATATTGACTTTGATTAACTATAAAAAAAAAAGCATCTATCTAACAATAAGATCTATTAATTTGAACAATGAATATGGATGTAAAAATAACTCTATCATAGTCTATTAGTGAAGATAAGACCAATGTACATAGTTTAAAATTTAGAACAAAATTAGGCAAATACAACTATGAATTTAACTTATATATTTAGAATAAAATTATATGAATAAAAGTGAGGTCATGAACTATTTAGAAAATGAAAATTTGACGAATACAAGTGTCCATTGAAATACATAAATAGATCATGTCTATGTTATTCTAGAGGTCCTGCACCATAAAAATAAATGTAGAATTGTTAGTAAATATATATTTAAATGTAAACTTCATTTAATGTCAATTTTAATTTATTTCAAATTTATCTTTAAATTATCTCTACATGACACTTGAAAGAAGACATCTACATATGGAACAACATATAAAAATAAGATAAATTTAACAAAAACTTACATTTATAAATTTGATTCAACCTAATGTACCATCAACATCCTCTATTTAATGCAATGCATCTATGATTGCCTCATGCTCTTCCATTGAAATTGTCCATATTATTTTATTAGTAGGTCCCCCTTTGTATCTTTCCAATTTGATATTTGTTGCCACTACCAAATGGAAATAGTGCATAATCTTCTTTTTTTCTTGGTAGTCTTCAAAAGTTGGTAAACCATTCCTTCTTGTTAGGTATTTGCATAGCCATGTACCAAATACCAAAAACACACCCAATTGGATACTTAAATCCATCATCTACTTGATGGTATATCAAATTTTTCTTACCTTCTACACATGGAGCTAACCAATACTCAGTCTTATCTTTCATTATCCTCAAGTGCAACAACAACATACACATGTCCTGCAAAATAAAATGAAGTACATGTACAAATAAAACCAGTTTAAAGATTTATAATTCAAATATAATCATAAGTTATATGACATACACGTAACTAATATAAATTAAAGTTTTACAATACAATGAATTAAATGACTTGGTTTTATGAGATCTAAAACACAATCATAATCTTCTGATACAAATGCATGATCTAGGTCTTCATTTATTATATCATCTTGATCTTGTGTCTAACTAGGTGTTAAGGATTTTTTTCCATTATTAAACCCGTTATGTATTCCCTCATTCTTCCCATTCACCTGCAACACAAAATTGACAAAAGCATACAAGCTCCCTAGTCCGTATAGTCCAAGTGTTAGAATTAGAACTCCTAAATGAATGTCATTTACTTGATCCTCTGATTGTATTACAATGATATATTGAAAGAATATTCTTCTCTTCCACTAGGCCACAAAAAATGTCTTGTTGTAGAGTTATGACTTTCAATCATATAGAAAAAAATATTTTAAACCATTCAAAAATTGCACGTGAATCTTTAAATTTTGATTTTTCCTCAAATTTGAGTTTCTCTCTACAAAGGGCTCTCTTAACACATGCACACACACCATCATGTTCTCCCTTCTTGTGTCCAGCCTAAAAAAGTTCTAGATATGTTGGATATTTATTTTGTTATGTATCCTACTCAAACAATAGAACATTCTACCATTATTTAATTGCCCTGTGTAATTTTTTGACCATACTAGATGTGTTATATGAATTCATCTCTCCCTTAAATTTTCATAAAAAGGTCTTAAAGCATTACTAGAAAAAATTTGATGAATTTAATTTATTATCACTCATATAGAAATGGTACTTTCTCAATATTTTTGGATCGTCTTATGTACTATTAGGTGCATGACTATGGACAATATGAACAAAAATTATTACTTACATTGAAATATAATATTGCCATTGGATCAAATCTTCTGGTGCAAATGTGTAGTTCATTGCAAAGTCAATAACTAAAAGTATGCTACCAATTGAAAATGTATCTTTGCATATGCAAAATTTTCCATCAAGGCATCTAGAATTTTGAGATTTTTTCAAATATTTAGGTACGAGCTTACTCTTGAATTCATTCATAAAAGCATGAACACAAACTATTTTAGTTATTAGATTGCACCACTTTCCAACCTTTCCATCCTTCATGGATACTCAATATTTTTAAATCTTTGTACATCAACTAATTACTGTCTAAAATCAATTGAAATATTTTGATGCTAATATTCATCTAATAATGTAAGATTGCAACATACATCACATGCACTAGAAACACATGCATTCAAAAGATAAAATTTCTCATTAGGTGGGTTACAAAATAAAGTTTATATAAACTTATTTACAATTTGTGGTGGTATATTTATACCACATTCCTGCAACATTTCATTAGTATGCATGGTAGAATTTATAGATTAAAAAATATCATAATGATAATGCAATTGAACATGATTTTTACAAAAATAGGTGACTCTTTCCTTTATAATCCTTATATACCGTGGTTTACATTTTTCAAAATATCTTGGACTAATACTAATAGTTAACACCTTATCATCCATACTTTTTTAATACAATTAAGTTTAATTCATATCTAAAAGGTGTATTAGATGCGGATCATGAATTTTGAGCTAACTCTTAATTTAAGAACATCTCTAGCATTGGGTGATACTCTTGTATTATCGTGCCAAAAAATTTCAATCAAAGTTTTGACTTCACCAATAATTTTCATGTCAGACATTGGGAGTCTATCACCGAAGGTCCATAAATGGTTTTTCAGACCACTTTTAAAGTTAACTCTTGTCTTTATATCTCTTGCTAAAGTTTTACAATGAATATTAATATATCCACTTATGTTTGTAATAATTCTTTTATCAGTAGTAGTTTTATTTACGAAAGTTGTTTTTATTACTCGTCATCCTGTATTACTATCTTTAGAATAAATTTTACTTCTGATTGTGTCAAAGGAACTACAAACAGTTGATACAACCTATTGTAGAAACTCATCCTTCTTCTTAGATTTCACATAAATTCATATCATCTTCAACACTTTTCACATTTTAGTCATTTTAATTAATTGTAACATTAGTTGACATTGAAACCCAAATTTCTTATTTTAAAAAAATTATCTAAACAATCTGGTCGAGTGTGTCCTAATTTGTCTTCATGAAACCAAACCATGTAGGTTTTTTAGCACATCAATTTTAATTTGAAATTGTTCATTCATTTCATTATCATTCAAAGGGGTTTCTTTCTTAGTTGGTATTTCTATGTCTACATCCACATTGTTGATTTCAATTTGTATAGGGGTTTAAGTTTCACTTTAAATCGGGTTTGACTTTCAGTTTCTTTATCATTGTGATTAATATTACTAATTTGTGGAGTTTTATGTGCAATAAAATTTGTTACTCTATTTTCAAGTATAAAATTTGGATCATTTATGTTGTAACCTACTTCTAGCAATTTATCAAGTTCTTTATCAAAATAAGTTACATTTGGCCATGAAGACATACCTGTATCCAATACTAGATTAGAAGATGCACCTAAATTTTCTTATATTGGATTTTCTTCTTCAACCTCTTCATCCATCATGGTGTCTTCATTGTTATCTTGTTTTGAAACAATTGTTAAACTCGATGCTCTAACATTATTTAGTTTTCAAATTATTTCTCTTTTTTCTCATCCTCATTTGGTTTCCTTCTCTCTATTTATTGAAACCTCCTCAGCTTTCAAAACCTTCCTTAGCATCTTTCTGTGTTTCTTTGATCTCATGTTGACCCCAGAATTTGAATTTAAATGATTCTCTTCATGTCAAATCCAAAACAAGCCCATTGTCTTATTTTTTAGCTACAATGGATCTTTAAGAAATGGGAACCTATTATTTTAATGAAACATGTGTCCATTTTTAAATCGGCTCCTCATTTCACATTCAATGGTCCAAATAGAAATAGGCAGGCATTTTGTAAAAGTATAACCGGGAACCATACTTGATGTCTTGGTTTCTAGTTTAGGATGGGCTTGGTGGGATCAACCCCATGCTTCGGCCTGCAAAAATATGAATAACGCATTGGAATATAAAATTAATGCCTCGCCATAATTTTTTGGACAGCTTCTTGAACAAATTTTTTGACAAAATAAAAACTCATTTTAGTTCTGATTAGAGAGATTCTAAAAATATAAATTTCATAGTGATATGAGAAATTTTATTATTCTTACAATACTTATCAAGCCATTGTGGTACCTAAACTTGAAATACTAAGGCTAACTAAAATTTTAATAACTTTTTTAATTTTACATTTTTTGAAAAATGAATTATATGACATAAATCTAGATAGAATTTCCTTCAAGATAAATAAATAGAAGTTATCATTGAATTATGGTGGTCATACCCCAAGGGTTTTAAAAATTTACTTTATAGTCAATTAAAAATTAATTTTAAAACAAAGAAAAAATATTCTCATCAATCTTTCATTTTTAGGTAGCTTTCCCTAGAACGATTCACAAAAAATCATTTATTTAGTTCAAAAATAGGTAGTCGTACACGTGTGTGGTGTGATCCTAAAACATGCATTTTGAATACATGGTTTTTAAACATTCCTACTAAAAATCAATTTATATCATGTGGGTATTGAAATAAATTACATATTTGAAAAGTAGATTCCGAGCACTAAATTTTGTATTGCTCAAGTTTTCCAAGATTCAATCTTTAAGTGCCTCAAATTTGAACATCAACTAAGAAAAAAAAATTAAAAAAGGGAAACTAAGTTTCCACCTTTTGCCCAAAAGTGGGACTCAACTTCTTGCAGCCACCTTGATGTGGATATAGGACTTGAGCCTCTTTATACTATACTTTCATTGGTACACATTTCTGATGAGACTTATAGTGATAGTTTAGTTTTCAATTATTGTACTCATGGAAATCTCTCTATTTCTAAGGTGTTTCAAATGCAAGTCAGAGACCATTTTCCTAAAATTAGGTGTTCATTCTGGAAATCAACCTCATTTTTTGGCTTCAAGTGCAGAATAATATTTTCACTACTCATAACTTTTTCAAAAGAGGATTATCCATTCCTAATCGTTTCTATTTGTGTATGGGAGATGTTGACACTACCTCTCACATTTTTTAAGGTTTTCCTTTTTCTAGGGAAGTCCAGTTATTCATTTTAAAGAGGTTTATTTTATCTTGGATTTTCCCTAAATACTTCTTTGAGTCTTAAATCTAATGGATTTCCCTAATCTATCACCATTCTCTTTCATTGATCTTATTGTTGATGATGCCTTACATTGTGTAGAAATTATCAAAGGAGAGGACTAACCACATCTTTAAGGACTCAATACACCCCTCTAGAGTTGTAACCTCCAATATTATTTTTGATATACATGAGAATTTTTGAATTATTTATTCTAATTTTAAAGTTATTTATCCCCCTCTTACTCAAAAGGATAATGAATTATACATTTCTAGAAGTTGGAAGCTATACTGTGATATCTCAAGCCCTATAATGAAATAAAAATGTCTAAGAATTGGAATATCCTTTTATGCTCCTCATTTAGGATGGATTAAAATAAATAATGATGATACAGTGATGGGGGATCCAAAACCTATTAGATAGGGGGGAGTGGCTCCTAATCACAATGGTAGGATTTTTTGGTGCTTTCCCTATCATTGTAACTCAAATAAACCACTATGTTGATCCTTATGTGGTCTATATTAGTATCAAAATGGATAAAGATAAGAGAATGAAGAAAATATGAATTGAAATCAATTCCCTTGACATCATCAATTGCCTAATAAGAAATGTCCCCCCAATATGGACTATTAAATTTATAATTAAAGATTACATAGACATATTTAGATGGTTTGAAGAGATTAAAATTTCCCATGTCTTTTATGAGGAGAATTGTGTGGCGATCAACACATGGCCATTGTTGGTGTAATATCTCAAGAAAGTTTAAATTGGAATATTAATGACCAGAACCTAGTGGATATCCAAGTGCTCATTTGAGATGCTATAGGTGAGTGAGAATCTATGCTCATTCTTGTAAGTGACACCCTTATATGTGTGAATTTTTGTCAAGTTAAGAGGACTTCATTATGATTAAGTAGTAGAGAATTTAGTAAGCAACTCTATTAGTTATTTTATTAGTTTAATCTATTTTCAATATTAAGATTAGTGCTCATTCTATAAATATGGGGGACACCGTAATAGGTTAGAGCATATGGTGTATAAAAAATGGTAAAATAATGACACTGTATAGAGCGAGCTTTTCGAAAGCGGTTTGAGTTGTTACATGGAAAGAGTACATGGTTTGGATACCTAGGTTATTGACACTTTCATTGATGGATAGAATAGAGGTATACTAAAAGTATACAAGTGGAGTGGAAATTAATGAGGATCTAATGGAAGGAAATTCTGCTAATGAGGTGGTATAGATTTTCTTTGACCCAAGTGAAAGAGAAAATGTGTTGAAGAATTTGGATTGGAGTTTTGATAGAACTTCTCCTTTAAAGCCACTATTGGATGTTGGAGATTTAATAATCTGATAGCTCACTCTAGATGAAAAATCTACAACTATTTTTAGTTATCACTTTGTTATCATCAATCACTTTAGGAATACTAGGTGTATTTTGTTCCCCTTTTATTTTCTTCCTTCACTTAATCATAGTTTTTCTATGAATTCTAAGAATCAATTCATCACCTATTCTACATTAGGGTTTAATCCTTCTTATTATGGATCATGTGATGGTTTTTCATATTGACAAAACTCTCCCTCCAAATTTGGTATAGAATTTGAGAAAATTGTGAGGGTTCACCATGGGGATATCTCCCTAGTCCGCAGGGAGTTTGAATCAGAGGATGATGAGATTGTCCATATCTAAAAGAAATAACAATAATATACCCCATATTAATTAAAATGTTGTTATTTATAATGATGATGATTTAGATGAGGCCTTATCACTCAAGACATTTCTCATGATTCTATGGGGCCCAGGTAGGATGTGAAAGGGAAAAGGGTAATGAATTCATCTATGTCTGAGAAATCCAAAAATAGTTCCAAACATTCTTTTGTCTCTATCAAACAAGGAGAGAAAAAATTCCTCTAGGCTTGAAAATTATTCCTTTTATTGGTCAGAGTTGAGCCTTTCCCCCTGTTCATTGATTTAATAATGATCTAGATGTGGGTACCCACATGAATATCTTGATTGAATTTTATAAATTCACTCCCATAGAGAAGGGATAAAAAATGTTAGACAACCCTAGCATTAAAAAAGATGTCAAACTTATGATAAAAATGCATAGTACTATGTTTTCTTAGATTGTGGCTGAGATTAATGCTCTAAAACAAAGGGCCTATCCTTCAAACCAAAGTTTGGATAGTATTATGGCTGGTAATCAAACTTTAGCTAAAGGTATAAATTATTTGAAGGAAGATCATGAACTCCAAATCCAAAATCTTATGGATTTTGTGTTGGGTATGCAAAATAAGTTAGAAGCCATTATTGTATTCATAAATATTTCAATACATGAAACTATAGAATAATTTAAGAAATTAAATGAACACATTGAGGATTTTCAAGTTATTTCCAATGTTCAATTCTCATCTCCCTCTACTATTCTAAAATCTACTTAAAAGGAGCTCATTACTTGGATGTTGGGAAGGTGAGAAAAAAATATGGTCAAGATGATAATGTGGATGATGTTAATGAGAGGAATGACAAGGAGTAATGATAGTAGGCCCTTTGTAAAGAAAGAATATTCATTTTCAATAAATATTTGAATCTATGTTCACTATTTGAAATATAGGCTAACTTTATGTTTTTCAAACTCAAGGATATTTCCTACAAAATGGAAGAAAGATAGATAGATTCTAACATTTTCAACAATAAAGATTCTTAAGGGAGCAATAAGTTAGAATCAATAAATTGGAGGAAATATTATACAATAAAGAAACTATAATTCAAAGGTTGACAAAAGTTGATTGAAAAATGGAATTCTTCCATCAAGCAATCTGAAAATATAGGATCACAATAGGATAAGGGTAATGCAACTTTCTGATACCACTTTCACTAGAGATGGTGAGCAGATAGCCAACTTTGTTTATTCCTTCTTTGTTTTTTTTCATCAAAATAAAAAACCTAGTTTACTAGACCCTAATGGGATGCACAATGTAATACTTGAGATGATATGGAATCTTGACAATAAAAATATTGTTAAAAGGTTACTCTTTGGGAAGTAAAAAAATTTTCTTTATCTTTTGGTTCTTACAAATCTCAAGAGCCTTATGGCTTCCCCTTGCCTTTATTCAAGATATTTGGGATGTTGATGGGAGGGATATCCATAATGTTGATAATTTTATTTTATATATGGTAATATTCTTAAGAATGTGAATTCCACATTTATTGTTTGGATTTCCAAGTAAGAGTATTCTACTAAGATGATAGATTTCAGGCCTATACGTCTATGTAATTCTCTTTACAAGGTCATCTCAAAAATTATTTCTAATAGGCTAAATTCAATTCTTGATAAAGTGATATATGATAATCAAAGGTGGTTTGTGAAAGGAAGAATTTTTTTGGATGTTGTCATCAACATCCATAAGCTCATTGATTATATTGAGTCAAGAATAAAGGTGTATATAGTTCTTAATTGATATATCTCTAAAGCTTACGATAAGGTCTCATGGAATTTTGTTTTTTAAGTCCTGAAGAAACATGATTTTAAAGCTAATTTAGTATAAAATACCTATAGAGTATGTTACCTCTTTCATTGCATCGATTCTTATAAATGGATCCCCAAAATGACACTTTTCTTATAGAAGAGGATATCTCTCTCTCTCTCTCTCTCTCTCCTCTCTCTCTCTCTCTCTCTCTCTCTCTCTCTCTCTCTCTCTCTCTCTCTCTCTCTCTCTCTCTCTCTCTCACACACACACACACACACACATCCTTAGAGATAGTATTATGTTTTTCCAATCTTCTAATTTATGATTGCCCGTCTGCACAAAATTCCCTACTAGATCATTTCGGAGTAATATTACTGAGAGATATTAGGAGAGGTTAGAAGGTGAAAGAGGAATATTTTTTGAATATCTTACAAATTTTTTAAATATATATTTGGTTATCTATTGTCATTTATGTCAAATATTATGATAGAGAGGTCTTTGGGTTTACTCAAATAGTATACTCTGTAAGTTTTCTATATTTAGAGAAGTATTATTATGTGTTAGGCATGTTGTTTCTAATGAACCTATAGAACAATGAAAGAAAAGTATTATGGAATAAAATGATGTATTATGGAGATCATTTTTAGTTCTTTATAGTTATTTTTTTATGTCCATTTAAGTCATTTGTTGTCTCTAGATGTTAGTGGTTCAGTTAAAAATATATAGAGTTGAAGATGATAGTTATTTAGTTGTGTTTTATGAAAGGTTTCTACATAAAGATTTAAGGGTCAAGAATGAAAATGTGTTTTGTATGGTATTGAAGTTTTGATCTTGGGTGTGGTATATTATGGTGTTTTAGAAATTATTTCTAGTGTTTTGGTAATAGTATTTTCAAGTCTATCAATTATTATTAGTTTTTGGTCCAGCCTAGAAATAAGTTTTGAGTAATTATAATGTGGAAATAAGTATTTTTCCTTATGTAGCATGTGGATCTTACCATAGAAGGTAGGTGTATGAATTCTATTGGAAAGTTAATTTATTCTTTAGGTTGTGTGACCACATGTTTGAGATGGTAAATTTGTTCCAATAATTATGGATCTAGTGTTGGGGTATGTGTAGCATGTTCATGTTTTCCTCTCTCTCCTAGAGTGGATCATGTTTATTGATGTAGGTTTGGGTTATAAATTTAATGTTTATCTCTTATATAGATGGGTTAATTCTATATGTGACCTATGCAATTAATGGTTATCTCTTATCTAGTTGGTTATGTTCTATGTTTTTTTCTATATTATTTTTTCATGGTACCTTAATGCATTTTATTTTTATCTCAGTTGACTTTTAGCTTAAATTATAATATCCTGTAGGAAAAATTAACCTTGTTTCAATCTCTAGTGATCTATCTTGTATATAGGTAGAGCTTGTGCTTTAAGATAATGTAAGTATGAAGCAAGAAGATTGTCAGAAAGAAAGTGAAGATAAAAAAATAGATGAGAGGAGATCAGTGATAGTGGTACATAGGAAAAGGTAGTAAAGGAGATGTTATTAGTCAATTCATAGATTAGTATATTGTTGTTCATTTAGGGGTGTAGCTCTTTTTATAATTATTAGGGTTGTTGGCCTAAGTTATATTTGAGGAGTAATCTCTAATTAGTATACCTAAATGAATGTGCATTCAAATTTTTAATACTCCTAACAAGGTATAGAATTTGAACTTAGCACATCATATAGTGTGTTTGATCCCCACCGTTCTTTTTTCCCTAGCAATATTTCCACACAAAAATATTGGTGCTATTTTTTAATTTGTTTTATAGATCAGTGTTTTCATGATTTACTTTCAGATCTGAGAATAAAGGTTTCACATAAGCTTTTAGTTTTTTGATACAACTAATTCATCCCCCATTCAGTTGTGTGCTACCTTGATTCTAACAATAAAGGAACATATTATATATTTACGTAATGAAATGGTATATCCTAAAATATTATAATTTTTAAAATAATAATTAACATACAAAAATGTACATAGTGACTACTTCAAATTAACTTTTCACACTAGCCTACGTAACACATTTTTGACCTTATGCATATAAAGAATTTCCATTTGACAATAAATTTAAATGAAATAACATTGGTATGCATATCTTGATTTCCAGCCCATGTACATACACATATACATCACATTTAATCATAAGTAGCATCTATCAAGATAGAAAATTATGGTACCATAAACTTTTAACACATGTGGTCATTTTCTTCAATTTTAATGTGCCATTAGTGTGCTATTAATGTGCTCCTAGTCCTTTGTTCCATGGGCCAGCACCCTCTTGCTGCTTTTCTTTATCAAAAACACATGTGGTCATTTTCTTCAATTTTATTTACATGTGGTTGATTAATATTTCTAAAAGTTAAAATAACTATATTTAAATATATATACATCATTTACATCTTTGTGAAAATTTTCTTTCCTAAATGTCTTATTATAGAACATTTCATTTATCATCTAGGAGAACATGATTATAATCTATATAGTGTTGATAATTTAACATTTTTTTCTCAATTGAGATCAATTGAATTGCACTTTATATTAAGTCATAAAAATTCTAAGACCCCAATGACTTTAATTCATAACTTATATGTTAATGAATACTTTTTTATATTTTTTGAAAATTTTCTAAGATCCCTTAATCTTATTTATACCAACTTTTCTTTAATCCTTTCTAAAAATGTATAAGCTTTTCTAAGATATTTCTAATAATTTTTAATATTTTTCCAATGTATTCTAGGAATACATGATTTTTTCAAAGGTTATCTTTGTAATTGAAATGTTCAATTAAATAACTAAGAATACAAAATTAGACATATGCTTTCCTAAATAAATTTAAAAATATTACAAAAAATATAAAAATTAAAAAGATATCCAACATACCAAGAAATATGAATGAAAAAAAGGAGAATTTAGTACACCTAGTATAGTAGATCTTAAGAGTAAGGTAATGTAGTGCACATATGATTGTCACTAGAAAAAATCACTAGGGGGGTTTCTTTAATAAAATGGGGCACCCAAATGATTTGGTGAAAGTGTAAGATCAACTAACACCTTAAGATTAAATAAAATTGTTATAAAATGCATTGAAAGTAGGTTTTCTCAATGGCCATGTCCAAGTGAACTCTTTCAAATATTAATAAAATGATGTGTTTGATTCAACATGTTTAGTGTCACATGATTGATTAAAGGCTTTCAATGTCATATGTTCAATCAAAGGTGCTTGGTATGTTTGATAAAACATGTTTTCTCAAGAGAGCATACTTGCCAAAAAAAAATTCTCATCTGGAATCTTTCGTTGTGAGGAAAAGTGTATTTCGTTATTATGGAATCACCTTACTAATATGTATTTTTTTTTTTATTAAAGTAAAATAGGTTTTCAATGGACCTGGAAGCTTTTATAGAAAGAAATGCCAATAAGAGAGAAACAAACACTATACAATAGTTGGAAACTAGACTAGAGCCTCAAAGATCTTATAGATTTTGCATTAAACTTTTATTCTTTTGGATAATGTCTGCATTGATGCTATGAAACTTACTAACAATGGTTTCAATGGAATTCACACTTGTTGAACCCTTACTTAAAGTCTAGTAGCTACACCCAAGAAAGCACAATAAGCCTTCTCATTAACTGCAAAAATCTTCTCATTAAAAGAAATATTCCACGTTGATTCTACATTTTCAGTGGGGGAGATAGATTTACCTTCAAAAAGGTACTCTATTGCTTCAACTAGGGCATTCAACTACATGAATCCCTTAGAGATGCTCTACATAGTTGTGCAGATTACTGCCATGACAACCCTTAACTTATCTTGAACCATATTTATTGAACCCTTAACTTATCTTGAACCATATTTATTGAACCCTTAAATTTATGATTTGAGTCTCATGTGCCTTCTTCAAATCCTTTATAGCCTAGTCAACTCCTGAAAACTAGAAAACATTTAACCCATACCATGCATAGACAAAGTATGAGCACTCTTTTCTTTTAAAGCATTAACCTTTGCTACAATCCAAGTATGCAAAGCACTCTGACCATCCATAACTACCTCCATATTTGTTTTTATACTCACATTCTCATAGATATAAGAACCCCTTTCTAATGGGGTATCTTTACTAATCTCTACTGAAATTTCAATTCAGATAGAAACATCTAGACCACCCATGGGAAAGGGCTCCAAAATGGGGGATTGCAAAAAATATTTATGCCATCAATAAAATTCTTTCGGTAGATGAAATTATTTCCCCCTCCCATTAAATGGAACGTAGTAGAAACCTTTGCATTTCCTTTAGCTGACAAATGATAAGAAACCCCAAATTTTTGTTTACCCTTAAATATCAACATAAGAGTCAAGAAAATTCCTTGAGAGAAAAACCTAGTTTGAATCCTCTTCATTTGATAGGACATTTATATGGTAGATTGGGGTCTCCTTTTTAGGGTGTTTGCATTTTCTTAAATGGAAATAGGCTTCCTTCCCAGAGGGAACATCCTCAAGATCGGTGGAGAAGTCATGATAATGTTGATGTACATTTTGTTTGAATTCATTACCAATCCTAGGAGTGAGGTTGTTCTGAATTGAAATGTACTTGGCATAATCCATGATGAGGAGAATGAAATGCTCATGTATAACCATTTATTGAAAAAAATTTGGCATGAAGTTTCAGACTATTACATAGGGATGATAGAAAATATAAATGCAGAAAAATACATTTGTTGTGTATCAAATGATTAAGTATAATAAACTCGTAACTAAATAGACTCTAAAATTTATCATTGAATGTTACATTTAAACCATAACCCCTTCTTCAACATCATCCCATGTGGACTTCTTAATAGGTTTTTCATACCCTCTATTGGTGGTTATTTTAACATTATCCCTTTCTCCCTTCTAAACAAAAACCTATGGCTTCATCTACTCTCTTCCTATCCTATAAAACTTTCTCCCTCCCACCAAGGTGTAAGAGACCTTCATAATTAATTCTTCTGAGGTTTCTATCTTGATCCCATACACATTGAGCATGCCCTAAGTCGAAAACCATCAACAAATGTTGTGGTCACTTTCTATCTAGATCGTTGAAACTTCTCAATATAGGCAGTAAGGCTACTCACAAATATCTCACTCTACACCACATGATTCTATTCCTCCTTTCGATGCACGATGGGTTCAACCTTTTTTGGTCACCCCCTATGATGGACAAGGTGTTGTAGAGAGCCAAAACTATAGAAATACCAAACCAAATGCAAAAAATGAAGCTCGTAATTATGGCAATAGCTTGAGGTAACATAATAAAAGATGGAAAAATGAATAAGTCATTTCACATGAATTTGAAAGTCGTGTATACCATTTGCCAAAATGTCATCATTTTAGCATTCAATGTAATCATTTTGAATGTGAATTTTAATGTCTTTCAAGATCATATCATTAATCACCCACCTAACCATACTATGTCGTGATAACCCTAGGTTAGCCAAACTGTTAGCAACCTAATTCCCCTCACGATAAATATGGGTAAACTTATAATTTTTAAATGAATTAACAATATTAATGCTATCAATAAACAATGTATTGATGATCCAACTAGGGTGTTTTTACCCTTCTAGGTAATGGATAATATTTACTGAATCACATTCCAACCATATATTTGTGAACCCCTTTGATAATTCCATTTTGAGATCAATGTAGGTTGTGTAAGTCTCTAGTATGTACATTTTTTTTTAAATGATATGATAGCTATCGTATATGACTCCATATATACCTCCCACTTTACATGGCGTAAAGAAATTTAAACCAAATTTTAAACAATTGAAAAACTAGTTAATATATATGTTAAGGCTTTTTATGTAATAGCCTTTTGAAATAATTATAATGAATCAACCAACAATTTAACACTTTACAAAATACTCCTTGTGTCACATTTGTTCAAGGATAAGATGAACAAGTTGGAAAAGGTTTATAAATAATTGGATTATAATGATGTTTCACCCATGTCTATGTTAGACATAAATACATACGTATATATAACTTGAAACTAATTCTTGATTCTTCGATGTTATAAGCATAAGAAAACAATGTATTGAAGTGAAATAACATTTATAAGAATTATTGTCATTTGATTATTTTCTTCTCTTGATTTATATAGTTACATATTTAATCTCGATCTTTTGATTGCATAGATAACTAGTTCGTAGCCAAATTAAATATAGTTGAATAGGTAGTATGTGAAGCAAGCAATAGATTCGAATTTATTGAAAAAATTCAAATTAGACATCTTTTACATTTCAATTACGATAGATTGAAAATTGTATATATGTGATGTCAAATTTAAATTCAATTATACAATCACAAGTGGAAGGATAGAAGTTTCCACCTTATTCATATATATTTAGTTTGGGGGTAAACTTCTAATGCCTGGGAAGATTCCAGTTAGTCTGCTGTAACATTCGGTAATTTTTTGGAATCTTAGTATTAAGCTCTATCGTTGGCGATAAGTCAGCTCTGTTGGAAAGTGAGCGCACAGAAAAAGGGTCGAAAGTCCATGGAAAGTTAAACGCTTACGTAAAGAGTTGGGCAATTCGCGGTTGATGGATGGAAATTTTCGGCGTCAGATATTCGATGGCTTCAACCTATTATTACCGATTAACTGTTTACATTTCGCTAGTGCGTTGTTAATACGAGGGATTAAAATCACTTCCTTGCATTTACGAAGCTTCCGAAATTTTCACCGTTGAATATCCAATTGAAACGTTGACAAATATTTAGCTCTTATGTCCACACACTTGTGGACAATTCCAGCAGAGCACTTTCAGACTATTTTTGGTTTCTTTACCATCACGCTTGGAAATTTTCAATGGCTTCCATTTATTGAATATTGAAACGTGGCAGAGGAGCAGAAAAGTGGGTAAACGCTTCCTCACAATGATGGTAAACGCTTTCTGTGTTCGTCTTAAGTTATCACTTGTTACCAACGGCGAAGCAAGCGAAAAATATCTTGCGAACCTTCACTCTCATATATGTATCTATCTATATATGATAGGATAGAAATCGCCAACTCATATATGTAGATAGGTAGAACTAACAACTCATATATATATAGTAAGCTTTCTAACAGCTGAGAAGATTCACACATATTTACCTCCGTAGGAAACTGTATGCCAAGAAAAATGGCCGAATGTCCCTGGAAAGTAACAGGAATTGAAAACTTGCGTAAAGAATTGTTGGGCAATTTCTGGTTCCGTTAGCTTTCTTGTTTGAAATTTTCGTGGTCAGATATTCAATGGGCTCGATCCATTATTATTAAAATGTGGCAGAGAAGCTACAAAGTCTGAATAATTGTTTCCATATTGCTATTGCGTCAGTACCAGCAGGCATCGATATCACTTCCCCGCAATTACAAGGCTTCTCAAAAAACTTACTTTCATTATCCTATTCCGGATATTCAGTTCCCAATTAAATGCTTACATAATGCACCGTTGGGGCAATCTGTGTTTCCTTGTTGGATACTCAATGACTTCCATCTACTAATACTAAAAATTGGCAAAGCAGCAAGGCAAACAAGTAACCCATTTTATACCACTTCTGCGCAACTACTTAGCTTCCCAACAATTACGTTAAACGATTTCGGTGTTCATAGACTTTTTATTAAGTTTATCACATTTTGTTCTCGATTTGCGTATAAGTTCTCAATTTTACTAATATTAAATCTTAGGAAGATGGACGGGAGGGCCGTAGTAGTTGCTTGTTACCAACGGCAAAGCGCTCCCAAAATATGTTACAAGACTTCATTTCCATGATTCTTCCCATCCTGAATATCGCTATATATATCCACTGGTCGGGAGAAGCCAACATCCATCTCGCTCACAAAGTCCATTAATATATTTTTTGCTTGGATTTCTATTTTGTTAGCTTTCTGTCGAGCATTGTTTTGTTTGGAAAATAACTGCTCAGTGCTTAATCCTTTCCACGACACAATGGCATTCCCAACTAACGAAGCATCCTCTAGCAATGACAGTGCCATCGAAAACATTGAAAAAGTTACAAATGAGATGTCTAGAGAAGAAATACATGAACTGTTGAATGCTCGGGAAGACAGATATGGTGGTGTGGAAGTCGACATAGAAAATATGGACAACGATGTTCCTCGATTTGCATATTCACTCAAGGCATCGCTATCTCAATGGGCACGCCAGGTGAGGGCTTTCTTCACTCTACATATGAATTCGTCAATAAATATGAAAGAAAATAAATCGTAGCTTAAATTTAATTGTTTTCTGCGAAGGGGAAGAAGGGGGTGTGGATTAAAGTAGCCAAGGAACAGGCCAAACTTGTTCCAGTTGCGATTGAGGTCCGTTATCAAGAATATCATTACTACCATTGTTTTTTAATGGCGCAGAAGCATTGAGTCATGCGCATGTGGTATAATAAAATTTGTATACTTTGTGGCGAGCTGCAGGAGGGATTTTGGTATCACCATGCTGAGCATTCATACGTGATGTTAGTGCTTTGGATCCCTCAAACTCCTTGTACTATCCCTCATAATGCTTCACATCAAGTGGGAATTGCAGCGTTTGTGTACAACGACAATGGAGAGGTAACCATGCATGTAATTGCACTATTTAATGATACAAACTTTTAGTCTTTGTTGGTTCTGCTATATCTGGCTCTCAGCAAATATTCATTGCTTCATGTCTTTGTGTGTGAAGCGGGATTTCTTTTCTTACAACTACGTTAGTTAAAAACTGGTATATTGATTGCCTATTAATGCATACAGCTAAGAATTATAACTTGCAATGCTTGTCGAAGCCTTGATCTCTTTGTCATATAGTTTTTTATATAGAAATTCTTATTTACCCGATTGATCACGGTCAACATACTCTTGTCCAGCCAATAACTTGAATTAATAAATGGTAATGTCGATGCAGGTTCTTGTAGTTCAGGAGAAGTGCGGACCGTACAAAGATTCAGGACTGTGGAAAATGCCCACAGGAAGGATTAACCAGGTATAAAATATAATTTGGATATATCAAGCGCAGAGTAAATAAATTTATTTTACATGAAAGTACAAGGCACCCACCTATGTATTTACTCCCAAATTCTTCTTCGTAGGGCGAAGGAATTAAAGAAGGGGCTATAAGAGAAGTTAGGGAAGAAACAGGGGTAAACCTCTTTTTGCCTGCCCTCTTTGCTCCTTATTGTGATTTTTCGCATTATTGTACAATAATTTAAAGTTTCTCCTATGATTTATAATTTTCTTGAATTTTCACAGATAGATACAGAATTTATACAAGTGGTGGGGTTCAGGTATCACAAAATAGCCTCACTGTTTGGCTTAATTATATCTAACGATGGTTAGGTTTGTTAGATTAACTTTTAGCTTTCTAATTGTTTACCGTGCATGAACTACAGGGATGGTCACAATGCCGCTTTTGGAAAATCCGACATGCTATTCCTGTGTATGTTGAAACCAAATTCTTCGGACATTATTATACAGGATAATGAAATTTCAGCAGCAAAGGTATGTATTTTATCATAAGATGGTACTCTTGGAGATGTATAATTTCAATATTTACTTGAGTGATGTCAAAATTTGTTTTGTTCAGCGGATGGCAGTAGATGAATTTGCTGCTCAACCAAAAATACAGCAAAGCAAACTTCTCAAGGACATGGTGACCGTGTGTGTTGCCAACATAGGCGGACGATGTGGAGGATTTTCAGCAACTGAAATACCGTCGCGCAAACCCTCTTCTTTTTACTGCAGTGTCATTGAAACTGAATAATTTATAATTTTTCCGGACAGGGAAATACAAATAAAATGGACGTTCGTCACTCCTTTCGTTTACCTCATTTAGTAGCATATTTGGTTTTAGTGTGTAAGAAAAAGCAGTAATGAGGTGCACTTTATAGTATTATTATCATGAATAAAATCACCTCATGGTATGTAAATGACCGCATCATGTGTCCATTATATTTTATTGTTTATTATTGTTCTCTCAAAAGTTTAAATCTTGCGATGTCGGACATTGTTTTTTATTTAAGAATGATTATGCAAATTGTTTATCGGGATATTTTTCGAAATGATGATTACATTTCGTCAAATGTATACACAAGTGAATATTGTTTTGTTGTACAATAAGTTTAGAAATGTTTGATAAAATGCAGACGGTGCATATCAATCTTTCAGTTACAATGTAAAGTTTCAATTTGCACTTCAAAATTATCCTCTATTCATAATTTTGAATTTTTAATAAGATAGATAAATTTAACATTTCATATAAGTTTTTGTTATCTTTTTTCATAATCTATGAATCATATTTATATATGCTAATTAGTATATAATTGTTAATTGGTAGAAATATTTTAGAATTATGTTTGAGTTGTTATTAGGTATAAATATTTTAGAATTATGTTTGAGTTATTATTAGATAATTTTTTATGGGCTTAAGGTTAATTATTATTAGGTAGAAATATTTTAGAATTATGTACTGTGAGTCATAGTAATTATAATAGATGTTGTCATCTTAAATATTTTGATCTATAACAAGTGGTTGGCTTAAAAATATTGGAAGACTTTCTCTAAAATACTTGACATATAAAAAGAGAATATTGAATAGTGCTATAATATTATTAATATTTGATATATTTTTCTTATAATTAAATAATTGTGTGTTTATAAATGCAATCCTTGTTGTTTACCTAAGTGTGTTTGAAAGAACTAAAAAAAACTAAAAATTATCAAGGCTATAACTAGTAAATTCTTATAGTTTTTTGCAGCTTCCTATGTTGTGGATATTGCCCATTTAATATTTATATATGATGTGATTATGAGCTAATATTGTAGCAACAATTGATGTGATTATTATTAACCATCATTTCATTGTCAAAACATAAATCGATAGATTCAACTAGCTAAAAGAGGTCTCCTAGAAATAATCTTGTGATTTGGTAGTCTCACACACATGAAATTGATCCTTAAGGATGTAATCATAGAGATGCATATCACTTTTTATTTTGTGTGGATAACTCAAATTAATATTGTTAGCCAATTTTTTTTATTTCTTGTAACAAACAATCCATCACAAATTTGATTTGATGTAAGCAAATAGATTTTTAAGCTTGATATGTATGTATATATTTTTGTGTATGTGTTTCTAATGTCACAATTTTTAAATATATGTTAATGATTTTAATAGAATTTATAATATTTTTCATGAGAAATATTTTTATGTATTACAAGTCTTGAACTAAAAATAACATCGATTCATGATACTTTAAGTAAATGTTATTATTAATAACATCTAAAGATTAAATACATTTTATACTTTTGTGACATATTTTTTTAATATATATTTTATTTAAAGAATTATAATCTAGACAATTTTTATGTCATAAATTTTTCTTTCTATATCCAAATTATTATTATTTACTTGTAAGAACAAGAACAACAATGTTGTAAGTAATCATATTTCCTTCAAAATAATTCTTTTATTCTAATTTTATATTTGTCATTAACATATACCTTTGGAATTGTTAAGAAAGTTCAATTCACTAGAAAATTATATATAAAATAAATGGAATCTTTGGTTTCCACAAATAAAATACTCTAACATTATGATTACATAATATCGTATTTCTTGAAAAAATTATTTGATTATGGACAATGTGGTATTAACCAACATATTTTAATCAAATAAAATGTGTCAAAAATATATAAGTGTCCCATAAGGGCCACCTAATCACATTTCAATCAATGTCTTTAATTTGAAGGTATACTTTATAAAGAGGTTTTTTATTTTATTTTGTATTTTAAAACATTAAAATATACAATTGACAAATTGTTACCAACCAATGATATAAGGTCCTTTGATTAAACTTTCTTAATACATTGAAACATCAATTTTTTTTCTCGGAGCTCCTCCAGTTGAAGTAAAGTAATTTATTAGAGTTAGTTTAAATATTTTTGTTGTGCATACTAATATTTTTCTCCAAATGACCCAAAATTATGATAGTATTTTATCATTCAATATTATTTATATTCCCTTTCATTGTTAGGCATTCCTAAAATCCAATCCCCTAAACTTCATACCTTATATACTTGGTCATGATTTTAACTTATTTAGCAGATAGTTTTATAGCATTTTAGTAGTATTTAAGCTATGCAGTTTAAGCTTCACTTAGCTCAATTCGGAAACCAATTTTTAGATCTTCTATTCAGTTATTGTTTAGTCCTTGGAGGTTATTTTTGGGCTTCCTACAACCTCATTTTGGGATCTTTTATTACATCTCTATGATCCAATCATGTTGTACATATTATTATATTAATATAAAAATTTAGGCTATAGCCTTTTATAAAATAAAATTCATCTAATATATATATAAAAATATAAACATAATAAAATAAATAACACTTAAATATAGATGCATCATTAAACATAAATTCCAAATCTATAAGTAATCAAAGATAAGTGTATCATTAAAAATGTAATCAAGTACATTTAAATACATATATTAGATGGAGACATGTCTAAACATGTCTAAGAATGTCTATATAACTCTGAAAATGTTTAGATGGAAACTCTAGGTGGTAGCTTGGTCATTATATTGGGTACAAACAAAGCAACGTTGTGAGTGAGTTTATTACTCCAATAGATGTGCAATCTTTCCCTATCAATTGTAGAACAATTGTTAAATATTGATAAATGTACAAATGGGTATGCATGATATTGATCTTAGAAAAATAACATGTATAGGTACACATGTGCATATGAACATATTAACATGTAATAGTTTAAAATTCACATGACGACTAACAAGTTCCACATCACCTGAATTCCACATAGGCACATGCTTCAATGCTAGACTAGGAGAACTGTGAGCTAACTATGTCTCTAAAGTATGTATATAAATATCATATTTTCTATGACAACTATTTTTTCATCATTTTCCTTGACTCTCTATAGAAATGAAAATTTAAATGGATAATGCAACTAAGACGGGGTTGACGTATATTCTGAACTTGTAGTAGAATATTCATAACACTAGCCTTGATTAATCCATGAAAGTTATCTTTAAATTATTTAGGCCATCTAATGTGATTGTTGAATGTCCCAAAAAATTGAGAGGAGAGGGATGAATGTGTTATAGATTAAAAATTTATCAATTCCATAGATATGGATGTAGCATATTAATTCATTAAATACTTAACCAATTCATATGTAAACAAGAATAAGAAAAATATTTCATGAATTATCTTTTTAGAAAAATTTAATAATATACCATCATAATCATCCTCTTATGTATATTGATCTTAAAAAAAGTGATTTCCCCAAGTTGACATCCAACACATAATTTAAAATAGGTTTGGACTAAAAAATCCCATAGCAAGGAGGAATGAAAAGTGTACCATACCATCGAAACTTCCTTAACCAAAATACACTTTATCACAATGGCATAGTTACAAGAGACCAAGAAGAAATAACACTATCAACAACTATGCTTCTAGACCACATCAACATGACCCAAGAAAGATAAATAAATGTATCATATGAAACCGAACTAAAAATTTTATATTTGAAATAACAGAGAATTATAGACCACTTTTTACCATAAACATCATGAAGTACATTACCACAAATATATTTTCTATAAAACCAACCTTATAGTGCACCATCCTCTAGACCAAACAATCCAAAAAATTACAACTCTAAGGTATTAGAAATACTTAAAACAATCCATTTTCCAAGTCAAAATGTTTCTATTAATGAAAACCATATTGATATATCAAAAAATATATAACAAGAAAAGGTAACACATACAGAATTTTTTAACAACAATTACATCAAAATTTCTAAAGCTAGAACATAATCCCTTTTTCAACAATATGTCTCTTTATCATTGATGAAAAATTATATTAAAAAACACTATCTCACACCATATTTTTGATGCATACATTCTCTCTTTCATCCTTTTAAATCAAGGACAAATCCATGCAACAATACACTCCACTCCTCCTGAGATGAATCTTCATACACTAGTCCAAACCAAGAATGTGTAGTACATTTACTGGACTAATGTATTGCTAAGATACTCAGTTTGAACTAGAAGGGGGTAATAACCCAAACAACTCTTAGAGGTACTCAAAATTATTTTTGCATAAATATGTTTTCAAGAGATTTAGATTATGTTTCATTGAGGTGCATACACAAGTTTTGTCTCATTGTCTAACACTTTTTCATTCAAGAATTGATATCATATTAGAATATATTTCATTGTGGACTATTGTACCATAGTCTTAGAAATATTTACTATCTTGATGTTATTGCAAATAATTGAGATCATTTTATTAGAAACTACACCAATATCCTTCAAGTTCTATTTCATCCAAAGTACTTGTGTGTAGCATGATACAAATATAATATATTAAGATTTTGCAAAGGACAGAGGAAAATAATCCTACTTATTACTTAACCAAGAAAATAATCAAAAGCCCAAAAAAATGTTCCACCACTAATACTCCTCATGTCATATATTTCCTACCCAATCTGGATGAGTATAGGTAAATTTTGATACTCCTGGATTCAACAATCTGAATTCCTCTATTCCTTTCAAATATTTAAAGATCATGTTTACTAAAAAACATGTTATTCTCTTGATTCTTTCCGAAATCAATCTATCATAACGATGACGTACATGATATCCAGTCAAGTAGCTATAACATATAGTAGTCCGTCAATCACAAATATATAATTTGTTTCATCTTCTTTGGGGCATTTTATCTCTTTAGTAAACTTACATCTTATGTTCGTAGGAGTACACATTGGTTTTTAATTTTCCAAACTAAGTTTTTTTTTAAAATCTCTGATACCGTTTGACTAAGAAATAAAAATATCTTCATTATTTTGATTCACATGCAATCCAAGAAAGAAAGTCAAGTCACCAATCATGGACATTCTAAACTCATCATGCATCTGATGAAAAAAATTATTACACATGTCATTCTATCATGAAAATAATAAGTCAACCACATAAACCACAACCACTAAGAAATTTTTTGATTGAAATTTGAAATAAAGATTTCTCTTAATAGATCCTTTTGAAAAACTTTTAATCCATTAAGTATTTATATAATCTTCCATATCAGGTCCTGGGAGGTTGTTTGACAAATATTAATGCTTATTAATTTTTTAGACACTATCCATGTTATTTGACAAGTTAAGTCCTCATGGTTGTTCAATTTAAACTTATTTTAGTTATTCATTCAAAAATTTATCCATTTAATAGAATTTGAAATCCTTAAATTCTACAAATTCCAAGAATATCCTAATAGCTTCTATTTAGAAAAAAAGAGAAAATGTTTCTTCAAAATCAATGCCCTCATCCTAACTATACTGTTTGCAAACCAATCTTTCCATTTTGTATTCACAACTCATCCATTCTCATTCATATCCCTTCTATATTTTACAACCACAATCCAGAACTTAAACATTGTAACTATTTGAATACATGTATCTAATATTTCTAAGATTATGATTTAATCCTTTCACATAGTAGACTTTTTAAGTATTCTATTTTTCACTATAAGTAATAGAACCTATTCATCAATTTGTGTAGTCTACACATCTACTATCCATAAGACCAATATTTCCACCTAAAAAAATTAAGAGATAAGATACCTTTATACTTTCTGGTTCAGGTTTCTTTAGCCTTATTGCAATGTTTTCTTTTTCCTTGTCTGTTCTCTAATCATCCGAGTCTTCATCTTCCTTTGTTACTTTGAAAAATTTCTCAGATTTGTCATTGTATTTTGTAAACTTTCTCATCTAAAATGGTTTTTGAGTGTCAAATAATTATTCACTCATGAATTTTTCCAAATTAGAATTTTCTTCAATTACTAATACCTTGTCAGTCCACCTCTTTTGTAAACTCCTCAATTTTTTTTCTATTGCATTCTTATCAACCAAAATTCTGACAACATAGTTTTGCACATATATAAAATCATCAATTTTTAAAAAGTACCTTGCTATATATTCTCCTTCTTACATCCTCAAGTTTTCATATGTTCCTTTAGTAGTCTACATTTGAGCTAGTTTAATCCTATCATTTCACTCATATGTGTCTTTTAGTTATTTGCATACTTCAAAATAATTTTATAGTGAAACAACCTTCACCAATTCATTATTAGATAATTCACTAAAAATAGAATAATTTTCTTTTTCATTTTCTTCATATGCATCAGTTCATCTAGAGCAGTGGGTCCATTTAATAGTAACATATATTTATTCTCTACAGCTTTCCAAGTCACAAAACTCAAAGAATTTAGATATGGTATCTTACCTCCACTTTATTGTTCAACCATAGTTAGATCCATCAAAGGTAGGAATAGTAACTTTAGGTGCCATTGAATCTCCCTAAGTGGGTATGATCATTGTCTGGGAACCAAATCTCTTATACTAGTTATTGAGTACCTCTAATAACTAAGAGGGGAAGGAGGGCTGAAATAGTTGTAGATTAAAACTTTTCTTAATTTCATTAATCCAAATCTAAAATATTAATTCCTTACTCAATTAACTAATTCAGATATAAATATGAATAAGAACATATATATGTACAATAAAAAATGAACATCATATTTTTATGTGGAAAACCCAATAAAGAAAAAATCATGGAGGAGCTAATTATCATAACAAAAAATATTGATTAAGGTGTTTTTTTTAAAATGGCTCACTATTGGAATTCTCACTCCGAGTAGGTTCATAGTCATTGGAAATATTAATGAAAAGGAAATACAAAATTGAAGTTCAACTACCAAAAGGATCTCTTGGCTAGTTATTTTCAACATCTACAATACACACACACACACACACACACACAACTCTGTTACCACCACTTTGAGATCTAATCATGTTTAAATTTTTTAAACTTGTCCCTTTTCTTAGTTGGATTGTGAAACCCCTAAGGAAGATAAATAAATTATCAAATCCAACAATATTCTAAAATTTGAGGGTTTCTTCATCCTCTAATCCTACATACTATCGAGTCTAACTCAATTTTCCACTAAGTTACAACTTCCTATTTGATCCCCTTACATGAGAATGTTCTATCAGTAGCTACGGCTTTCTCATCCTAATAGAAGTAGATGAATCACTTCTAAAGTGCCCTGATAATTCGATATACCTAAGGTAGGAAAATATATCAACTTTCAACCAACATGCGAGTCTCAGTTTCACGCACAAATCTATCATAATCTAACAAAATATAGTTCTTTAAATTCCAAAGTGTACTATAATGGACTTATTGAGGTGGAAACATATTTATCCAAACAAAAATAATTATCATCTTCCATCGATATTAAATGAAATTAATAACTTGTTTATCATGGGAGGTGGTGATATTTTTGAGATAATTATGGTCTACAACAACAACTATCCAACTTTTAATTTCTCATAATTGGGCTTCGATTGATTGCTAAGGAAAGAAATAAGGGAGCTACACCCGTGATCCAACTAAATTTAAGTTTTCCTAAGTCAAACCATCTTGACATCATATCTAACTTACACCAGTTGGAATGGAAGGAAAAGACCAACTACATGGAGCATTAGATGGACATCTTTGTCCTAGAAGAAGAAGACACAAATGTCAAACCTCATAAAATCTTCATGTAAGTTTACTTAGAAGTTGAATGAACCCCTACACTCTAAGTGAAAATTTATCCTATTTTAGTGCATGTGAAATCTTGGTAATTAGTAATTTTTGGGTAAATGTACCTGATACAACTTTTCATCTTTTCTTGATACCAAAAATTTTCAAGACTATTACTCTATATTTTGAATGGTTTTAAATCTTTTTATATATAAATATGAGCCTTGCAAAGTAAAAAGGTAAATAAATATGGGGAAATAAATAAATAAAATTAATGTAACTATTTTTGGTGGTGGAAATTAATTGAACTTTGAGTCAAGAATTTCTTTGCAATTATCATTTGATAGGAATGTATGCATGCAAAACTATGAATTTTTCATGTTCTTCCTTGTCTATGGATTAAAATTTGTTTGATGATATCATGTTATTATATTTTCCTAGTTAAAATAGTTAATATACATTCATATCAAGAAACTTTGTGTTTCTATTAAAAAAGGAACTCTTCCTCTATTCATTTCTATTATATTCTAGATAAGTTGGACTTTGTGTTAGATTTCCTCATTAATTTTACTTGAAACCTATCATTCATATTTGTAGCATAGCTATGTGAAGATGTTAGTTTGGCTCTATTTCTTTTTGGTCAAAATAATACTAAAAAAACCTATATTTAATTATATGACAGAATTGTACCTCCAAAATTCATAGGATTGTTATCCATCTAGTTTAAATTTCTCCAATTGCTAGTTTATTGTGCCTTTTAGTTCTTGACATTAAGGAATCATTTGTAGAGGTCCTTTCAAAAGGAAAAAATATTAAATCATAATTTTTTAGTGATTTCCCTAGGGATTTGAAAGAGAGAGTAGCTTTCTAGCTTTATATAGTGAGTTGTGTCTTCCTAGAGAAAAAGGTTTGAAAGTCTTTGTGATTAAAAGATCATAAAAATATGGTTTAAGAAGAAGTTAAGAAAAGAAACTATCTCCATCCCCATAGATTGTATCCAAAAACTTTAATAATAGTGCAAAGTACCATATTCTTTATCTATTTTGGGATAGTTTTATAGAGAGTATCTATGAAGTTTTAATGATAAAGCTAAATCATTGTGATGATCACAGATTAACATAGTTTTTGAAGAGTGTTCATTGAAGGTATTATTAACTTTATAGTATTAGGTGTGAAGTTGTTCAATCTATAGTTGTAGATAAAGGGCTAAAAGACAAAGCAAGGACTAAAGATTATTATATCCATACCTCAATGCTAGTGAAGTTGTCACTCCCACGGAACCATGATCAGAAAGAAGAGAAGAATCTAAATAAAATCAAGGTGAGAAGTAAGAATATTCCCAAAAATGCAATATTAAAAGGCAGTGATTCCTCTTGAAAAATAAGCTGAACACAAGGTGGCCTGTATTCTGATTTGGTTCTCAAAGGGTCCAAATGACGAAAAAAGATGGCCATATCACTATAGTTAAAAGATATAATTTTAGTTGTACAGTTCCAATAGTACAAAAAAGGTATAACTTCTACACTAATCTATATTTTTCCTTTTCTCATCCTAAAGTGGAAATATTTACTTATGATATTGATAAAAATGATAAACAAGGAGACCATGCCCCTCAAGAAGCTTTAAAAGAAGCTTCCAAATGTAGAGCCTCTAAATATTTGAATCTAGATACATTACCTATAATAGAAGTAAACAGGTTAGTCATAGAGCCTTCTTAAAAAAGATCTAAAGGGTAAACTACATAGGCAATAAATTGATTTTCCTCTCCAAGAAAGGGTTCAATATCATAGCATCGCCCCTTGTAGCCATGAACCCAAAATCTTCAATCGGTGATTTTATTTTTTATGAGACCAATGTAATTCTTGATTAGATTTAAATGAAGTCCAAGAACTCCACATATATGGAAGCATATTCTAAAAAACCACATCTAATTTTTATCGACCCGTAAAGTTAAGAAGAAGAGTGTGAAGAAAATTTTTTTGTTGAAAAATACTCTATTAAGGGAGATGCCTTCAAGCGTCTACATAATGATGATCATGTTCTAGAAATTTCAATGTGTATGGTTAATTGAATTACTAAGAGGAGTACTTTTAAATACGTACAAGGTGATGTCATAAATAAGTGTCTTCATTCTTTTTAGTCTATATAGATTTATTTGAACATTCTCTTACTGATTCAAAAAACAATGATGAAAAGTGGCTCTTTGGTTCTGATATCTTCCATTCTATTAAAATTATATTTAAGATTCTCCATTCGGTTTGCATACGAATATTTTGTTCAAATTTTCTTTGTAGAAATGCATTACTTTTTCATGCTAGTTCCTATTTTTCTTAACCTGTCAATGGTTTCACTTTATTTCTTATGAGACGATGTCTTGAAGTAGGTTGTTTTGGCCCTACACTTTGTAAATAAAATTTTGGTGTTCTTTAAGTTTTTGTTACTTTTTGTTTGATATCTCTTTCGTCCTTCATGTCCACCTTCTACAAGAATCTCCATATTCTCTATTGATTCTTGAGATCCTTTACCCTAATGAAACCTAGCATTGGTCATTACTCTAATTTCTAGATTCTCTTCATTCCTACCACTCCTCATCCTCATTCAAAGCTTGTTCTTAACCTAAATTTTAGACCAAACCATGTTTAATTTTTTAAAACTTGTCCCTATGCTAAGTCAAGCTTTCACAACCCTAAGGAATATCATGAACAAATAAAATCTCATCCTGTTCAAAATATTTGAAGGTCTCACGATCCTCCAATCATACATACTATTGAGCCTAAGGAATTTTTAACTGAGTTCCAATTTCTTATTTTTAGCGATCCCCTGAGAAGAGAATAGTCTATTAGGAGGTCGACATTTCTTGTCCTGATAGTTGTAGAAGCATTCAATTTTTTTTTTATACTTTGATCATTTGATATACCTATCAATAAAATAATTAGTAGCTCTTGACCAACATGCAAATCTCAATTTTTTTCCCATACAAATATATCTAAATTGGATGGAAATGCTCAACTTTGTCAACTTTTCATGGAAATTTAGTTAACGTTGAATGACCCTCTACACTCTAATTGATAGTTTTGTTTTTTCTATTAAAAATAGGTTTTATGGGGACCTAAAACCCCTTAAAAAGCTTACAAAAAAGGAATAGGAATTAAGACCACTGAACTAAAATAGGGGTGGAAACCAGCCCGCTAAACCTAGAACCAACACAAAAAACAAAAAACCAAAACTTGAAACAACACCCCCCAAAAAAAAACCTTAAAACTAAAACAACAAGGGAACAGGGGAACAAGAGGACCTTGGTGAACTCAAGATGAGTTCCCTTTGCCTCTTTCTTGGCCTCAAACACCTTCTTGATGGCCGCATTGAAATCAGAGAGTTGCTGGATCCTATCATGGATCTTTTTTCTTTTTGATAGTTTCTCCCATTTTAGTGCATATAAAATATGAGTAGTTAGAAATTTTTAGGTTAATGAAATTGATACCATTTTTTAGTCTTTTCTTGATATCAAACACTTTTAAGAGAGTTGCTATATATTTTTAATGTTTGCAGTCTTTTTTAATATAAATAGGATCGTTGTCTGCTAAGAAAGGAGGAAAATATGGGGAAAGAAATTACTTGTAATATACCTATTTTTTATGGTGGAAATGAATTGAAGTTTGAGTAGTGACTTTGTCTACAATAGTCATTTTATTGGAATGTATATGTGCAAAACTATGAATTTGTCATGTTTTTCATTGTCTATGGATTAAAATTTTTGTTATGATAGTATTCTATATTATTTTCCTACTCAAAATTGTCAATATACATTCGTATTAGAATTTTTTTCATTTTTGTTTAGCTAGGAAATCTTCCCTAGTTCTTTATTATTATATTTTGGATAAGTTGGACTATGTCTAAAATTATATCTTTAAATTTACTTCAAACCTGTAGTTTGTACTTGTAGCATAACTATGTGCAAATTTTATCTTTTCCTTTATTAATTTTTGGTCAAAAGAATAATCAGAAAACCCACATTTTATCATATCAGGGAGTTGTACCTCTGAAATCGAGAAGGGGTTTATCCACCCACTAGAAATTTCTCAATCTGTTAGTTAATTTTCTCTTTCAATTCTAGTCATTAAGGAGTAAGTTTTCGAGGTCATTTTGGAAGGAAAAAATCTGATCTAACATGCTCACAACCCAAATTCATTATTTCTCATAAGATCACACAATATCTGATAGATATTATTTTTAGAAAACTTCCATACCATACCATCATAATAATCCTATGATTTATATTAATTTTTAAAATATGAAATCACCAAGTCATCCATCCAAAACATAATTTAAAATAGGTCTAAACTAAGCATTTGATGGTGGGGAGGAATGAAAACTTGACCACACCATACACACTACCTTGACCAACACACACATTATTCAAATTCCGCAATGACTCTAGAGCCCAAGAAGAAATAAAACCCATAGTAAATATGCATATAGACTGCATCTTGACACATTCCAAGAAAGATAAATAAAAAATGATATGAAACCACACTACCAATATCATATCTAGAATAATAGAGAATTCTATACCAATTTTAATCACAAATATCAAAACATACATGATAAAAAAACATATTTTCTAGAGCACAAACCTTCCCCAGAACCAACCTCGAGAATGAAAGATCTAAAAAATCACTTCTATAACATGATAAATATTGAGCACAATCTAGCCACCAAAGCTATGAGGTCTTACCCCAAACTGTCATAGCTCAGCTCTTACTTTCATGTTTTGACTCACTTATGATACACTAGTTTGATACATTTAGACTTCTTAGATAGAGACTTCATATCATTAGATATGATGTGGTGATTTATATTATGCTGATTTAGTATCTATGATGGTGATTTTAAGATATATTTCTATATGCTTTATGATTGACAGATTTAGATGATTATTATGATGATGAAAACTAAATTATGGATTTTATGGTTTAATTATATTTGACATGTGAATTATATTCTAAAGTTCAATTGATGTTAAATGGATATGGTATGATATTTTGATTCTGAATATACTTTATGAATGCATGTGCATCCATATGAAATTGAATTACATATATTTCTTGATAATGGATGGATTATGTGAATGCAATTATACATTTGCAATGTTTTTAATTAGCTATGTTGATTATATGTATGTTTGTTTTTGGACTACTATTGTTTGAATCTAGTGTGCAGGATATTAACTATGGAAAGAAATCAAAAAACCAAGGTTAAGCCAATGTGAAATAGTAAAATCCAAGGTTAATTATAATGAAGATATGAAACCTCATTGTATTATATTTTCTTCATAATTGTAAATGGTTGAATGTGTGTTAATTAATCTATTCTTGTAATTTTTTATCTTCTAAATGAGCATGCCAAGTGTGTTGATGTGGTGTGAAATTTATGGTGTGAATTGACACTTGTGTTGCATTTATGTGACACAAACATGTCCTTTTAGGGATTGGGGAGTTGTAACCTAACCTAAGATAGTACCTTGGAGGTTCCATAAGAGACCCACTTGGGAAGGAAGCCATAAGTGGTTTCAAATCTTGTTGAACCTGTAGGTGAACTCAAAGTGAGTTTTTAAGGGTTTAAATGAGGCCATAGGGTGGAGTTTGGGTGAAAATTAGCTAACCCATTAGATATACCTTGGGTTGGGGGTTATAGTTTTACCAAGTTACCGTAACTCATTTATGACCATTCTAAAAGTACCATTTTTTCAAAGTGAGGAGTTTGGGAAGAGGACGAGCCCATCCTGTTTTCCCCATTTTTGTTTTTCCTCTCATTTATGAGAGGGGACAAGAATGGAAGAGAAGCAATGTTCAGTATTTTCCCTTTATGATAGTTAATTAGAGAGTTTTTAGGAAGCCCTTTTAGAGGAACTTTGAAGAAACTTGGAGGTTGATCACCCACTCTCCAATAGAATTTACCACTTTTTTTATGGAGAAATAGGATTTACCACTTTACCATTAGGAAGAGGATTTCATTACATCATCTAAAATATTTCAAAAGTCATTCAATATTCTATTTAAATAATTTCAAAGCCTACTTTAAATAATGCATATAATGAACACATATGAATGAATAGTAGTTTGATTTTTGAAAGTATGAATTAAATTATATCATGAAAGTACCAACCTCAACAAGTGTCATGATCTAATAAATGTTCAAATAATGTCTTATCTCTAAAATATGCAGATGATATTCAGTGCAAATAGAGAAAATCTTCAATGAAAATAATTTCTTTAATTCTATCTTATAAAATCATTCGAATGTGGAAATGAATGCATTGATTTTTGGTTGTTCATTTTGGATTTGAAAATACACAGGGAAATAATCGGTCACTTCATACTTTTATTTTTTAAATTTGTGTATTGGTCTGCCTTAGACCATCTATTATTTGTGTAGGCATCAATAGAAGTTATAATAAATTCTTTAAGATATCATAGGATGTGTGGGAGAATGTCCATATGAGAGCACATATTGTTTATAATTATTTTAATTATAATATTTAGTATACCAATCATTGTAAGGATTTGTGAGATAATAAGGGAGAATGTAATATTTAACAATTTCTATATTGTAACATATAATGCACCAATAATTATGCATAGTTGTACCTAAATAGAATATGTTATGAGTTGTGGGCCACTTATTTTTAGTGCTACTTGTAAACATTAAAGTAATTTTTTGATTAAGAATTAAATTCCTTTAGTCAAACTTGATTTTTATTATGAGCACAAATGTATTAGTAGTTATACACTTGTACTATTCAACTATACATAATTGTAGTGAACAATTATTGGTGTACAATGTAATTATATATTTGATTGTTTGTGTGGTAATTATTGACTAACTAAATGAAGAAATTTGGGTATTTAGGTTTCCATGGATTGTGCCCTTAATGGAATACATTAATTTACTAGTACTCTTTCCCTAATTACAAAATAGAAAATTTTATAATATTTCTTTCTTGCATACACATCCTTGCCAAGAGATTTTGTCTATCTCTTGTACTTTGTAGTGAATTCCTAGAGTTTAGACTACTGGCTTAGTGTGAGAAATAGTAAAAGGGTAAGTGCAAGAAGTTGGGTACCAATTCGAATGAATTCTTGTATAATTAAAAGATGTCTCTCAAAACGGGCACCCATTTTTAAAAAACGGCCACCTGACTTAGGTTTGGGAGCCCGATCCAAAATTCAAAAAATGGGTCCCCATTTTTTTTCAAAATGGGTACTTCTTTTTTTCAAAACGAGTACCCATTTCAAAATGGGTGCCCATTTCTATATTTTTTTTATTTTTTAATTTTATAACTAAAAATACATTTTAACATTTCAAATTTTTTAAAAGAACCGAGTGCCCATTTTTTGAATTTAAATAATGGGCACTGGTTTCTCGAGACATGAGCGGGAAACACACGTTCACCTTGGATTTCATTTCAAAATAGGTTTGGTTTAGGCTTGGTGGAACCAAGCCTATACCTTGACCTCCAAAAATTTGGTTAAGCCACTGGAATGCCAGATTTTTTCCTTGTAATTGTTTTAGGGCCTTCCTGATCATATTTTTTTATGAAACAAAAACCCACTAGAGTTCTCACTGTCCTGATTTCAAAAATGTAAATTTGATAGTGATATGATTACTTTTACTCTTTTTTTCATTATTTATTAGTTAAAAGTGGTACTTAAATGTAAAATAGTGAGGTTCACTAGAACTTTAATAACTTTCTTGTTTTTAGGTATTTTTGAAAATAAATTATATGACATCAATCTACATACAATTTTCTTGAATATATTTTAAAAAAAAAGAATTTTAAAAAAATATGAAATTTTCATCAAATTATGGTGGTCATACACCAAAGGTTTTTAAAAAATATGTTTTATAGTCAATTAAAAATTAATTTTAAAAAAGTTCAATAAAAAAGTAAGGAAAAATATGCTCATCAATCTTTGGTGTTTTAGTTATATGTCCCCATAAGGATTTGAAAAATTCATTTATTTTTGTCAAAATATGGTGGTCATACACAAGTTTGGTAGGGTCCTGAAATAAGCATTTTGAAAACATGAGTTTTAAATATTCCTACTAAAATGAAATTTATACCATATGGGTATTTAAATAAATTACATATTTGAACGTTAGACTCTGAGAAATATATTTTATATTACTAAAGTTTTATGAGATTCAATCTCCAAGTACGTCAAATTTAGACATCAATTCATAGAAAATTTGAAAAACAAAGGGAAAACACTTCCACTTTTTACCCAAAAGTGGGACTCAACTTATTATAGCCACCTGAAAAAATCATCAAATCCTAATACTGATCCTAGTTTCTAATCTAGGGTAGGCACATACCCTTGTGATCTTTCATTCCATCTATGACTAACCTAAGATATTATTAATTGCTCAGTAAAACAAAAGAAAATGATAGTGAAATTGACCTAGGACTATCAAATTTATTGTTCAAGCTAGGGTAGATATGGAAATCTCAAAACCTTGAAATCATTACATATATTCAAAATAAATAAAGGTATCAAAGATTAAAAAAACATAATAATCCAATCGATTAATCTTATTAATTTGAATACCAAAATATGAATATACTAATAATGAAATAAATGTTAAAATTAATGTCATAATGGCCCTAACATTGACCTTGACACTTGTAATAATATACAAGATAATAACATCTATCTCAACAAAATAATTGGGTACAACTAGATAAACATTAAAATATATATCATTATTAAAATAGAAAAATTTTGACACTAACTTTACTCACTAAATTAATATCTTAATAGTAATTTCTATGTATTAATAGTAATGTTAATATCAATAGTAATATTTATCTTAATAATTAAAAACTATTCAATAAATTTTGTGTTGAATTTAAAAATCCAAAAAGGAATAGATTCACTAGTACATTTGAGGCCAAATTTTGATGGAAAACTATCAAAAATTCGATGGATAACCATCAAATTTTTAACAAAAGGTGAAGTGGGAGTTATTTCATCAAAAATTGTAGTGGAAATGGTACCTATCGCAATTCTAATGAATTCACAACTGTCAAAAATAGAAATGCATTAAAACATTATAGAATTATAATATAAAATCATTACAACTTCAAATGGCATCAGAACAATTGCATTAATGTCGCAATTCTGACATATATACGATATTATTTTTTATAGTTATATCATCGGGAGTATAGCATCCCATTTGCCTTAGCCATCAAAACTATAGTATTAATGTCACAATTCTGCTAGCTATCCGATATCATTTCCAATAGTCATCATGTCAGGAGTATAGCATCCCCGTCGCACATTAGCGTCAGAAGTTTAACATTTATTTCAAAATTTTGATGGGCACCCATTTTCATGTCAATGATCCTGTGTAAATTCTACCTCATTCCAGGTCAACCCTATTAGCACCTTGAAAAAATGTCATGGCTGTAGCTTTTTTCCCCTAGTCTCTGCAGTTGATTTTAGGTCTCTACCTTAAACCCTTAGTTCAAATTTTTGAAAAACTAGCCGTTGGTGTGAAAACCCTTTGTAATGCCCTGGCCTTGTTTTATTTTAATGTTACTTTTCGGGCCACTTAAAATTTCTTTTTACGCATGTGCTTAAACATTATCCCCTTTGTCACATGATCACGTGAACCTTTTTTATGTTACGTGATCTTGCGACTAAAGGTTTTATACCCTCAGCAGCCTTTAATTTTTCCTATAGTCCTCAACACCTTTTTTTTCCCTAAAGCCTAAGTCTCGGCAATTAATTTTTCCTATGTTTTGGCTTAAATCTTTCCTGGGCCTGGCTCTGACACCATCTCAATCTGACAGTTGTTGCTAAATCATAAGGGATTTGTCAGAGCTATGCGATGTCAAGATGATCATTGATTCTCCTTTATGGTAGAGCTTCTCAAATAGGTGGGTCCATTGACATGTACGTACAAATGGTGGCTTCTCATTGGTCCATGTATTAACACAAAGGTAGTTGTCAGTGGGACCTAAGTTGTAGGCTTGTCAGAGGGTCCTGACACTGTCAGTCAATCGATGATGGGCATATGATCTTAAGCGATTTGTTAGAGGCTTAAGATCATTACGTTCGTCGATCCTACCTTTTCATAGGGGATAAAGTGTGGCGGGTCCACATGCTAGGTGTGCTAATTTGGTGGTATTTGATTGGTCCATGTAGTGTGACTGGGCATGTTGTCAGTGGGGCTAAGGATTTCCAAACTTCAGTGGGTTCTGACAGTGACAAAGCATCAATGATTAGCGTGTAATCTGATGGTTTTTCTCTCACACTTGCGAACTTAAGACAACCATTGATCTCCTTCGGTGTCAGAAGGTTGTCAGATCAGGGTAAGATCCTTCATCCGATGGTTGTCTTATGATCTGAAGGAATCTTGAAAGTCTACGTGAAGATGAGACAACTGTCGATCTTCTTGTGCAGGCCTGTATTAAAATTTCCTCAGTCTTTTGGTGGTCCTGATAAAAGGTTAGCGGCCTGATAAATTTCAATGTTTTTTCTCATTCGCGAAATGAGGTGGTGATATTCTAAAAAGGTTGGCAATTTAGTGAGTGTGTATTCATGTAATCGCTAAACTATTTGGCAGATAGATAAAGTTCTCAGTGAACTGACGAAAGGTTTCAGTCGCCAGTTCGCTAAATAAGGCACAGGGTTAGTTGTTTCCCTTTGACTGCTAAGTTACTGAGTTAGACAGGGGGTTAAGATTTTATTGCGTGAACAGGAAAAATCTTTGTCGCATGTTCGCTAAAGGTAAACCCAGGGTAGTAGTTGAGTTAGGACTTAAAGCTTTTGAAATACAGGAATCTGACGGTCGCAACTTAAAGATAGCTTAGATTTAAATATCGACCACCAATTTGCTGCAGGTTCCATGAAAGTGACTATTATGATTCAAATTCAAATTTTTGAGGGTTTCTCAGTGACAGAAAGGACTAGAATTGAATGCTTTCATGGTTGGATTTGATTTTTTTGGTGGCGCTTGTTGTTACAGTGTGGTCCAAGGTGTTCCATGATCATCTGTGGGGGTCTGTACTATGTTTTTTATGCTCGAGGCATGTTGCAAGTGGCTGAATAGGTTGACATTTTGGGCATTTTTGTGGTTCTCAGTACCTTCTCAGTGAGTTTTGTCATGATTGGAATCACTCTGGGATCTGTCTTCTCTTGGTTGCGTGGGTTTCTTCCCCTGTAATAAATTTGTGACCATTTTTAGCTGGTTTAGTGGGTGAAACCCTAACCCTAGTCACTGAAAGCTTGATGCATCCTCTTTGAGGATTCCAAGGTGATTAGGGGTATATATTGTAGCAATTTTGACTTAGTTGGGGTTCCAAAACTTTCTTTTTGGTCCCTGGTTGTTGATGGTATTATACTGAGCAAGGAGAGCCTAGATTTTGCGTTTGTTTCTTTGGCATTTTTGTTGTTTGATAATGTATTGATCCTATAAGTCTTAATGAGAATATAGTTGAATTCCAATCTCAAAGTGGTGTATGTCTTTTTGTTTTATTCTTGAGCTGATATATGTTAATTTTACAAAGTGGGTTAGCATATGGTAAACAAAGAGTATTTTGAGATTATCTTTGAGTTCCTAACAAAGTTAGGATTAAAGTCTTTCAGGTAGTCTTAGTGAGTTCATGGCTTGATAAGAATTTAATGTCCTGATATGTGAGTGAGAGGGATAATAGGAAAAGCACTTATCCTGAATTCAAGTGTGTTTGAGTTAGGATCTTCGATTGATGTATGCTATTAGGTGACTCTATGCCCTGGTTAAGGCACTAATCCTTTCTCTGGATGTAGTCCATCATCATCAATCACACACACATTCAAATGATAAAATCTTTAATCAATTGGTAAGGGTATATTTGTATATTATTTGAGACTCCTTTGGAGAAGTGAGTCAAGGGTACACCCACCTGAGCATTAAGGCTCAAAGTGTAGGAGGATCTCATTGTTGATCCTTGTTAATTGGCCCTCTTCCTTGTGGACTTTGGAGTGGTGATAGAGTCAAAGTATCATTAAGGTTATCCATCAAAGTATAAATCTACAAGTTGAAGATCAAAGGGAAATACCAACAAACCCCAACTATAATGTTGAAAATATGTAGCATGTGCATACATCTTTTATTGCAATCATATTGGTAGATCTCTCTTTTGCTTTAGTTTTTGTTTATGTGTTTATCTCCCTTAAAGTGTTCTTTCTTGGGGGCATTTCATAGTAGATTCATTTTCTGTATAGAAGGACATACACATGAGGTGTGCCAGAGACAACTACTAGTGATAACATACCATCATTTCTTGGGTCTTCCTGTATTTCTATTACAATAACATTGCAAACCACTTTGGTGGTGAGCAATGAAGAAATTATTCTCTTAAAGATAGAGAAGGTTCCAACGATGAATAAGTACCTAGAACCTTCTATAGGTTTAAGGAAATCAATTCTTCCTCACTCACCACCAATGTGGCCTATATCACTACCGTGCTAACAAGATGGGAAGACTGAGGAAATTATGGTATGTTATCACGAGTAGTTGCCTTTGGCACATCCTCATGTGCATCTTCTGCTACATAAAATGAATCTATTAGGAAATGCCCCCAAGAAAGAACACTTCAAGGAAGATCAATACATAACAAAAGATATAAAAAGAAGGATCTACCAATATGATGTGTAGTACATGATCTATGCATGTTGAGTGTTTTTGACATTGCAGTTGACAATACAAGTGGGGTTGACCTAGAATGAGGCTGAATTTGTATAGGATCATTGACATGACCTGAAGAATAATACATTAAATATAAAACATTATATATATTATCAATAATAGTGAAGGACCAATAATACATTAAACAATAGTAAGCTTGCAATTTGTAAGAGTAATAGGATGCACATCTAGAACTCCATCATGTGTTGTTGGTCTCCATTTGCTATTGATTATTCTCATAGGTTGTGAGATGCTTATACCCATGCAAGCATAGTTGCAAGTTTCTCAAGCATAAATGACAGCATGGGTAAAAAGTTCCACAATATATGAGAATATTATGTTCTTAAATATTGAAGGTATGTGGCAATCCTATTCTCATAAAGTACTTTTGAAATATTTTCTTGGGATCTCATAACTCAACAATCATTTTGAATAAATATGTATGCTTATACAACATAGCCAAATATAAATGATCCTAGGAAACTAATGTATCTAGAAAATTCCATTAACATATAGGTAACTAAAATTGAATGTTTCATGGTCATATTTAGGCAATGTAAGTCAATTTATAAGAAACTACTCATGCTAACAGAAAAAAGATTAGATCTGCTATCACTCAAATTTCAAAAATAAAACTATCTAATATGAAAATATAAAACATAAAGGTTTAGTTCAACTTTCATAACACAAATTACAAAATATTTTTAAAAAAATATTCTCAACAGACTACCTAAGGAAAACTTCATTTCCTTTCTTCATAGCTGCTTAATCAACTTGCCCATTTTCTACCTGTGAAGTAAATTATCAATTCTAACAACTACTAATTCTATAGTCCACATAAAATTAGTGAAACACTATAGAAATTACATTGATATTTATGAGAGTATTTGGAAAACAAAATATTTTAAAGCATAAATTCCTTACCGCAATGAATGCTGTTAAAATATTCCCATTAGGTGAATCCTAAACTGGAAATTATCTTGGATGGACCTAACTCAAAGAACCATCAACTGATTTTAGAGTTGTCTAAAACACCCATCAATTAAAATTCATTATCATAGACTTCCTAGCCAACATTTACCATATTTCTCCATTATTCTACTTGCAGGGTAGATCGGAGTCCAAACTATTATTTCCTACAACCATACTTCATGTGTCCAAATTTATGACAATAGATGCATTTTACCTTTTCTTGTAATTATACAAAAAGAATCCTTGATATGTGTTAGGTATATTTTAGGATCATTGTTTTACACGTTAAGGGATAATAGAATGAATAAAATCTTTGATAGTGAGTTTGTGCTTTGAAAAGACACTAAAATGGAGTCATGGGAATAGCAATGAGAAATATAGCCACATGAGGATGGTTTTTTTATTTTTAAATCCATCTATATACACCAAATCTAAGGTAAGATGACTATTGGGAGGTTTTAGAAGTGATGGAAAATCATTGAACTCGAAAGAAATTTCTTGGTCGCCCTAGAAAGGAAGATTTATTGAATGGAAGGAAATAATGATAGGAAACCTGAAACAAAGTTGAAAATCTTTTCTTTTAGACCATAACCAAATATTTTTTCAAGGTTTGGTAACTTGGGAAGCCATTCTATTGATAGTTGCATTGTTAAAGTGCCCAATTAGGCCTAGGAAGAAAACAATGACAGTCAATTTTTTGGAAAGGATTTCCCAAAGGACAAATAGCCAAGACTTGCCTATGCTACATAAATTGGATAATGGTATGTGAAACCCTATGGGGTTTAGCATGTTGTTTGATAAATATTGAAGTAAATCTTGAACTGCTCGTTGAACAAGGTTAGTGGCGTTTTAGGTCTAGAATGGTGATTTGACAATTGGGCTTTTAAACCTTGGTAAAATTGATGAAAAAAATCCATTTTGATATGTTCTAAGATTTTTTAGATTAGTAGATGGTTTTGAATCAGTGTTTCAAGTATGGATCCTTGTTTTTTGCACTTAAAAGGTGTGGAGTCTACTATAGGTGAGAGCTATTGTTATGACCCTTGGTTGGGCTAATAAAGTTGGTTGGGTCTTAGAAGTATTCCTTGTTGAAGGGTCCTTTTGAGGGATTTTAGGAAAAAAGGAGATATTTTAAGACTCCTTAAAGAATCTTGGAAGAATCCACTTTGACCTTAAAGTGACTTATGAAGATCTTCCAATATGTTGAAGAGTGGGATAAAGGGTACATTTACAGCCCTAGATAAGGAACAACCTTATTGAGATTCACTTTGTTTTGAGAATAGTTTACTATTCTCTACTAAATAGGGCCAAGCATGTGAAGGTGGAAGATAATTTCCACCCCCTAACATCACTCTAAATTCCTTGTTAACATCTAATAATCATTCATTCTTTCATAATGACATGACATGTATACCAAAAATTACATATTAGGTACATTAAAAACCATAAGAATCACATATGAATTAAAAAAAAAAAGGTACATCAAGAATTAAATAGATTAAGCATTGATCGCATAACTATACATTTCTATCAAGAAATAAATATTAAATAAATTAAGCATTGATCACATAACTATACATTTATATGAAGAAATCAATATTAAATAGATTAAGCATTGATCACATAACTATACCTTTTGATCAAGAAATTAATGTTAAATAGATTTAGCATTGATTGTATAACTATACATTTCATTCATATGATTGATCATCTTCTTCATCAAACTCATCATCACGATCATCATCATTGTCAACATCATCACCACCAACATCATCATGGTTGTCTTCATCATTGTCATCATCATCATCATCATCATCATCATCATCATCATCATCATCATCATCATCATCATCATCATCATCATCATCATCAGCATCATCATCATCATCATCATCGTCGTCATCATCGTCGTCGTCATTGTCATCGTCATCATCATCGTCATCATCATCGTCATCATCATCATCATCGTCATCATCATCATCATCATCGTCATCATCATCGTCATCGTCATCGTCATCATCATCATCATCGTCATCATCATCATCATCATCATCATCATCATCATCATCATCATCATCATCATCATCATCATCATCATCATCATCATCATCATCATCATCATCATCGTCATCATCGTCATCATCATCGTCATCATCATCGTCATCATCATCATCATCGTCATCGTCATCGTCATCGTCATCGTCATCGTCATCGTCATCGTCATCGTCATCGTCATCGTCATCATCATCATCATCATCATCGTAATCATCATCGTCATCGTCATCGTCGTCATCGTCATCATCGTTATCATCATCATCATCGTTGTTGTCATCATCATCATCATCATCATCATCGTCATCATCGTCATCATCATCCTCGTCATCATCCTCGTCATCATCCTTGTCATCGTCGTCATCTTCTTCTTCTTCTTCTTCTTCTTCTTCTTCTTCTTCTTTGACTAACTGTAGATCATGATCATCATCTGCATCATCATCTACTTTTTTGGTATCTTCTTTTTCCATCACATTATACCTTATCGACCTTCCTCTTGGATCACGTCTTACACAAAATAATAGGCCTAGTTTATGTGGAACCTCTAAGTGAAATACCTACTCACATTGGCTTGGAAGAACATAGGGCTCATCCCCAACTGGCTCAAACCACCTTGTATTAATCATTTGAAATCCATTGTCATATTCAATAATAGTTATATGAGGATCATTTTGATTCAGTTGCAGCCTATACCATTTGATGACGAAGAGAACTAATTTGAAAGAGTTAAAGTCACACTCACATATATCATCCAAAAATATATAGTATCAATTTTGAGACTCTCAAGGATGTAATTTATTTCTAGATGAAATATTAGTCACCTAAAAGACTATACTTATCCTAGAATCATAATTTTTCTTCAAGTCATCTAGCTTTTTGATGCATAATTTGTGACCAGTATAGAAACATAGCCTTGTGGTGTTTGACTTGGAATATTATGTCAAACATATAGAAATTATTGTATCATGAGTTGATAAACATATGGGTGATTAAATAGTTGTTTGAATTGGCGAGCTTACTTGGCTAACAAGGACATTAAGTCTAGCCCAGGTGTTATTGCTAATAATGGCCCCCAGAGATCCATTAGATATTGTCGTATAGAGCCCATCTTCCAAAAATTCACCCAAGGCCAACCTTTTGAGTATAACCTTTTCTCGAAACAGCCAAACCAAAACAATTGGTTTTATACTATCTATCAAGAAGCTTGGCCCTTTGGTTTTAAATATATTCTAGTGCAGGGGATGCAGAGTATAGACATGGGAGGAAACACCCTTCGCATCAAACTGGACAAAATCGATGAGACCTTCACCTTCAACCCTTTGGTGACCCACTATTGAAAAGAGAGCGGTATCTGGGGTTTTATGGAGCACATGAAATGTCAGCACGATGAGTGGATATGCAAACAATTTGTCTCATCTTGGAATAATAGGAATGTCTTGGTTGGTGGCATCCATTTCTAGATCAATGAGGAGGTCATTGCTAAGGCTATGGGTCTCTCTATGGAAGGGAGAAAGTATAAAAAAACCATTTGAATGCCTGGCCCTACTAGTCTCAACTAGTTCTTCAAGGAGGGAGAGAATCCAATCAAGAAGCAAGGGGGCTTCAACTGGGAAGAGCTTCCAGAGTTCTGGCCCAAGATTTGTCTCATTGTGATGAAATATTTCACTCTCGAAAGTAATTTTACAGTGTTCTACTACTACCACTTACCTTTTCTGAATCACATTAGAAATAAGGACTTAATTTCCATTCCCTTCTACCTTCTCGATTCCATAGAAAGTAATATCTTGGATATTAAGGAGAACCTTGATAAATCATTCCCTATTCTCCATCAGGGCCTCCTCTGTATTTACCACTTCCACAAGGCTATCTGTCCTCCGCCTCAACCCCCTTGATTATCCAAGAGGTAGCCTAGGAGGATTCCCCATCCAAAACTGAAAACCCCACTCATTCCACCTCCCAATCCATCTAGGTTATCCAGGAGTCTGATCTTGTTCCTAAAGATGGTAGAACCCATAAAAAATGTGTAAAAAATCCTTTCAATAGGAGGGATGAATGGGAGGAGTCTCATGTCTCTGAATCTTTAGAGACTAAAGATTGGAAGGAGTCTGACAGTACTCCTGAGATTAAATGGAAGCCCAAAAAATAGAGGATGTTTGAGAGTTAGGTCAAGCTAGAGGTTGACTTAGGTGGCTCGGGTCACCGAAGGTCTAACAGAATTGTGAAGGAGGAGTGTAAAACCAAAATCTTGGAAGTGGTCTCTAGAGAGCAGTCCCTGTCTAAAAAAGATTATTACTCCACTGAGTCCATGAAGGGATCCTCTGATGATCACATGAGTCCTATTAGGACTGGTAACACTCCCCCTCCCAACCCTCAGCAAACCATGGAGATTCCCCACCCTACCCCACCGCTGACTTTACCCCATGATCACCAGAATAAGGCTCCCATTTCTGAGCACAAACCTGGGTTTCTTGTTGGCAAAGACACGCTTAAAGGCACCCTCAATCTAAGGTTTTTTTATTTGGACAAAGAGATTTCTGACATCAAGAAAGACTTGCAAGAAATGAAGCATCACTATATGATGACTAACAAATTTGTGCTGAAGGTCATGCATGCTTCGGCTATGACCCTCTACACTATGTAGGAAAAACTAGCAGGTGAAAGTCTGGAGCTGGATGAGGACAATAAGGATCTCTTCCTATTCCTGTAGGAGGAGTGGGCCAGGACCCTAATGTCCAAACATCTGGGTGGAAAGAACTAGTTGCTGGTGCTCATGATGTTTTAATTTTTGTTTAGGTATGGCCCTCAGTTCTCCTATTTTGATTCTGGTTTTAAGGTTATCTTTCCTAGTCCTTGGTATAGCCCTACATGGATTATAATTGTTATTTTAATTGCTACTATTCACTTCAGATACTCTGGTTTAATCTTTTTGAAAAGTACTGTGGTGTTTGTTTTTTATAGAGGTGGATTAGACTTATTTTTTCTACTGTTAAACTGCTCTTGAAATGCTTATGACTAGTGCCATTAATATATTGTTAATGTGCCTCTAGTCCCTTTGTTCCTTGAGCCAACACCCTCTTGCTGCTTTTTTCTACCAAAAACATATGGGTGATTAAAAAATTTATACGTACCTAAAAATTTCTTAAACCATATGCTAAATCTATTTTCTTTTACGTAACATTGGAATCTCTATTAAGATGAGCTTCTTTAACCAATGAGGATACACCTTCCCATATTAATATGCAACCAAAATGATGACATCATTCTATCCATACCATCATCCAATCTTGATTGTTTGTAATATACAAATGTATTGCATCCCACTCTTGAGAAGTTGTACACAAATTAAATAGATGAATTACAACTGATTAATTTTAAACATTAAGAAATAATTAACTACAATAAAATATTATAATTTATTACCACTCACTTCCCTCAATCTACCTTTCCCCACCAAGTACTCCCCTTCAAATTTTTTAATAGTGTCAGGATTCCAAATGCCATCTATATGGATGTTTGTTGCAAGTTTAGGAATATATTTAGTAACGTACACCATAGTCTGGTATATAATATATCAGTCCACCATAGAACCCTCAAGATGTGCTCTTTGTCAAACCAAAGCCTTCAAAAATTTCAAGTGTCTCTCAAACATCCACATTGACCAAATGTCTATAGGTCCACACAATTAAATCTCCTTAACTTGGTGTATAAGGTAGTGTTCATGTGCATTGCAAAACATTCAAGGTAGACACTTTTTCATTTCACACATTAGATGAGGAATTCTTCTCTTCTAATATTTTATATCTTCTTTATGGATTTATTTAGAATAAAACTACCTACAACATATTCAAGACAAAAATATATAAATCTGAGACCTTACAATATATTACATTACAAAAAAAACAAATTGCAAATATAATAAATATATACAACAAATTGAATAGATATCAATGCTTACCTCATGTATTTTCCAAGATCATATATCACTTGTTTGATGTTATTGTTGAAATTATCTCAGAGAGATAGGGGAAGCACGTACTGCAAAAATTATAAGCTAATCATGTCATTCTATTCTCACATAATACAATCAAAAGTACATGAAGTTTACAAATATATTGTAAATAAAGAAGAACATCAATTACCTTGATGGAGGTATGCTAATCATGCATTTTCAACCTTGGCCCAAATTCACTTTTCTTTGATATGAGATTTCTTATGTTTGCAAAAAATCTTGTGGGAAATCAAATTTTTCATATGACTTCTTTTATGTCGTCACTTTTCTACTCCATTAATAACCAAGGATGGGCACATATATTAATTCAGTCTCCATTGCTATTTGATTTAATGAAAGTTTTCATTGCATGATTGGATTGATGAATTTCACTATAAATTTTGACAATTTTATCTTTCTCATGCCTTCCATCCAATATTTTCCACAATGTCTCTTTTATATTCTTTCCAACATTCATAGTATAAAAAAAATACACAATTTGTAGCTTCTCGTAGTAGATAGACCTACTAAATTGTTTGTGATAAATTTTTAGTCCCTTTGGAAGGTGCTCAGTAATTCCTTGACGACCTTCACAATAATCAATTACATAATCATCCAACAAAAACCATATAAATATATATAAATTCCAAACATAAACCATTAGGTGGAACAACATTACCTTGACAATTAATTCTTTGATATTCCAACTTCCATAGGCGAGTTATCATTCTTTGTGGCTTCGATGTAGTATTTTATTTCCCATTGAAAATATGTTTTTCAGTAGTTTGATACTTATGATTTCTATGTAGTAAGTTCCCATACTCACCAAACACCTGCTTTCCTAAACTTTTTGAATGACAAGATTTCATCTTTGGACCAAAAACTAGACATGTAAATTTTCCCTTTGTTTGTAGACCTACAAGATAATGATACAATTGGATTAAATATGTTAATTTTTATAATTATAATTATCATGTGGAACTTGAATTCACCATAACATATCACAAAAATGTGTTATCCATCGGTCATCATGTATTGTCCATATAATCATTGCATGAAATTGAAATTGTCTTTGTCTTGTTAGTCTAGAGATGTCATACATAGCCACACCATTCCATCACTCTAACAACTTGTTGATAAGTGGCTCAATATATACATTCATATCTTTAACTCGATACTTACCTAGTTGAATGAATAACAACATTACATAATTATTGTGACCATTTTATTGCAAGATTTATAATTACATGCAGATAATTGTTAACTAATAACTACCTAAAACAATCACTTCCAACATATTGTGCTCCCTCTTTGTTGACATCCATAGAAGAATGTTATTGTTGATGAAAAAAGAAGGCCATATAGATTAAACAAATCTCAACTCTCCAAATGGATTGACACCATCCTCTTTCAATGAAAGCTTGATATTTTGAGGTTCTTCTATAAAGTGTGGCCACTTTTCCTCTATGTCCATAAATGTTGAACCATCTGAAGGCATTTTAATAATGACATATCGACTCCTATTACATGCATGGTAATTCATAAATTGTGCCAAGATAGTACTACACCTGAATAATCTTTGCAAACATTAAATAATTGTCTTGTAATGAAGAACCTTGCAAGTCACCTTTTTTGTTATCTGATCTGGTCGATATCTACTCGTATCAAATTTAGGGAATTCTGTTGCAAATTTATGTTCTTTATGATAAATAATATGATCATTGGGACAAGCATCTATTTCTTGATACTCCATTCCAATAAATTTCATAATGGCACATAATTATCGATATGAGCAAGAGAGAATATTCAATGGTGGTTAAAAAAACTCACCTATCAATCTTAAAAAAATAAAAATACATTGTTAATATTAACATTTTTTATGGTACATGTTTCAACCTTTATTGAATATAATGATATATATGGCATACCTTAGCATATGTGACATTGTTATGTTGGATAAATCATTCATAACCTTTAATTTCACCAATGAAAATATAGGAGAGAGGAGAGTTGTTTGGAAGCCTTCATAAAAGGGTTGTGTTTGCCTTCTGAAGTAGAAGTATATCATGGACAATATCAACATCATCTTGATCATCATCATTAACTATGCCAGTACCAAATATGTCATGGATCAATCTATTAGTACCATCATCTTCAAATATGTTATTTGGCACATGATCTTCATCTTCGATGAGATCATAATCTTCAACTTTAATATTTGCACCTCCATGATTGTCCACATCCAAAACCATACTCTCCATATTCACACCTCGATGGTCCATACCATGTACTTCTCTATGGAGGTCAACCTATATAAAAATAATGAACACAAATAAACCATTATAATGATCTCATCATCAAGTGTATTAAATATGTATATTAATTGTTAAAAAAATATAATGAAAAAATTACCAACAGGTGATAGTCAAACACCCCTTCAATGTGACCATTCTCCCTATAATGTCTCTTATCTATTTTGATTAGCAGTCTTCTAGTGTTTAAGACCTTACAAATTTTGCAGGGACCATAACATTTTACATCGCCTTTTATTTTGAAGTTAGACAAAAATATATTGATTGTGTCCCCATTTTGTTCTTCACTTAAATTATCTGACATCATTCTTCTTCGCAGCAAAAAAATCAGGCTATGGAAACTGCAGTCTATAACCTTAACAAACTAAGAAAAATGATGTTGAAAGTACACAAATCTTCTTAGACCTAATTATATATCAAAATTGAAAAGTTAGTTATGAAATGATGTTTTAGTATAGTATACCAAATTGAAATACTTCAACTATTGTAGTCTTCTACCTCAAACAGAGTCCCAATGGAGCAAGAAAGAAATATATACAGATAATATACTTGTCTGTAAATTAAAAAAAATATATCATATATATTATACACACAATATATTATATGAGTTACAACAAACTTGTATAATTAGAGAGTGTTATTATCTAAATTAGGATTTGTGAATCCTATAAAATATACTTCATTTGATTGAATTATAATAGAGAAGATATTATTTTATGTGTTAAATTGACTCCTCATTTCTCTTTTGAAATCTCTAATACAAATAACTATATTCTCTTCCATATTCAGACCTTTAGTAGCATCGCCTCATTAGTTCTAAAGTATAAAATGTAAAATTGAGGGGATAAACATAGTACTTTAGGTTAGTACAGCTGGTGAGACAATATTTTTTCATAACCTAGTTGTGGAAGTATACAAGGGGATTCTTTCAAATTCTCATTGAATTTTGGTGCACAACAGCAAGGACAAGAGGGTACACTAGGGTCACTAATGGATCCTAGGGGAGAGGAAGACATGACCGTGAAGGGTTATTTTCATTGTAATAAGACCAAGATTGGTCATTTAATGATGTTTTGTTAAGTTTTCTATTAAGATCATGAATGTAAGCCATTTTGACACTTGAGGCTAGGTAGCACTCTTTGGGGTCACTTGGTTATCCAAGAGTAAATGATCTTGATAAGACCTTTAAGGTCACTCATGGATGTAAGTTGGCCATTAGAGCCACCCAATATTATTTAATGCATAAAAAGTGCCAAAAGAATGTAATGTTGCCTAATTGGAAAAATAAGGCCGATAAAGGTTCACGTGAGGGTTTAAGAGGGTAGTAAGGTCTAAATATTAGGAATTGATCCAAAAATGCCATTATAATTTTTTTTTTAATAATATAAATACATAAGGATAAGGAGTTGTCAAATTGACAATTATGTTGGCAACTTGACAACATTAAATAAAATGTAACAATCAACTTTAAACTGATTATAGTCAGCTTTTAGGGTAGTTGTTAGTAGTTGTCAAGTTTTAGAGAGTGTTGAGAGATTTATTTGAGGAATATTCACGTGAGGGATGGTAGTATGGAGAGGTGTGTGTCAAGAAGAAACCACTGTAAAGGTTTTTAAATTAATAAACAAAGATTTTTTGCAACTATCAGTGTTCTGGCCGTAGAGTACATTCCTGGATTCCATGATTTCAAACAGTTGAAACAAAGTGATACTGATTGGGGAATGAAGTAAAAGGATTTTATTTTGATTTTTTTTTTATATGCAATTATTTTACTATTTCATTGAGTTTTAAAGGAAAAGAATTCAATTTGTTGTGACTATTCCTGAATAGTGTGGGTGCAATCAGTAATTTATTATTTTGAATTTTTCATGAATCCCTAGACTCTCCCACTTTCTATGATCCATGTGGTCTATGGGAGGATTATATCCATGTACAATATGTTTCTATATTGATTTGAGTGTAGGGATGTGCAAGGTTGTGGAGGAGAGACCACAAGATGTAGGCAAAGTGTTGATTGAGGGTGCATTGAGCAACACCAGTGCTAGTGTGAGCATATTCTATGAAGGAGGGGTATATTTTGGGATGGATATTTCTTCTAGCTAGATCCATGTGATGGTGTTAGGTCCATTAGAAGGATCTAGAGAGGGTTGGAAGAGCCTTTTTGACAAAGACCTAGCCTAATAACCCTAGGACTGAGGGTTTGATGCCTAGAAGTATAGATAAGAGTTGATACCCTAAAAACTTGAAAGTTTGTTGTTTTTAACCATGATCTAAGACAATTTCATAGTTTATCTTCAAGGGAACAAGTTATTTTAAGAGTTTCTTCATTATTGGAGGATTCTTAGGCCTATTTGGTTGTTGCACGGGTAAGGGATTTGTGTGTTGGTCCAAAGTAACCTATCTTGAGTTTGAGGTATGTTATCTAGAAGTGAAAATGGTATCTAAAATAGTAAATATTTTTCCTATTTGTTTGTGAAACTGTTTATTTATGGGTCAATAATCGGTTGATAGGGCTACAAGGAATATGGCTCTTGGATTGGAGTTGTGAAGAAAGTCTATTGACTAGAGTTGGAGATCTAGTATAACATGTGTAATGGGGTATGTTAAGATTTTCTAAGATGATAGGACAAGTGGAGAAGCTTTTCTATGAGATTTGGCAAGTTGGAGGCACTAGGTGCAAGGGAATGGCCTAGGAAGTGGGTCCTTGAATGGATCTTTGATGTGGGAAGTTGTATTTTACATACTGATTGAAAGGTTATCCTATTGATTAGGATATTGTGCTAGGTTGAGGCATACCCCTCTACATAAAACCTAGAGGCTTGAAGTAGGTTTGAAAACAACTCTACCTTCCTTCATATTTATTGGAACATATACAATTTTCTATGGAGAAAACGCTACCATCATTAGGTTGGCCTATCCCACTGGTCAAATATTACAAGGGTGTTTATTGTCTCACCATTTTTCTTATTGTTCAACAAGTTTTCCAACAACTTACCCATTCTATATTTACATGTGTTCCCTTCTATTTGGAAGAAATAAGGTTATTATCAATTAGACCTGGGTTGTACTATAAGAATTAGTGAGGTTTGATCTTAAATGAATTTACAGTAACTTACCAAAATAACATTGTTATTTGTATTTGTTGTTTATGATGCAAAAAATACTGTCATTATCTAGTGAATTCAATTTTTTACTATAATTAGTAATCAGAGTTGATCTTATAAATCTCTTAATCGAATAAAGTTGAGAAAATTTCCTTATTGAGTGGACTCAAATTGTACTCTTAAGTAATAATGAGATTTGAACTAACAAACAACTCTCCTATTCACATGTATTGTAACTTACTAGGATATCAATTGTATTTTTGTTTGATGTAAATGATGCATTTTCCAAATTCATTTCTTACAGTTGGACTTTTTTCTATATTGTTTTGACTCTCCTCTTCATATCATAATAATTAAGGAGATGGTATGATAGAATGCAATTACATGGAATCCATATAACTTTCCATTTCAAATTATGTTCAGGAAAATCTTGTGGATAAGAAAGTGTCAAATAAGAGCACATACAAAATAAAGAAAGATTGGTAAGGACAATTTGGTCATTTTCTATGAATAGGTAGATACATTAGTTATAGACATCTCTTCAATGTTATGATTACATCTTTATCATGTCCATTATTCCTCAAGGTTGTTGACCATATTGGAGAGCACAAGGTGTTGCGTTCCTATTTTAGGAATCTCAATGCGTGGATGATATCCATTATGGTTCAATTGTGTAGGTTATGATTGATGCAAAAGCCATAAATAGGCTTGTAGGATTTTAGGGTCTAAGCATGTACACAAATGTTTCATAATGCATTAAAAACTATAGAGAATGACATTGATACAATTGATTTGGTTTCATAGTTGACATGTACTTGCATTGTTCCACAACTTTCATCTATCCATAGCTATTGGAAGGTCTTTCTGGAGGAAGGACTTCTCAAGTGCAATGTGCAAACATGTAGCATCTACTTCTCTGCATGGGATGTGTTGCCAAGTGATGTTTTGGGGAACTATTGATCACTTGAGCATTGTCATTAATGGAAAAAATTATGATGGAGTGATTGCATGATGAGAGGTTTTGTACTGGAGTCACAGTCATGAAAATGACTAAGTCCAAAATCAGGTTAATAGCGTATAATGTCAAAGTTTTGGTTAGCGATGAAAATATTTGAGGTAATATGGCCTACAAAGTTAGTAGAAGGTGTTTTGGAGGGTAAAAGTACAAAGCTATGTCACACTTTTATAAAGGAAAAGGTCAACAACACACAAAAATTTTAACTTTAATCACATAAAAATGGTATTTATGTTTAAAATTTCGAGATGATGTAAACTAATGAAAGGTCTAAAAGTGGATGAAGTTTATGGCTATAATTTTTTTAATTTTTTTTGAACAAGAATTCACATGGTTTAAAAAAATTTTAAGTCCATTTTTTACTTGCTGAAAAATGCTGAAAATCGAGGGTCTTGTCCGCACCAAAAAAGTATATGCAAATAATCTCTTTTTTCTTTGATTTCAAAATATGTCATAGATAAAATGTATAGCTACTACAAAAAAGAAGAAAAATTAGTTTTCAATGTATATTTTCTCTGTTATAACTACTCAAAGTCGAACATACCTTAAATCGACAATTTTCATCTCGCGTCAAATTTCCCCTATCAAACCTACACCATTCAGAAAATAAATTACACACTTTTGAAGATAACTCTCTCCGCTAGTGTTAAATATAAATTTTCATTTTTTTTGATAAGCTTTACTATTTTTTTCTATTTTTGAAGCATCTTGTTCTCGAATGTTAAATTACCTACTTGTAATATTTTGAAATTATAATATATTAGATCTAATTAAAATACTCTAAAAATTATGTGATGATAATCTTGACTCTGTGCTCTAAAAAAGGGTATTTTTATATTTGTAAAAAAATATCATTAAAAAGAGTAAGAGTTATTGAAATGTCACTTTTCTGAAATAATTTTATTTCTTTAGTAATTGTTATAAAACATGCATTTAACAGATATTTCCAATTGGAAAAGGTGAAGAACTTATCTAACTTAGCTAGAATGAATCTAGCTAGACCATATGTTTGACAAAAAATAATTTTAGTTAGAAATACTCAAATTCAGCTGTGCTGATACGTTGTCCTGAAACATGACACAACATGCCTCAGTTAAGAGTGCATAATTTTGGGTGATCATATCACTGAGATTTAGTGATCTGAAGGTATGCGATGACAGTAAAATAGTATAATAGGGCATATGATCAGTTGTGGTGATTGCGGTAAGGTTACTTGGTATGGTAACATGCTAAGTCAGATAAATGAAGTATATTTATCACACTTTGATAATATAACATCACTGACTCCATACTTATCATTTATATAATCAATTATTATGTTTTATATGGTATTTGTGAAGCTGACTGGATGGAAGATTTTGTATAAGTGTAGAGCGCTTTTATGAAAGTGAGAAGTATTGTGATTATTATGACATGAAGAAAGGTTGTGAATCTAAGAGAAGAGATCAAATGTGGGGTTAGTAATAGATAGAGCTATAACTAGAACTATCTAAGAAAGATAATTGCATGTATTGTTCACATTTTTGAGAACTCTTTGTAATAGTTTTTGATTGTAAGAGAAATTTGCTCACCACCTTTATCCAAGTTTTTGTATACCCTTAATAAGGTTTTGTATTTCTCTAGTAAGGAAATGTACTATGTAATAATCATCTCCTAATAGGGCTAGATCTCCTAACAGGGATATAATATTTTAGTTGATAGTTGTGGGTACCATCCCCACTAGGGTTTTCCCTCGACCAGGGTTTCCTCGAGAATAAATCATGGTTTCATGAGTTATGTGTTATGCTTTAATGTTCTTTTCATTTTTGCATTATTATGGTTCATTTACATTTGGTTTGTTAGCACGTGCAAAAAAATTTATGGCTTCATTATCTTTCCCCTAGTCTTTGTATCATTTTTCATGTCTCTAGCTAAAGTCCTATGTAGAAAATTCAAAAAACTAGCCGTTACTTTTTAAAACCCTTTGTTTAACCCTGGCCTTGTTCTAATTTCAAGTTAACTTTTTCAAGAAACTTAAAGGTCCTAATTTGCATGTGCTTAAATCATTGTCCCCTTTTTCGCATGATCTTGTGAACTTTTCCCATGTTACGTGATCTTACGACTAAAGGTTTTATACCTCGGTGGCTTTTAATTTTCCTAAGTCCTCTGCGCCTAAATTTTCCTTAAAGCCTAAGTCTTAGCGTTTATTTTTTCCTATGTTCCAGCTTAGTGTTTTTTGGGCCCAGTCTTCTAACAACATCTCCATCCGATGGTTAGCATAAGTTCTTATAGGATTTGTCAGAAGCTTGGGATCTTATGCTGATTGTTGATCTTTCCTGATGACGCAACATTTCAAAGAAGTGGGACCTTCCGATAGGTGTGCACGATTGGCAGTCTCTCATTGGTCCACCTTTTCAACACATTGGCTATTGTTAGTGGGACCTAATTTTTAGATACATCAGAGGGTCTTGCAGGTGTCAGACAATCAATGACAGGTGCATATTCTTATGGGATCTGTTAGAGGCTTAAGATCATGCGTCGACCGTCGATTCAATCTTTCTCAAAGGAGATAAAGCATGATAGGTCCACATGCCAGGTGTGCTGATTTATTATTATTTGATTGGTCCATGTAGAGTGACTGGGCATGCTATCAGTGGGGCTAGGTATTTCAAGGCTCAGTGGGTTCTGACAATGACAGAGCATCAACGGTCAACGTGTAATCTGATGGGTTTTCTCTAACACTTGCAATCTTAAGACCACCGTTGATTTTTTTTCCTGTTAGAGGGTTGTTAGAGTAGGGTAAGATTCTTGATCTAATGGTTTTCTTAAGTTTTGATAGAATCTTTATGCTCCATGCAAACTTAAGACAACCGTTGATTTCATCATAGGCAGGCCCAGGTGTGGTCAAAGGTCTTTTGGCAGTTCCGATAAAGTGGTTAGCGGCCTAATAAATTTTAATGCTTTTCTCTCATTCACAAAATGAAATGGCAATTATCCAAAATGATTAGCAATTCAGTGAAGAAGGGTCGTGTAATCGCTAGATATATTGGCGGAGGTAAAGAATGTTCTGCGAACTGGTGAAAGCCTTTTGTCACCAGTTCACCAAATGTAACCTGGATAAGTTTATTTTCCTATAGTTTCTAGTTTGTGGGGTTAAGTGGTCAGTTAAGATTTCATTCTATGAATAGGAAAATGCCTTGTCGCATGTCCTCTTGAAGTAAACCTAAGGTGTCTGATTGAGTTAAGATCACAAAATACCGTGAAAGGGAGAGATCAGACGGTCAGGACTTAAAGTTGGTTCAAATTTGAATGAGGACCACCAATTTTTTCTTGGCACTTGAAACTGACCATTTGTTTTCAAATTTAAATTTTTAAATGGTTTCCTATGACCAAAAGGACTAGAATTCAATGCAGAAGTGACTGGAGCTGGTAGGAGATGATCTACTTGCTGTTACAGTGTGGTCCAGGGTGTTCTTTGATCATCTGCAGGGGTTTGTACTGTGTGGTTTTGCACTCAAGGCATGTTGCAGGTGGCCAAAGAGGGTTAACAAATTTGAATTTTCATAATTTGCAGTACTTTCCCTAAGATCTATCATGATTGCAAATCTTCCTCAGGCATGGCCAACTGGTTTTCTTCCTCTGCATTTATTTTGTGATTATTTTGAGTGGGTTTAGTGGTTGAAACCCCAACCCTAGTTACCTGAAGCTTGATGCATCCTCTTTGAGGATTCCAAGGTGACTAGGAGGTATATATAGTAGAAATTTTGACTTAGTGCGGGTTCCAAAAACTTTCTTTTGGTCCCTGGTTGTTGATGGTTTTATATTGAAAGAGGATTTGGATTTTGGGTCTTTTCCTATATTTGTGTTTCTCTGATTGTATATTGATCCTAAATGTGTTAATGAAAATGCTATTGAGTTCCAATCTTGCATTTTTGTATGTCTTCTTGTTTTAGTTCTGAGATCATATATGTTAGTGTCACAAAGTGTATTAATATATGGTAAACAAAGAGTATTGTGAATTCATCTCTGAGTTCCTAACAAAGTTAGGATTAAAGTCTTTTAGGTGACTTTAGTGAGTTTGCAACCAAGTAAGAATCTGATGTCCTTGTGTTTGAGGGAGAGGGGTAATAGGGAAAGCACTTATCCTGAGCTTAGGAATGTTTGATTTATGATCTTCAGTTGATGTATGTAATTGGGTGACTCTTTTCCCTAGGTTAAGGCACTAGTCCATCCTCTAGAGGCATTTCATCATCATCAACCACACATAAACAAATTAAATGATCATATCCTTAAATCAGTTAGTAAAGAGTATATAGGTATAACATTTTATGATTCCTTTGAAGAAGTGAATCAAGGGTACACCTACCTGAGCATTAAGGCTCAATGTGTAGGAGGATCCTCTTGATCCTTGTTAATTGGCCCTCTTCCTTGTAGACTTTGAAGTGGTGATAAAGTCAAAGTTTATTAAAGTTATCCATCAAAGTATAAATTTACAAGTGGAAGATAAAAGGGAACCACCAACATGGTTGAAGTTTAAATTGAAATACGGTAATACTGATTCACCCCCCTCTTAGTATTCCCTAATCCTAACAATTGGTATTAGAGCTATTAGCCCTTGGTGAGAAATCCTAATAGCTTAAGGGAGATCAGAATGGATTCAAAAAGTTTGCAAGAGAGCATTGATGCATCACTTGTGTTAGCACGTGCAAAAATTTTCATGGCTCTAGGTCTTTTCCCCTGTTCTCTGTAGTGTTTTTCATGGTCCTTGGCATAAGCCCTTAGGCAAAACTTTCAAAAATCTAGCTGTTGGGTTTTAAATTCAAAAAGGATGCCCTGCCCTATTCTTTTTCTATGTTACTTTATCCGCTCACTTAAAAACCTTAATCCATATGTGCCTTTTAAATGACTTACTTTACTTCGGTTCATGGTTAGGTTTTATGTCTCGGCAGGTCCCTTTAATTTTTCCTAAGTTCCTAGCACCCTGCAAAGTTTAATTTTCCTAAGTTTTCAGCCTTATCTTTTCCTGGGTCTAGCCTCTAACACATTTCAATCCAATGATGGGCATGTATTCTCATTCATTTTGTCAGATCCTTGCGACCATGAGACCACCGTTGATCCATTTTTGTGACATAACCTTTTTCTTTGCAGGCGGGACCACTACCACCTAGGCACACGCGGTCATGTCTTATTGGTCAGAGGAAGGAATGATTAGGTAGGGTGGGGTCTTGTTGTCACGAAGCCCAAGATCTAGTGGTTGTCACATAATCTTAAATAATGTTCCAACCCTTTAAGATCATGTGATAGTTGTTCATTTGGAATCTCGCTCAGTACATTCTCAGTGGGTCCTAATTGCTAGGTGTCCCTTGTCAGTGCTTCCTGATTGGTCCATGGGTGAATGACTATGTGCATTGTCAGTGGAACCTGAGTTCAGACTTGTCAATGAGCCCTAACATTATCAGTCAATCGATGCTGGGTGTAAGTTCTTATCGAATTGGTCAGACCAATAAGATCTTACGCCAGCCGTTGATGTACCTTTTTCTCAGGTGGCAGTTCTTCGGTGGGTCCGATTGCTAGGTGGTTTTTGTGTGCCACGGTGTGTTGGGTTGGCATTCTTTTATTCATCCGCATGGTGGTGAGATGAATTGTGTCAGCTGGGCCCATGTTGAAGACTTTTTAATCAATGGTCGGCACATAATCTTAAGGAATATTCTATCCCCTTAAGATCATGCGCCATCCATCAATTTTATTCCCTGTCAAAGGGTTGTCAGTGATGGTGAGATTCTGTAATCCGACGGTTGGCATGTAAGTGGGTGGAATCTTCAAAGTCTTTAAGATCATATGCCAGCTTTCCATTTCTCTAGGTGGTCTATTATTCTTAGTCGGTCCGGTGTGACACGTTCACGCAGGTGGAATTCTTTCATTGGTCAGTGGGTTTCTGAGATGGATCTTGTCAGCGGGGCCTGCAGAAGGGGTTTTCAATCTACGGTCAGCACATGATCTTAAGGAATATTACCATCCCTATAGATCATGTGCCATTTGTTGATTTCACATCTTTGTGTGGTGCTCAGAGTGGGGCCATTGTCAGAGGAGTTTGTGACGAGGATGAATCTAACAATCGGTGTAAGTTCTTATGGGATCTATCAGAGCCATAAGATCTTACACCCGCCCTCCATTTTGAAGGCTTGAGGAAAGTGGGTCCTGTGTCAGTGTGACCGGGCGTGAACTACAAATGAGATCAGGACATGTGGCATCGGATGGGCCCAGGTGGGGTCTAAGTTTTAGTGGTGTGAACAAGTTTTAGCGGTATCGATAAAGTTTAATGTGGTTCGCTTGTTCGCATGAAGGTTTGGTGGAGGTTCTTGTCGCCAGTTTAGCTGGGCTAGTTTTTTACAGAAATTCATAAAGCCCACGAAGTAAAGGAAATTAGATAGCTATGGCTTAAAGTTGGTGAATGTTTAAATATGGGCCAAGGAAAGAGCCATTGTGATTCAAATTCAAAATTCTGAGGGGTTTCATGCGACCAAAAGGACTGAAATTCATTGTAGAATTGACTTGGTTTGGTGAGAAGTGACTTGTTATCCATTTGCGGTGTGGTCCAAGGTGTTTTAGGATGGTTTGTAGAGTTTGTACACTAAGGTTTGGTGCTCAAGGATTGTTTCAGGCTATCCTTTGAGCCTAGTTTTGTGATCCTTTGTACCTGCAGTGAAGATTTGCATGATTGAGGGTCAGTCCAAGATTTCCTCTCCCTGGTTCTCTATGTTTCCTACCCCTATAATAAATTTTTGACTATTTCCAGCAGGTTGGGTGGTTGAAACCCTAACCCTAGTCATCTGTAGCTTGTTGCAGATTTCCAAGATGACTAGGGGGTATAAGTTGTAGAATTTTTTATTTTGTAGGGGTTCCAAAGTCTTTTCTTTGGGTCCCTGGTTGCTGACTGTATTATACTGATAGAGGAGTCTAATTCTTGGTGCCCTTTTCCTATCTTAGTGTTGTTTTCATTATATGTTGATCTTGAATTTTTTAATGAGAATACCATTGAATTCCAATGTTGCATTTTGTGTATTTTTTCTTGCTTTGGATCTAGGCTCATATATGTTAATGTCACAAAGTGTATTAGCATATGGTAAACAAAGAGTATTTTGAATTCATCTCTGAGTTCCTAACAAAGTTAGGATTAAAGCCTTTTAGGTGAGTTCAGTGAGTTTGCAACCAGGTGAAGAATTTGATGTCCTTGTGTTTGAGGGAGAGGGGTAATAGGAAAAGCACTTACCTTGGGCTCCATTATGTTTGAATTAAGATATTCAGTTGAGGTATGCAATTGGATGACTCTTTTCCCTAGGATAAGGCACTGGTCTTTCCTCTTGAGGTTTGTAGGGTTAACAACCACACACATAAACATTCATTTGATAAAATCTTTAACCAGTTTGTAAAAGGTATAGTTGTATAACATTTTTAGACTCCTTTAGAGAAGTGAGTCAAGGGTACACCTGCTTGAGCACTAAGGCTCAAAGTGTAGGAGGATCTCTGATCCTTGTTAATTGGCCCTCTTTCTTGTAGACTTTGGAGTGGTGATAGAGTCAAAGCATTATATAAATTATCCATCAAAGTATAAATTTGCAAGTGAAGATTTCAGGGAAAAACCAACAAAATGGTAACTCTGCTGGGGAGGATAGCTATGAAGAATTTTATTTGTTAGGGTCCCTGGTTGTAGTTATATTGTGATATTTAAAATCTTATTTCCAAATAGACTTACCCATTTGAGCCACCAACAAGACAGTGATTCTACTAGGGAGAATCTAGAGAGAAAGATTGTAAGAGCTTTCTTTATTTCCTGTTGTATTCAAAATTCAAGTTTTCCCATCTAGGTGGGTGGTGAATCAAAGGTTATAACCAGTGCTATTAACTGTAAATCATGGACAAGAGGAGGAATACTAGGTCATTTGTTAGAAAGAATCCAGAGGTCACTCTAGAGAAACTACCTAGACATGGGAAGAAGAGTTGGATTAGAAGGAATGGTGAGTCTACTAGTGCTTCCAAAAGAGAATAGGGAAATGCTAGAGCTAGAGTACCACATGTTTCCTCAAGTGAGGATGGTTCACAAGATAGAGTTTCTAGATTTGATGGTGGTCACTTTGAAGAAAGATTTTATGATACCCCAGAGGCTGCATTTTAGGACAAAGGTCTGGTGCCTGCAGGTCAGAATGAACAAACTAGAGAGATGGGTTTGGAGATTGACTTGGATCTTGATGAAGATCATTTCAGAAGGGAACCCATGAGACATAGGCAAGTCCACTTCCCATATCAAAATCTTCCTGATATGGATGTGTCATCTGGTTCTGATGACATTATGGTAGATCCTAATGATTTGAATGAATTAAGGTTACAGTTGGTAGAGGAGGATGCCATACACAAAAGATTACGAAAGGAGAGAGAGGCTAAAAAGGTGAATTCTCTGATAGAGAGGCAGTCTCTCCTTAGAAATATCAATGAAATGAAGGAGAGAAATAAGATGCTTTCTTCTGCTCCTAGAACTTTACAACATGATGTTTTCGGTGATCTTGATGCCTTGAGGAGTGAGCAAGAGTGCTTACTACAAGATCATGAATTTGATAGGGAGGGCCCTTTGGTTAGACAAGTGGAAAGTTATGTCCCTTTGTCTAAAGATAAAGATGGGCACAAGATCACTAGGCCTTCTATTATTATTAATGAGAAAGGAAAGCAGAAGATGGTGGGTGACCAGGCAAGAAAACTAGTGACAATACCAGGGATCCCAACACCTAATTCAAATAAGGACACTAAAATTGAGAGAAGAAGAAAAGAAGATGAGGAATTTGCAAGAGAACTAGAGAGGGCTAAGGTTGAAGCTTCCATTACAGAGAATAAAAGAAAGATTCAATTTTTGAAGGCTTCATCAGCTAATGCTCTTGGCCCATCTACTATTGAACTAGGTATGCCATCTATGACTACTGCTATTCCACTCAGTAATGCTACTAGTTCATTTCCTTCTTCATCTACTAGGATAGGTGCAGATCCTAGGCAATAGTCAAATGCACAAATAAATATAGATGCTAATGTTGATCATAGGGTTAACACTAGTTCAAGCTTTCAAAGAAGATGTATGCAACTAGAAGGCTATAGGAAAATTAGTTTTGATGGAATTCCTGGCTATCCAAATGCTTTTCCAAATGATATTAGAGATAAGGTACCTAAGTTTTCTGGTAATAATGCTATTAGTTGTGAGGAGCATCTTAGGTTATTTGTTGATATGCTTAATGATTATGAGGTAGAGCATGAGGATGTAGTCATGAAATTATTTGTTCAATCTCTAATGGAGGATGCTAGAGATTGGTTTAAGAGGCTCCCTGATAAATGTATTGATACTTGGGACTCTTTTAAGAGATGTTTTAAAGAGGAGTATGGTGATAGGCCTAATGCTAGCTTCATGTTGAATGAATTCAATACCATAAGAAAAAATCAGAATGAGTCTGCAGCTGAATTCAACATGAGGTTTCAGAAGGGTATGCACAAGTTGTTCCAAGTCATGCGGTTAGATGAAAATGTTTTCCTAACTACATATTTCAATGCATTTGATTGGAAGATGGGATATTTATTGAGGGATAAAGAGCCAAGAACTCTTAGGGATGCTTTTAGGATTGTTGTCAATATTAAGAACAACATGAAAATATCAAGAAAATTGGGTGGAAAGAGAGATGACCCAAAGTTGTTTGGGGACAAGAAATACAAAAAGGGAAATGATAAGAATGTTGGATCTAGGAGTCAAGAAGAAGATAAATTAGATAAGGTGCTTAATGCATTGAAGGACTTGAAGGCACCTGTGAATAGGAACATTAGTGCTCCTACCAATGAAAGGCCTCAATTCAACAACAATTTCAATAAGCAGAATAGATTGCAGAACTACCCCTACAACACCCAATGGAAGGATGGAAAGCCTATTGTCCCTACTACAAGAGGAAATAATGACAGAGGTGTCCCTGACCCTCTACATAAAGCTTCACTAAATGTCATGGAGGACATACCTTGGTGTGTTGCATGCCAATCCCCTCATTCTGCAGAGCATTATGTGGTTGCACAATCTATGGCTGCAAATCAAGATTGTGGCAATGAGGAGATAGATCAAGAAGAAGAACAAGATGATGTTGGATGCAACATGGTTTCTTCATATCTAGGATATGAAGATGATTCTAATTTTGATGAAGAAGCAGATGTAAATGAGAAGAGACACAATCATGCCCTTTTTCATCAAGAGGTTTTTTCTGATAGTGAATGCATTGATCAGAAAACATGTAACATGAACTCTTCCTTTGAGCCAGTGAATTTGAGAAGACCTTCTAGAGAAGAGATGGATAGGATTACTATATAAATGATTTCCCAAGTGCAAACTCGAGGGATGGTGGCAAGGAATACAAGTGAGAAAGCTACAGGAATGTTTATAAAGAGTTCCAACTCTAGAGAACCTAATGAGAACAAATCAAAGGGTGATCACATGGTGAAATTCAAGAATGTAAAAAATAAGAATTGTGAGCCTAAGGGAGTTGGAATTGAAAAGATCTCTAGTGAGATTGAAAAGTTAGTTAACACAATGGCTAAGATTGAAAAAATGAGGGTGGTCAATACACCTAATGTGTCAGATAAGCAAAAGGATGTTAAGGTAGTACAGATTGAGATCCCTTCTTCTACTCCTATTGACATGTTATCTATATTGTCACAAATTATAGTTAAGGTTCCATTGTCAGAATTGTTGAGGATACTTGAACATAAAGATAAAGCTATTGCATGGGTTGGTAATGTTCATAAAAATGATGTTGTATGCAATGGATCTCAGGATAAAGCCTTAGAGGATGTTGCTGCTCAGGGAATTGTGTCTCAAATTCCTCCAATATATTTGGATAGTTCTGTCAATGCCAACCTTGAGAATATTGACCCATTCTTTTTAAGTGTTCTTGTGAATGGGGTGAAATTGAGGAATTGTATGATTGATAGTGGTGCTTCTAATACTATCATGCCTTTCAAAATCATGGAGAGGTTGGGCCTTAAAGTTAACACAGTGCAAGGTAGATGTTGTGCAATAGATTAGAGGGAGGTACCAATTATTGGGACTATCAATGCAATGCCATATAGATTGGTAGCATATCCAGAGAAAGAGCTAACAATGAGTGTTTTGGTGGTGGATATCCCTCCTCATTATGGGATGCTACTATCTAGAAAGTGGAGTGCTGCCATGGGTGGAATTTTATAGTGTGATTTGTCCTATGCCACCTTCAAGATTGATGATCAATTTGTCAAGATTGAACGAGAGCCAAGAGTATGCCACATGATTGAGAGAAATGTTGATAATGAAACTACATGTTTTGTGGATATTGATATTAATACTTTTAGGGCAGAGATCCTTGTATTTGAAAATGAACTTATTTTGGCACCTATTTCTACTAATGTAGGTGCTAATTTTGTGAAGGATGATTTGTGGGTAATGTACTTTGATGGTGCAAATTGCAAAGATGGTGCAGGAGCAGGCATTTTACTTATTTCTCCTAATGAAAGCACCTACAAGTTTTATTTCACATTGAATTTCTTTTGTACCAACAATATAGTAGAATATGAGCCTTTGTTGTTAGGATTGAGGTTGGCACAAAAGCATGGTATTAAAATTCTAAGTGTTGTTAGTGTTTCAGAGTTGGTGGTGTCCCAAGTCAGGTCAGTATATGCTTCCAGGAATAGAAGGTTGAAACAATATAGGAATGTAGTTTGGGATTTGCTTGAGCATTTTGATGCCTTCAATATTGTGTGGAAGGATAGGAGTAATAACAAGATGGCTGACTTGTTAGCTAATATTGCAATCAATCCAAATGATATAACATTTTTTGGTATCTCTAAAGTTGAAATTCAGGCTAGGCCTAGTATACTAGATAATATTGAGAATTGGCAAGTTTTTTGTGATGATAATGATATCTTGAAGTTTATGAATTGTGAGGATCAATATCATGGTCAGGAATTTGATTGTTCAGCCTTGGTTGAGTCAGTAGAGGGAAGGGAAGTTGTCCTTGGTAGTGAGGTCATTCAGCTTAGAACTAACAAGGTGCCCAAGGGGCTTGTTTTTTTGGAGACTGTCTTTGATAACCATGATAGAGTTCAAAAGAATATCAAAGGAGAAGATCATGCTGATCTTGAGGAGATAAATCTTGGATCACATGAAGCAGCTAAGAAAGTATACATTGGTAGAGATGCATCTCAAAAGGTAAGGAGACCTTTGATTGAATTATTGAGGAAATTTAGGCATGTTTTTGCATGGTCATATGATGACCTAAAGGTTTATAGAGAGGATTTATTTCAGCATGTTATTCCATTGAAAAAAGATGCTAAACCTTTCTGGCAAAAACAAAGGCCTATTAATCCTACTTTGGCACCCAAGATGCAAGAAGAATTAATGAAGTTGATAGATGCTGGTATTATCAAGCCTATAAGGCATTCTTCTTGGGTGTCAAACCTTGTTCCTATAATAAAAAAGAATGGTGACATCAGGCTTTGTGTGGACTTCAGGAATTTGAACATCAGTTCATTAAAGGATAACTATTGTTTGCCCAATATTGAAGCTATGTTGTAGAGAGTAACTGGATCAGAATTGATGTCAATGATGGATGGTTTCTCTGGCTACAATAAGGTCATTGTAAAGGAATTAGAGCAATTCAAGACAGCTTTCACAACACTTTGGGGAACATATGTCTATGTGAGAATGCCTTTTGGCCTCACGAATGCTGGTGCTACTTTTTAGAGGGCAATGGATGTTACCTTTTCAGATTTTATTAATGATTTCCTTGTTGTATATCAGGATGATCTAACTACCTATTCCAAGAAGGAGGAGGACCATTGTGCTCATTTAGAAAAACTATTTGTGAGGGCCTTGGAATTTGGCATTTCATTAAACCCAAGGAAATGTTCTTTTGGTGTCATAGAAGGTAAGTTGCTTGGCCACTTAGTTGGGAAGCAAGGAGTAAGAATTGACCCTGAGAGGGTAGCAGCCATTGATAAAATTTAGAGGCCAAAGAATGTTAAAGGGATTTAGTCCTTCTTTGGTCAGGTCAATTTTCTAAGGAGGTTTGTGACAAACTTTGCAGAGGTTACTAGACCTATTTCTAACATGTTGAAGAAGGGATCTACAATCAATTAGGAGGGTAAGCTTGATGAGGCTTTCAAAAATATCAAGTAGGCTATCAAAGATGCACCTGTGCTAAAGGCACCTGATTATAATGTCCCAATGCATATCTTTTCCTTTGCATCCTTTCATACTATTGCTACAGTTTTGTTACAAAAGAATAAGGATGGTTTTGAGCAGCCTATTGCATTTTTTAGTAGATCTTTGTAGGCTATAGAGTTGAAGTATGACATAAATGAGAAACAAGCTTATGCACTTGTGAAAGAAATCAAGGCCTTTAGGTGTTACTTGATGGGAGCAGTTGTGATTGCTTTTGTGCCAAGTGCGGCTGTGAAGGATATTTTCTCACAGAAAGAGGTGTCTGGAAGGAGGTGCAGATGGATCAATAGGATTCAAGAATTCAATGTTGAGATCCAGATTACTAAGTTGGTTAGAGGAAAAGGATTGGAAAAACTGATAGCCTAATCCAATCTAGATGCAAACCAGGTAAATCATTCTGAAATTGATTACACATGTGATATGGATGATTGCATTTGGTATCAGGACATTATCTATTATTTGAGAAACATGAGATGTCTAGATAGAATGAATGATAATCAAAAGAGGACATTGAAGTTACAGGCCATCAAGTATGTAATTGTGAAATGCAAATTGTATAGAAAGAACTTGGATTGCATACTGTTGAAATATGTAAATGAAAATCAGGCTGAAGTATTGTTGAAAGAAATGCATGAGGGAGTTTGCGGTGGGCATTATATGGGTAAAAAACTACTCATAAGATCTTGAGAGAAGGATTTTGGTGGCCCACAATCTTCAAGGATGCAGAATAGTTGGTGAGGAGGTGTGATGCTTGTCAAAGGTTCTTTGGTAAGCTTAAGTTTTCAGGTAATGTACCATTAAAATGAGTATAAGTTCAGGCTCCTCTCCAATAGTGGGGAATTGATTTCATAGGGGAGATACCAAACAAGTCAAGTGGAGGCCACTCATGGATCTTAGTTGCCACTGATTACTTTACAAAGTGGGTAGAAGCTATACCTACAAGAAATGCAACTAGTAGGGTGGTAATTGATTTCCTGATGAATACCATTGTTACAAGGTTTGGGTGTCTTGAGAGGATAGTAAGTGATAATGCTATGTACTTTAGGTCTACTGAATGTAAGGACTTTTGCAAAGGTTTGGGAATTCAGATTTCTAATTCCTCACCTTATCATCCATAAGGAAATGGTCAGGCAGAATCTACTAATAAGATTTTGATTAAAATGTTGAAAAGAATTCTTGAAAAGAATAAGAGGGCATGGAATTCAAAGCTACCATTAGCTCTATGGGCTGATAGGGTAACTGTGAAGAGGGAAATTGGTTGTGCACCATTTGACCTAGTATATGGAATTCATGTTAGAATGCCTCAAAATAACTTATTGGAGATGTAAAAGTTTGTGCAGCTGTATGATGATGACATAGATGATGAGATGCAGTTGAGAATTGAGGACCTCATCAAGTTGGATGAGACTAGAAGAGAATTAGTTGAAAGGAATGCCAAATTGCAGTTGTAGGTTAAGAGTTTATATGATAAGAAGACTGTTGACAAAAAGTTTGAACCTGGTGATTTGGTTTTAGTTTGGAATGCCAGACTGGAGGATAAGGGGAAACATGGTAAGTTTGATTCCATCTAGTTAGGGCCATATCTAATTCATGAGAAATGGGGCCAAGATTAATACATCATCAAGGATTTTAATGGTGGTATTCAGGAGTTGCTAGTTCATGGACATTTCTTGAAAAGGTACTTCAATTGAGGTAATCTTTTCTCCATGAATAGTAGCTAGGGTTATACATTTTGTAAATCTCTATATATAAGTTGTTTCCCTTACCCTATTTTTCCCTGGTCTGTCAGTTTTTGGTCCAGTTGCCTGTTCTGCCTTGCTTGTTCCTTACTGTCTGCATTTTTGTTCCAGTGGGATGGTTTTCTTTAACTAGTGACTCTAAGTCCTTGCTATGCCTACAGGAGGCATACATCCCTAAATAGAGCCATTTTTAGCATGTGCAAAAATTTTCACAGTTCTAGGTCTTTTCCCCTATTCTCTGCAGTGTTTTTCATGGTCCCTAGCATAAGCCCTTAGGCAAAACTTTCAAAAATCTAGCCATTGGGTTTTAAATTCAAAAAGGATGCCCTGCCCTGTTCTTTTTCTATGTTACTTTATCCGATCACCTAAAACCATTAATCCACATGTGCCTTTTAAATGACTTACTTTACTTTGGTTCACAATTAGGTTTTATGTCTTGGTGGGTCCCTTTAATTTTTCCTAAGTTCCCAGTGCCCTGCAAAGATTAATTTTCCTTAAGTCTTCGGCCTTATCTTTTCTTGGGCCCAGCCTCTGACACATTTCAATCTAATGGTGGGCATGTATTCTCATGCATTTTTTTAGAGCCTTGCGAGCATGAGACCATCATTGATCCATTTCTGTGACATAACTTTTTTCTTTGCAGGCGGGACCACTACCACCTAAGCACACATGATGATGTCCTATTGCCTGGAGGAAGGAATGATTCGACAGGGTGGGGTCTTGTTGTTAGGAAGCCCAAGATCTAGTGGTTGTTGCATAATCTTAAAGAATATTCCAACCCTTTAAGATTATGCAACAGTCGTTCATTCAGAATCTCGCTCAGTAGGTTCTCAGTGGGTCCTGACTACCAGGTGTGCCTTGTCAGCACTTCCTGATTGGTCCACAGGTGAATGACTATGTGCATTGTCAATGGGACCTAATTTCAGACTTGTCAGCAGGCCCTAACATTGTCAGTCGGTCAACATTGGGTGTAAGTTCTTATCGAATTGGTCAGACCCATAAGATCTTATGCTAGCCATTGGTGTACCCTTTTCTCAGGTGGTAGTTCTTCGGTGGGTCTGATTTCTAGGTGGTTTCTATGTGCCACGGTGTGTTGGGTTGGCATTATTTTATTTGTCTACATGGTTGTGAGCTAGATTGTGTCAACCGGGCCCACGTTGAAGACTTTTTAATCAACGATCGGTGCATAATCTTAAGGAATATTCTATCCCCTTAAGATCATGCGTCATCCATTGATTTTATTCCTTGTTAGAGGGTTTTCAGTGATGTTGAGATTCTATAATCTGACGGTTGGTGTGTAAGTGGGTGGAATCTTCAAAGTCTTTAAGATCATACACCAGCCATCCATTTCTCTAGGTGGTCTATTATTCTCAGTGGGTCTAGTGTGACACGTTCGCATAGGTGGAATTCTTTCATTGGTCGGTGGGTTGCTGAGATGGATCTTGTTAGCGAGGCCTGTAGAAGGGGTTTTCAATCTACGGTCAGTGCATGATCTTAAGGAATATTCCCATCCCTGTAGATCATGCGCCATCCATTAATTTCACATCTTTGTATGGTGCTCAGAGTGGGGCCATTGTCAGAGGAGTTTGTGATGAGGATGAATCTAACGATCGGCGTAAGTTCTTATGGGATCTATCAGAGCCATAAGATCTTACGCCCACCATCCATTTTGAAGCCTTGAGGAAAGAGGGTCTTGTGTTAGTGTGACTAGGTGTGAATTACAAATGAGATTGTGACATGTGGCATTAGGCAAGCCCAGGTGGGGTCCAAGGTTTAGTGGTGCAAACAAGTTTTAGCGGTACCAATAAAGTTTAATGTGGTTCACTTGTTCACATGAAGGTTTGGCAGAGGTTCTTCTCGTGAGTTTAGCTGGGCCATTTTTTTAAAGAAAGTCATAAAGCCTGCAAAGTAAAGGAAATCAGACGGTTGCAGCTTAAAGTTGGTGAATGTTTAAATATGGGTCTTCATTTCTTTATAGGCACTAAGGAAATAGCCATTGTGATTCAAATTCAAAATTCTGAGGGGTTTCCTGTGACCAAAAGGACTGAAATTCATTGTAGAATTGACTTGGTTTGGTGAGAAGTGACTGGTTTTCCATTTGCGGTGTGGTCCAGAGTGTTGTAGGATGGTTTACAAAGTTTGTACACTGAGGTTTGGTGCTTAAGGCTTGTTGCAGGCTATCCTTTGAGCTTGGTTTTGTGATCCTTTGTACCTTTAGTGAAGATTTTCATGATTGAGGGTTAGTCCAAGATTTTTTCTCCCCTAGTTCTCTGTGTTTCCCACCCCTATAATAAATTTTTGACTATTTCTAGTAGGTTGGGTGGTTGAAACCCTAACTCTAGTCATCCATAGCTTGTTAGAGATTTCCAAGATGACTAGGGGGTATAAGTTGTAGATTTTTTGATTTTGCAGGGGTTCCAAAGTCTTTTCTTTGGGTCCTTGGTTACTAATGGTATTATACTAATAGAGGAGTCTGATTCTTGGTGCCCTTTTCCTATCTTAGTGTTGTTTTGATTTTATGTTGATCCTGAATTTATTAATGAGAATACCATTAAATTCCAATCTTGCAATTTGTGTATGTCTTCTTGCTTTGGATCTAGGCTCATATATGTTAATGTCACAAAGTGTATTAGCATATGATAAAAAAAGAGTATTTTGAAGTCATCTCTGAGTTCCTAACAAATTTAGGATTAAATCCTTTTAGGTGAGTTCAGTGAGTTTGCAACCAGGTGAAGAATTTGATGTCCTTGTGTTTGAGGGAGAGGGGTAATAGGCAAAGCACTTACCCTGGGTTCCATTGTGTTTGAATTAAGATATTCAGTTGAGGTATGCAATTGAATGACTCTTTGCCCTAGGATAAGGCACTAGTCTTTCCTCTTGATGTTTGCAGGGTTAACAACCACACACATAAACATTCATTTGATAAAATCTTTAACAAGTTTGTAAAAGGTATAGTTGTATAACATTTTGAGACTCCTTTAGAGAAGTGAGTCAAGGGTACACCCACCTGAGAAATAAGGCTCAAAGTGTAGGAGGATCTCTGATCCTTGTTAATTGGCCCTCTTTCTTGTAGAATTTGGAGTGGTGATAGAGTCAAAGCATTATATAAATTATCCATCAAAGTATAAATCTGCAAGTGAAGATTACAGGGAGAAACTAACAACTTGAAGATCTAGACAAAGAGAAGGTTGAGAATGGAATATTGAAATTCAAATTGAGAAGAGCAGAAGGTTTCATCAGGAAACTAAAGGAATAACTTGAAACTTCAAGATGTTAGAAATAAGATCTTATTGAAAAATGCAGTGAAGAATCAGTCAATGATATATCAGATCAAGTAAAGAGGCTGGAGCAAGAAAATGAAGAAATTAATCTTTTGATGATAAAAGCAATTCAACATGAAAAGGATGTAAGGAGTAAAATTGAAGAATCACTAAAAGAAGAAAATGAGGAGATAGGAAAAATGAAGATTGCACTCACTCAAGCCAAATTAAACATTGAGAAGTTGCACATGAGTAGTGACAAAATTGATGAGCAAAGAGAAATATAGAAACCCAAAGGAGACATGACTGGAGTCAGATTCAATGAAGCAAAAAGTTATAAACCAATGAAGAAAGACCTTCACATGAATAAATACCTACTCATGAAGAGCCTACAGAAAAGATCAGACCTTTCAGAGGTAAATGCTTTGGATGCAACAAATTTGGACATATTAAAATAGATTGCAAAAGTAAAGGTACCTCTAAACCCTTTACCAGCTACTGTTTTAACTCTTATGAGTATGGAAACAAGAAAGTAGATTGTAAAAAACTAGATCATTCTAGCTACAAGAAAGATTATTTCAGAGAAGAATCAACAACCAAGATCACATGTCAAAATTTCCAACAACTTTGGACATACTTCAAGATACCGCAAGCTACTGTAAATAAATTAGGAAAGAAGTAGACCACCTACATGTTAAAAATGCAAAAACCTTGGACACATTGTGAAGTTTTCCAGATACAATGGAGAGGACAACAAAAGAGGACCAAGAAGATCAAGTGAACCAAGAGGACCACCTCCTATGGTTATAAGAAAAAATGTTGGTGATAGTGGTAAGAGTCTTTATGAATACATGAGTGAATTTGAGAATCAATTCAAGATATCATTGAGTAGGAGGATTAAAAGTTATCAATTCAAGATATCATTTCAGGGAGAGACAACTGATAATACTGTGTCTTCTCATGATGATTTATTTGCGGCATTGGCCTAGAAGGTTGCATGGCTTTAAGGGGAGCATTAGATGCAGATAAAAGCATATATCCATTCCCTATCTATATGGAGTAAGCTCATGCAAGATTAGGTATGGTGTGTGAAGACACTGTGGACATTTTGGATGAGAGTGCAACACTTGGAGATTCATTTTCCATGTTCACAAGTTTTATGTTGACTGGAAGGGATGTGAAGTTGAGCTACTTGAGTTAATGTTAGGAATATTCCTAGGAGATAACTGAGAGGGGGGGGGGAGGGTGAATCAATTATCTAAAAGTTTCTATTCTTTATCCAATTAAGTGTACTTAAACTTTAAGTATAAACATAATGAAAGAATATTTTAACATAACACCAATATTTTGGTTACAAGGAAACCCAAATAAGTAAAAACCTCGGTGGTAATTAACACTAACTAATAAACTGCACTAGTGTATACTGATCCTTGTTAGAAGATCTTACAATTCTATTAGGCGTTGATCTTTGCAATGCAATAAGTATAGTGACCTAATCAAAGGTCAAACTCTGTTAGGAGTCTTTTATGATTGACCCTATTAGGGACGAGGATGCACTTTCCAAGAGCTCACTGCTCAAAGGGGTGAAGGCTGCAACGTTTAGAATAACATAGACATACAATATCTAGATCTTGGTGAGCTACGAGGTAGACCTTCTATCTTGATTAGTTCCAATGAATAGCACATTGTATCTTCTCTATCATATAGACCTCTTCTTGATGACACAATAATTCACACTCTCTATTATGCTCTAATCTTTCATCTCCATGCTTTACCTCTAGCGATCACAAATGACTGGCTATAAGTATCTTTCCTCTAAATGATATAATGAAGTCTACCTATTAGAACCACCTTGAAATAATATTAGAGAAACAATAAAACTCTCCAATAACCTATCTCTTGGATCTACAAAGAATGCAACACAAACTGGGACCTGTCCAAATTAATAAGTGTAGACACGCGCTATACACTATTGGCTCTACCAAATTAACTGATACTTTCTCCTCAAGATGAATTACATCATGTGATCATAAAAAAACATTCTTATCTCTTCTCCAATAACTAATCCAAGCATGCATACCAAAATGATAGGTACAACTCCTGTACAAATATAATCTTTGTCAGCTCTTTTGGATAATTACAAGAAACTACAACTAGTGAATAACGACTGGATAACTTCACTTCTACTACACATCAGACTCTGTGTGCATGAATGTAATAATACTAACATGTCTTCATCATATATCCAAATGCACAAGGCTCCATGATGACTATACAAACAATCACACATAGAACACTGCATGTAACTCTATCAGGAACACTATTGACACAAGCTACTACATAACTGTCTGTACTAATAGTTAACCTCTACATCCATGATATCATGTTGATAACATGTCCATGCTACATTTACTCAAATATTATTGCATAAGTCTTCCATGCATGCTACTTACCATATGTTGTCATCAATGACAAACATACAGTCAACACTAGCTTGTTGTAAAATCTCCAACAATCTTCCCCTTTGGCATTGATGGAAACATATGAAATGGAAAACACCACCAGTCTAAATAAACAATTATTTTATAAAAATCTTCATTTCCTCATCAAAACTCCCCCAAGGATGAATCCTCCATCTTCTGTAATATTTTTTAATATTCTCCATTTCCTGAATTGAGCTGCTTCCATGACTGAATGCTACTCCCCCTTGCTACTATATATTACTCCTCCTTAATTCTATATGTACTCCCCTTTTAATACTATTTTTCATGACTATATACTACTCCCCTGTTGACATCAATGGAAAAGGGCACCAAACATTTAAGCTCAGGTACTACTCCTAAAGTAGAGTAGTCAACCATCCATCAGTCACTGAGGACTGATGCTCTCTCCACTTTCTCTAATCAGAATTAGGGAAGGGAATTACTCTCGGCTTCTCCTTGAGATACTCAAAAGTATCCTTTGGTAAAGGCTTTGTGAATATATCTTCTAGCTTATCCTTTGTACTCACATAATCCAATTTTACTTCTTTCTCTACCACTTTCTCTCTTAGGAATTGATACTTAATCTCTATGTGTTTTGTCTTTGTATGCATCACAAGATTCTTTGACATGTTGATAGTGCTAGTTTTATCACAATGAATAGCAATAGGATAATCAATCTGAATTCCAAAATTCTTTATCATCTTCTTGATCCAAACAATTGTAGAGCAATTCAAGGCTACTATAACATACTCTGCTTCTACTATTGACTGAGAAATACAATTTTGCTTCTTGATTATCTAAGTGACTAGTCTATCACCAAGAAATACTGCTCCTCCTAATGTACTCTTTCTATCATCTACACATCCTGCCCAATCTGCATGTGTATATACATGAAGCTCAACATTATCTGAATTAGGATACCATAGACCATAATCTATAGTGCCCCTCAAATATTTGAATATTCTCTTGACTACCATGAGGTGAATTTTTTTAGGTTCTGATGTAAATCTTCCAACTATTCCTATTGCATTATAAATATCAAGTCTAGTTTGAGTAAGATATATGAGTTTACCAATCATAGATTTATACAATGTTATATCTACTACTAGAGAATCATCTTCTTTTATAAGCTTGTATCATGTTATCATAGGTGTACCCACTGGCTTGCAATCATCCATCTTGAACTTCTTCAATATCTCTTTCACATATTTAGACTGATTAATGAAAATGCCTTTCTCTTTCTACTGCAAATTTAATCCCAAAAAGTATTTGATAGGTCCAATCATGCTCATCTCAAACTCACTTTTCATCTCCTTAGGAAATTTTGAACTAAGTTTTTCATTACCCCCAAATCTAATGTCATCAACAAATATAGCTACAAGAAGTAAACCTCCAGATGCCTCTCTTATGAATAGACTACAATCTGGTGCTCCTTTCTTGAATCCAATTTTTGTTAGATATCCATCAAGTCTCTCATACCAAGCTCTAGGGGCTTGCTTAAGTCCATAGAGGGCTTTCTTCAATCTACATACCATATTAGGCATGTCTGATAAGATGAATCCTTCTAGTTCCTAAATTTATACTTCTTCCTTTAACTCTATATTCAAGAATGCTGACTTAACATCCATCTGATAGAATTTGAAGTTTTTGAATGTTGCATAAGCTAGAAATAACTTAATGTCTTCTAATCTCCTCAGAGGTGCAAATGTGTTTGAATAATCACTACCTTCTCTTTGTGCATATCCCTTACATACTAACCTTGTTTTATTCCTTACTACTATACTATCTTCATTCAACTTGTTTCTGAATATCCACTTGGTTCCAATCACATTCTTATCACTAGGTCTTGGGACCAGTTCCCAAGTATCTCTCTTAATAATCTGATCGAGTTCTTCTTTCATAGAATCATACCAATCTAAATCATTACATGCATCTTCAACACTTAAAGGTTCAATCTGAGATAGTAAACATACCTCTTCATTGCCTATTGAACTCTTTTCTTTTGATCTTGTTGTGACTTTGTCACTCTGATCTCCAATGATGTCATCCTTAGAGTGATATCTAGATGTAAACTTTGGAATTTTAGCTGATACTCTCTCATCTACCTTCTGAGTTTCTTCTTCACTTGTTTCAAGGTCATTAAATAATACATTAATACTGTCAAAGATCTCTTCAACAATCTTCTCACTAGTGGAAGGATTGGATTCTTCTTCAATCATAGGTGCATAATCATGATATCTTTCTTGAACCATAAACTTTTCATCAATCTTAACATGAGCACTTTCAATGATCTTCTTCAATCTCAAATTAAAACATCTATAAGCTTTTATTTTAGTAGAGTAACCAAGGAAAATAACTTCATCGCTTCTTGCATCAAACTTGCCTATTGCGTCATCCCTCTTGATGTAGCACTTGCTTCCAAAGATTCTGAAGTATTTCACTATGGGAACATTACCAAACCATAGCTCATAAGGTGTCTTGTCTATGCCAGATCTCAACTATATTCTATTGATGGTATAGACTTCTATATTGACCATATCTCTCCAATAGGTGTGTGCAACTTTTCCATCAATCATGATGGTGCACATTGTATCAAGGAAAATCCTATTCCTTCTCTCTGTAATCCCATTCTACTAAGGGGTTCTAGGTGCACTCAATTGTCTCTTTATGCCATGTTTTTCGTAGTACTCATATAATTTGTCAGAGGTGAATTCTCCTCCTCTATCCGATCTTAGACACTTTATCTTTAGTCCAGATTCATTCTCGACCTTAGCTTTGAATATTTTGAACTTGTTAAATGCTTCTGACTTATCTTTCAGGAATGCAACCCACATCATTCTAGAATAATCATAAACAAACAAAATGAAATACCTTTCACCATAATATGATCTTTTTTGAGTTGGTCAACATAGGTCTGTATGAATCAAATCCAATTTTCTCTTTGCTGAATTATGCTTACTTCTGAATGAATTCCTCACATGCTTTCCCATCACACATTCCATGCAAATAGTATCAACTCGCTTTGCTATGCTAGGTATATCTCTTACTACCTTTACATTACTTATCTTTACTATGCTATCAAAATTGATATGACATAGTCTGTTATGCCATACCCAATTGTCATATACTTTAGCAAAAAAACAAATTTCTTCTAATTTAAGCTAAAAAACATTACCTTTAGTCTTTGAACCTGATGTAATCATTACAACATCCTTGTTGTTAATGATGCACTTGTTGTATTTGAAATCCAACCTATAACCTTTTTCAAGAAACTACCCAACACTAAGAAGGCTATACTATAAACCATCTACATAAAGAACATCATAAGTGTTGTTCTTTCCATCCAATGTGAGACCTCTACTACCAATGATAGGTTTAGGAGTGTAATCTCCAAATCTAACCATTGCACCTTTGTATTTGTCTAAATGAACAAATCTATCTTTATCACCTATCATGTGATGTGAACAACTTCTATCTATAATCCAATCTATCCTTATGTCTTCTTGTGAAATCAATGCTAGCTCTTGTTCCCTTTTCTCATCTTCATGATCTATCTCATCAAACATCTCTATAATATCAATGAATCCAATTTCATCTTCAACTAAATCATCATCAAAAACTCCATCACCAACATAGTTGATGAACTACAATTGATTTTGAACATAATTAAAGATCTATGATTAGAGATCATCAAGTTTCTGATTAGATATGACATGTGATTAAATCAATAATATGTTGTCATTGATCTCAACTAGTTTGGCAACACTTATCTTGTAAGTTACAATACCTTAACATCTAGATAAAAGGAGTAAAAGAGATGAAGAAAATAAATATCTACATGAGGAAGACATATATGATAGATGAGGATAAGGGATACATTGGCTAAATTTTTTATGAGTCTATGACCCTATGTTATTGACTTGATTATGTTTCATTCATCTATGATGAGGAAAAGAGTTGAAGACACATGACAGTGTGGTCGGTTGATGAAGCATCACAATATACACCGAGCAATGTAGTGTATACTGAGCATAGTATAAACCAAGCTTGTGTTCACCCACACATTTCTTTGTTAACCAAGTAGGAGAAAATGAACTAAATGATTAGTTTAGTCGATAAGGATTGATGAGCTGGAAAGTACATCTAAATCAGAGATGGAGATAATGTTTGTTATGAAGATCAATGACTAGCATAATACAAGGAAGATCTAAAGGATGGAATCAAAATATGTTACTAACACATCAGCTGAGGAAGGTTTAAGCAGCAAAATGGACAAAGGAGTATAAGCGGCAAAATCTTATGGAGGAGAAGAAAATTGTTTACTTGTCTATTTAAGAGACTAGGGTTTTGTTATGAAACTTATGCTAGAAGGAGACTAAAAAATTATCACATGAACAAGCTTCATGTATGCTTGACCAAATTGGTTAAGGAGAACCAAATTGCAAAGTTTACCGAGCATCATAAATCTATTACCAAGTGATAGTAAGTCATTGATTATTGTTGATACAGAATTGATATATTGGTCAGAGGATTTGAATGAGCTTAACATAGATCTGAACATCTGCAATTGAAGTTATATTGTAAACATATCAACTATTGTTACATTTTAACCATTGTAAATAGAGAAATCTCTTAACAAAGTGGACTAGCAAAGTCTTATATGTATCATTCATAGAATGAACATTGTTATCCTGTCAACCCCATAGTGAATGCTGGTTGGACAATAACGGTTGGTCTAAAATCCTCTAACAAGGTCACACCTCACAGTGCGTTTGTAAACTTTAATAGGGTTGGGTCTTCACTGACCTGACTTCAGAAGAGTGAACAATTTTGGGTTGCTAGTACTAGGTAGTTTTTCCCTTCACAGGGTTTCCACATTAAATCTTTTGTGTTATATGTTCATTGTGGTGATTGTTTGTTATCATACTTTACATATTACATGATAGATTTGATTGGTAATCATTATATTTTATTGACTAGTAATTGGTAAAAGAATAGATAGTATAGTATTTTATGTTACTGAGCTACAGAAGTTTAAGTAAATCTTTTTGGATTATAAATTTTGATTTGGGACTGTGGATAATGGATTCCCCCCCTCTCAGTTACTCTAACAATTGGTATTAGAGTGTTGGTTACTTGGAACAAATTTTTAAGGACTTTGTCACAAAGGTCTCAAAATGTTTAAGAGAGAAGTGCCAAAGCTAAACAAAGATAATTTAACAATATGGAAAATTTGAATGAAGTTGCATATATCTGAAATTGGGAATTCTACCCTAGATCTAATGGAGAATGGATACCTTGCACCACCCACTGGTCCCTTGACCCTTAATCAACTAAGAGATAGGCATGAACATAATGTTACTATGATGGAGATTGCTACTACCTATTCAGATGCTGAATTTGAAGACATCAAGGACTATACTACTGCTAAGGAGACGTGGGATAAACTTTCTCAAGTTTATAGTGGTGATGTGAACGTCAAGAGAGCAAGAGACTAAAGCTTAACAGAAAGATTCGATGACATGAAGATGAAAGAAGGTGAAAACATTGTGTAGTACACAAATAGAATAAAGGAGGTAGTTCAACCTACTAGAGCATCAGATGGATTCATTGATGAAGACACCATGGTAAGCAAAATTTTAAGGACCATATTTCCTATCTATGCCATCATAATATCTGCAATTCATGAAAATAGGTCAGCACCTAACAACACACCCACTCTTGATAATCTGATTGGAAAGCTTACAACATTTGAACTAAACAATTATGATAATAGTGTTGCACTAAATGTTGAATCCACTTTTATGTCTTCTCTAAAGATTCGTAAGTCTAGTAGCAGAAATAAGAATGATGATAGTGATAGAAATACTAATGATGAGCTTGATGAACTTGAAGCTCTTATGGCCAGGAGGTTTCCTAAAGGAAATGGAAGATATAGAGGTAAATTACCTTTAGCATGCTTTAACTATAAATAACTTGGCCACATTGTTGTTAGATGTCCACACAAGAAAGATGATGAAAGAACCTATTGGTTCCTATATAGGATTTTACACTCCATGAGATACAAATATGCCCATGATGGATATTAAGGATTGGTTAGTTCCAAATGTGAGAAATCTATGAGAAATTGGACCAACTATAGTATTAACTCTGATTGATAGTTCTAACTCTACCCCTTATTTCTTTATTGGATCTTTCAAAAGATGAATATAGCGAGAAAGTACCAAACAACAACCTATTGTTCATTGAATCTCCATCACTAGATAGGACAATACATAAATGTAAATAAAATTAAAGGCTGGTAATGATTTAATGATTTGGGATTACAAGGTTTGAATCACGCTTCTCAACACAAAGATAGGAGAATACAGGCAAGTGCCTTATCCATTGGGAAAAATATTAAGGAAAATGATGAATACAATGGTGTCTAAAATTAGTCTTTAGACATAAACACAAATACCTCAACTCTTTCCTACTTATGAAAATCCTTCAAATAAACTCCAAGAACACATATTCCATTTTGAGCAATATTTAATCTAACTCTAGGTTAGAACTCAAAGCACCAATACATTCATATAAACCTTATGAAATGATCTAAAGATTCAAAGAATAGAGCAAAGGAGAGAAAAGATGTGAGGTTTGTATTAAGTATAACCTTTCACCATGTGCATACAGTATCTTGAATAACAAGCTTGCAAGATAAGAACAACTTGTACTTCTTCTCTATTGTTTGATAAAATGATATCAAAGATTACAATCCTTGACTGAAAGCTAGGTTTTTTGAAATTTCTATCTTTCTAACACCTAAACTCCAATCCCTTGGAATGATCATGAAAAATCCCTTTATACCAAGGGATCCAACAAGCAACTGATCATTCTAGGGTTACAAAAAACTAACCCAAAAAACCTTTACAACAACCCCAAAGGGTTTACAATAACTACACTACTGAAACAAGTGAGATATTTGCAATTTAGTCGACATGCTTTATGTTTTCAATGCTATCCTTGGCTCCTTTTCAACAAATCTAATTTTATTATCTCACTATCAAACTGTAATGAATGCCCCTTTGCAAAAATTCAACCCTGATATTCATTTGGCTCAGCATCATAGGAAACAAAATTGGATTTTAGTTGTAATTTATACCTTCTATATCCTTTTCCAACCACAATCTGTACTGAAGAACTCAATTCCTGGCCACCACATTGCTTTACATGACTCACTGGTTTGAAAAACCCTAGCAAAACCCTGTAGGGTATTTGAATTTGAATAAAAATGGTAACCGGCTCAACTTTAAAAGGTGACCATTGATCTATTTTATTCTCAGTATATCAGGCAGTTCACAAAAATCCTTCAACAATCAACAAAACCTTTTGAAAATCTTCTGCCACCTCATAAAACTTTTGACCAATGAAAAGTAAGCACGTCGGTGATGAATTGGCACTTTGGATCCACTCCTTATAAGCCTTAGATCAAATGGTTGGTGCATAATCTCATAGCCCTGACAGAATCCATGAGATCATACATCATTCATCAGATCTTCCACACTGACATTCTTTAGAATCTCTCAGGCCCACTGACATGTCTTCTTTCCTTTCCAGCTCAGCCAATCACAACATGACACCTAAGAGCTATGAATCACCAGACGGTCCCACTATTCTTGGCTAACCTTTAACCTTTTGACCACTTCAAAAATATGCGACTGCAAAGAAATTCCACCAAGTTGCGTAATTATTTAGAGCTTCAGTACTTTATTTGCAGACTCAGTGAATACACATATTCTCCCATTCGTGAGAAGATTTAGAACTTCACCAATTTATTATTTGAATGCGTGAACACTGTAGAAAAATATCAAGACCACCAAAATTTATTAGAAATGCCAAACCTTAGAAAATACTTTTATATCCTTGGGCCCTCCTCCAAATCACCACATGTCATCATACCATTCGTCACCTCTGCACAGTCAGCTCTGACATAAGACCCACTTGTCCCTTGGCATCCAATCAGACGACGGGCATAAGATCACATGTGGGAAGAATATTCCATGTGATCATATGCCAATCGTCGATCAAAAATCTGACACAAACCCCACTGACAAGCTCCACCTCATTATCATGTGGACCAAGTAAAAACTGCCAACTATGCACACATGGCAGTGGACCCGCTGAAAGAAAAGATTATGTCACAAAAAGGAATCAACAGTTGTCTTATAATCTCATGCATCTGACACATCCTTTGCAAAGACATGCCCACCATTGATCTTTGTAGATGTCAGAGCCTCCTAACATACTAAGAAATAGGACCCACTACCCTTGCCAAATCACCAATAGGTGAACCAATCACAGACTGCCAACTGTGCAAATCTGTTGGACAATCCCACGTCTTTGAAATGCCATGTCATTAGGAAAGATCAATGGCCAACACAAGATTGCAAGCCTTTGACACATCACTTGTGAAGATACGCCAACCATTAGATGCAGATGTTGTCAGAGCCTACCCTAGGAAAGAAATAAGGTCAGAAACTATAGGAAATATTAAAGTGCTAGACTTAGGAAAAATCACACCGACGGACTTAGGAAAAATAAAGCTAGGCACTCAGAGACTTAGGGAAAAAGAAGACCCCTAGGTGAAAATATTTAACGCACATGCGTTATAAAGTTTTTAAGTGGCCCAAAAAGTAACGTGAATTTAGAACAGGCCTAGGGCACACTTAGGGTTTTCCTTGCAAATGACTAGATTTTTGAATATTGCCTATCGTTTCAATAGGAAAATGGGAAAAATAACTGCTAAGGCATGAAAATTTTCTTGTGTTAATAGTGTGTTGGTGTCCAAAATGATGCTTATGCTCTAATAGGCTACCAGTATACCCTCAGATGGATTTTAGGAATGGTTAACTCCAAAATGTTATGAGGTCTTAGGGTGACTGGACCAACTATAGGGACAAGACTGCCCTCTTCTACTTCTGGCTCTGCAAAACCAAGGTGGGTGCACCTAACCTAGTATAAAATATGCTTCATACACCAAGAACTAGGCTTGAATAATAGATAATAGGATAGTAAGAAAGTGCTAAGTGTTAACCACACACTCATTGACTCTCCATTACTATGGGTAGAACCACATACAACCAAATACTGAAAACTTAAGGAATGGTTCTTAATTTATGCTTTTGATATCATAACAACAACAATCAGTATTTGTTGATAATGAGATAATCATTTAGGCCAGTGCCTCATCCATTGGGCAAGATCTCCTAGAACAAGAATGCTACACACACCAGACAATAGCTGAGATTCAAAGCCATAAACACACCTACAATCCCCTTTACTACTTATAAGATATCCTTACATAGACAATTAGATAGATCTATGTCCCATCTAAAGCTTCATTTCATCTAATCCTGGATTAGAACTTAAGAATGGATACATACACATAAAACAATATGCAGAGAAGTAGAAAGTTTTGAACCTATCTAAGTTGACACAAAGGAGAGATAAGAGTCATGTATTTGTATTAAGTATGAAGAATCCTTAAGTATAAACAATCAAACCAGAGGAGTCAAGCTTGCAAATTATAGCTTAGACCTGCAACTTTTTCTCTATCATCAACAAAATACCAAATGCCAAAATGTTACAATCCTAACTGGGCAGAAGACTCACAACCAGAAAAGTTTTAAAATCTAACTCCCAATAATTCAAAATGATCATAAAAAATACCTTTATACCAGGGTTACAATGCAAGCATAATAATCATGTCAACTCAAAAAAATTCAAATCCACCTAACCCCCCTAGGAGTTAACATAGACATGACAGTGGTCAAGTTGTAGCATGCAAGCTCAAACAGTCTAATTTCAATAGCTAACTAGCCCTATACTGATTCAAGTACCAAATTACCATCAAACCCTAAGAAATCTGGCCCAAATGATCTCTACATCACATGTCAAGGTACCATTTCATTTATTCCTTCATGGCAAGGCACTCCTCTGTAATGATCATGGTGACCAAGACCGCATTGGATCGGCAGAGAAGATCAGTTTCACCAACTCAGGCCCCCTCTATCATCAATTTTAGTCCTTATTGGTCACTGGAAACATCTCTGAGATTCAAATTTGAAAACCAATGGTTACTTCTTGGTGCCAGTAGTGAATTGGCGGTCCTGATTCGATCAAAGATCGGCAATTAAGTCCCAACCGTAGATCTCTCTACCTTTCCTGGGCTTCATATCCTCTAACTCATCAAGCACCTCGGGTTTCATTCCGTGAACTAGCGACAAGGCAATATCCCAGTCATGGAATGAAAATCTTAAGTCTAGTTATACTCAGCAACCACAAGACTGCACATGCTGAAAATGCCACTTAAGTCATCTGGTGAACTAGTGACAAAGGACCTTCGCCAATTCATGAAAATAATAGCGCTACCACCAAATCATCCCGCGAACCCATGACAAGAAGCAAATTTGTCAGGCCGCTAAACTCTATCCACTCCACCAAACCTCAGACCCCACCTTTAACTCTGCAATGATGATGCCTAAGACCTGGGCCTGCCATACACCACATGTCATGCCACCACTCACTGCAACCACCGAGTCACCTCTACCACAAGACCCATGCTCTACTAGCCTTCAAAATCAAATAGCGGGCACATGATTGCAAGGGGTGTGACATCTCCCATGAGATCATGCGCCAACCACTAGATTTTCCATACTATCCTCTCTATTGAATCACCCGATCCCACTGCAAACAAAACCCTAGACATTAAATCAGATAGTGGGTGCATGATCACAAGGGGAAAGAATATTCTTTGCGATCGCATGCCAATCATAGATTAAAATAATTAACATAAGCCCCAGTGAGATACTGCCACATCATCACATGGACCAACAGGAAGATGCCACATCACCACCTTTTAAAATCTTAAAGACCTAGGCCCACCATTCCGTGATCATGCGACTATGGGAAACTAACCACTAGCCAAGTTACCAGATGTTAAGGGCTAACTGCCAGGCATAAAATGATCATGCGACTACACAGTCACCAGGTCATGAGATGTTAGCTGCCTAATTGCCAGAATTAAGAGATCAAAGATAACCACTAGTTGTCAAACAATGCAAAGAGTTGGGACCATGCGGACAGGTGCCAGGTAGTCGCATGATCGCATGTTAGAAAAGTCTGACATGCAGCCATGTGAAAGCCTATCAAGAAGAACTTTGAAAACCTGGGCCCACCATCCATCGCACTTGCACACCTAAGGAATGCCAACAAACAACGAATTGGGAGGTCGAAAACACACAAAGTTTTCACAGTAGAAAAGGATAAAAAACACACGGGGTTTTTGAAATTGACACAAAGGAAAACAAGGATGTGAAAACATTCAGGATTTATGTAGGGCAAAAGGTCAAAAACAACGTGGATTTTCAAAAATACTATGGGTTTTCAACACTTAGGCAGATTTTTAAATGTTTCCTTGCAGACCTTAGAATTTGAATATCTTTCTGGATTTTTCAAATTGGGAGGTGCAATTTGAACCAGGGCTAGGTGACATAGTGAAGAACACAGGGCCAAGAGACTTATCATGAAACTTGCAAGGAAGAGGCCATTTTCATAAGAATTTTACAATGATTGGAAAGTGGACTAACAGTGGCTCATACTAGGGGATGCATGGCTCTTGCAGGCATGGCAACAATTCAAAATCACTGGGAGAGCAGACCAACTCAAAATTCTGACTCAAAAAACATAGAACAAACAAAAACAAGGGAACCTAAACTACTGCTCATGGAAGAGATACTTCAAGAGAAGTAAAACTTTAATAATTATCCATGAACAGGCAATTCCAAAGTGCCACCAGTTAGATCTTTCAAAATATATGAATCAACTCCCCTTTTACTTTCAATGAGATAAGGACCTAACTGGATAGGGTTGAATTTTACATGCCTTCCCTTATCTTCAAACCTTGCACTCCACATTAGGACCAGATCATCAATTTCAAAAATTCTTTGAGTAGTCCTTTTATCGAACAAATTTTTACACTACCTCTGCAATGCCTCATTTCTCTCATGTGCATCCCTTCTTACCTCCTCTAACTGGATCAGTTCATACATTCTCACTCTCATCTTATCATTCAAATCTTCATCATACACCTAGATGAACCTGTACATTTGCAATAAATTGTTCTAAGGTAATCTAACACTTATTCCATAAACTAGGTCAAAAGGGGCACAACCTATGGCCTTCTTTACAGTTACTCTGTCAGCCCACAATGCCCACCATAACTTTGAGTCCCATGCTTTCTTATTTCTATCCAACACCCTCTTGAGAATCTTAATAAGGCTTTTATTACTAGATTCTACTTGGCCATTTCCTTGTGGATGATATGGGGAAGAAAATGTAATGCGTATCCCATATTGCTGACAAAAATCACCAAACTCCTATGATATGAAGCACATTGCATTATCAACCATAATTGTCTCTAGGCATCCAAACCTAGTGAGAATGTTCTGCATCATGAAATCAATAACAACTTTACTAGTAGCCTTCCTAGTGGGGATGGCTTCAACCCACTTGGTAAAATAGTCTGTTGCCACTAGTATGTAGGAATGCCCACCGCTAGACTTTTTTGGAATCTCACCTATGAAATCAATACCCCACTACTGGAAAGGAGCCTAAACTAAGACTGGTTTGAGTGGTAAATTTCCACCAAATTTCAGCTTACCTGCAAACCTTGAGCATGCATCACACTTCCTTACAAAATGATGTGTATCTTTAAAAACTATAGGCCACCAAAATCTAGACCTAAGGATCTTGTGGGCTATGGTTTTTTCCATATATTTTCCTCCACATACACCTTGATGCATTTCTTCAAGCAGAGTCTCAGATCTTTCATGATCAACACACTTTAGCAATACTCCTTCATTGCTTCTCCACCACAACTCACCATGTATAATGGCATACCTTACTAACTATAACTTGATAGTCCTCCTCTTATTCTCATTCATGTTAGGGGGAAGGACCAACTTGTGCAAGTAATTGATGACATCTTTATACCAATCACAGTAATCCATATCACAAATATATGGCCTCTCTTCCTCCTCTAGCATAATCACATGATTAGAAATCATATTACTTTGTGCCATCAACTTTGCAAGGCCTACGCCTCTTACCAATTTTGTAATTTGAATATCTATATTGAATTCCTGGATCCTGTTGATCCATCTACATCTCTTTCCTGATACTTCTTGTTGCACTAATATGTCTTTAACAGGAGCACTAGGGACATAAGCAACTACCTTAGCTCCCACAAGATAACACCTAAAAGCCTTGACTACTTTGACTAAGGCATAAGCCTGTTTCTTAGTGATATCATATTTCAATTCTGCTGCATGTAAAGACTTGCTAAAAAATGATATAGGTTGCTCATATCCATCTAAATTCTTTTGTAATAAGACTGCTGCAACTGTATGATAAGAAGCAAAAGAGAAAATTTGCATGGGCTTACCATAATCAGGGGTTCTTAAATAGGGGCATCCTTGATGGCCTATTTGATATTCTTGAAAGACTCATTTTCTTCTTCATTCCATTCCACTTTTGCATTTTTCTTCAACATTCCAAAGATGGGAATACAAATTTCTGCAAAGTTTGTAACAAACCTTCTTAGAAAATTTACTTGCCCAAAGAAAGACTATACTCCTTTAACATTCCTTGGTGGTGAAAGCTTGTCTATTTCCATAACCCTTTTAGGATCAATTCTCACTCCATCCTTAGACACAACATGTCCTAAGAGCTTGCCTTCCACCACACCAAAAGAACATTTCTTTGGATTCAAGGAAATTCCATATTCCAGAGCTCTGATAAAGATCTTTTCAAGATGTTCACAATGTTGATCCTCCTTCTCTAAATATGGTGTGAGATCATCTTGATATACTACTAAAAACTTGTTTATGAAATCTACAAAGGCCACATCCATAGCTCTCTGAAAAGTAGCTCCTGCATTTGTCGAGCCAAAAGGCATCCTAACATACACATATGTTCCCCAAGGAGTGGTGAATTCAGTCTTGAATTGTTTTGACTCCTTGACCATGACCTGATTATAACCAGAGAAACCATCCATCATGGACATTAACTCTGACCCTATGACTCTGTGCAGCATATTTTCCATATTAGGCAAACCATAGTTGTCTTTCAAAGAATTGACATTTAGATTTCTAAAATCAACACAGCCTAATGTCACCATTCTTTTTTCTGACTGGAACCAAATTTGACACCCAAGTAGAATGTCTGACAGGCTTTATAATACTAGCATCCATCATCTTTTTAAGTTCATCTTGCATTTTCGGTGCCAAAGTAGGGTTCACAGGCCTTAATTTCTACCTAAAAGGTTTAGTTCCTTCCTTTAATGGTATCTCATGTTGAAAGAGATCTTCTCTATATGCCTTCAAATCTTCATAAGACCATGCAAAGACATGTCTAAATTTTTTGAGAAGATCAATCAGATTTCTTCTAGTTCTGATGCAGGAGCATCCCAGGGTAGTTGGCTATCCTGCATGTTTGGGAGATTTGATGGAGTTGTGTGGACTTATTTTCATATGTGAGGGGTTTGGTAGAGTTGGATAAACCCACTTGGGTCTCGGTAATTGGTTTTGATGTATTTAATGGAACTTGGCATGATCTTGGTTGCTCAGCATGGCCTAGGGGAGCTTTGCCTTGCTTGGGATTTTGGTTCCTATTTCAGGCCCTTTAAGTAATTTTACACAAAGATTTAGAGGCTGAAAATTTCAAGGATTGAAGAGGGCCTATATTTCTACCTACGGTTCAAAGCACGAGTTCTAATTCATTTGGAGCTAGGAGATATTGCAATTTTACTAAGCCATCTATTTTGGACATTTAATTGTTGTTGTTGGCCGACTTGTGGCATTTAATTTATGTATTTGTATTTAATTTATATTCAGGGCCGACCTATGGCTTAGATTGGTATAAGTAGGGGTTGTGGGGGAAGTCTTTAGGCAATTATTCATCCACTTGGGAGAAGAGGAGGTGGATGTGGAGTGAGTTTTGAGGAGAGCTAGTAGCTGCGGCTTAGGAAACAAGGAGATTGCTTGGTGGGCTTGCGAGCACAAGTTTAGATCTTCCTTGGGGGTTCCTACCAGTGTGTGGATCTGGGCTAGCTAGGGTTTCAGTTTGGATCTTGTGAGATCTTGTGGAGTTTCTATTGTAATTTCATTGTATTTGGCCGTAACCCGGAAGGCCTTACAGCCGGGCATGTTGGATGAGAATATGATGATTCTATTATGAGTATTGGCATTGTGTGGATCTATATCTTTGTATTGTTAATATATTCTTGTGTGTGGTTATTTTCTAGGGGCTAGGACATCTCCATTGGGGATTCTCCTACCTTGCACTACATCAAGTGGTATCAGAGCACAGTTTTTCCTGAGTGTGTGGACAGAGTGCCGAATGTGAGGCAGTTTACACTAGGACCTTGGGTGGAGTTTTTCAGAGTGAAGGTTGTTCCTGAGTGTGTGGACAGAGCACCGAATGTGAGGCATTTTGCACTAGGACCTAGTTGAAGGTTGGATCTAGTTGGTGATTTGTTGCAGAGGGTTTGCGAAGATCTTAGAAGATGGCTCTAAGAAGATTGGACCCTGAGATGATTGCAAAACTCCATGATGTGGTGGAGAAGAATATTTCAAAGACTTGTGCTCAGTTGGAAGCTAGATTGACTAATCAAGTTAAGGAAGGGATGGTTGAGAGTGATCCATCTCTGGATAAATTTCGTAAAAGAGTTTGAGAGATCTTGAAACCATGGAGCTGGAGTCTACCGATCAGGAAGTGAGTTGTCTGGCCGGTTAGAAGACTTGTTCAAGAGAGAAGAGGACATAGCAAGGTTGATATGGAAGTTGGTTTTGTTGATCAGTGTGTGGAGGCTGATGTGGAACCTGTGGAGAAACTTGTGGATGTTTCTATGGAGCTTCCTAACCTTGTTGATGCTGTGATTGAGGTTGGTTTTCATGATCAGTTGGTTGAGTCTGACATGGAAATTATGGAGCACTTGGTCATGGATAATCAGTTTGATAAGGGTGATGATCCATATGTTGGTGATATGGATGTTTTTGATATGGATGTTTCTGGTGTGGATTCACTAGTTGTTGATGTGGTTGAGGATCTACATGATACTATAGATCTGTATGTTCCTGATGTGAACCTATTGGTGGTTGACATGGTTGAGGATTTACATGTTGCTCCTATTATGGATTTGAGCTTACATGTTGGTGACATGGATTTCATGTTCAATGATATTGTTGTTGTTGGTAGTGATTAGCTACAGAGAATGTTGGTGAGGCACTATGTTCACTATGTTCCTGGGAGTGAGCATGTTGATTGGATGGTTGAGATTCTAGTGGTTGACAGATGGATGCAAATTTGGGTGATTTGCATGTTGATTCTATTGTCCCTATTGGAGTGGAAGCCTTTGGTGAAGATGAAGATGGTTGTAGATATTTCATCTGGCATCAAAGTATGAGGCATACTTCTTTTCGCACCTAGGGAGTCTGATGCAGAAGCATCCCAGGGTAGTTGGCTATCCTGCATGTTTGGGAGATTTGATGGAGTCATGTGGACTTATTTTCATATGTGAGGGGTTTGGTAGAGTTGGATAAACCCACTTGGGTCTTGGGTAATTGGTTTTGATGTATTTAATGGAACTTGGCATGATCTTGGTTGCTCAACATGGCCTAGGGGAGCTCGGCCTTGCTTGGGATTTTGGTGCCTATTTCAGGCCATATAAGTAATTTTCCACAAAGAGTTAGAGGCTGCAAATTTCAAGGATTGAAGAGGGCCTATATTTCTACCTACGGTTCAAAGCACAAGTTATAATTCATCTGGAGCTAGGAGATATCACAATTTTACTAAGCCATCTATTTTGGACATTTAATTGTTGCTGTTGGCCAACTTGTGGCATTTAATTTATGTATTTGTATTTAATTTATATTCAGGGCTGACCTGTGGCTTAGATTGGTATAAGTAGGGGTTGTGGGGGAAGTCTTTAGGTAATTATTCATCCACTTAGGAGAAGAGGAGTTGGATGTGGAGTGAGTTTTGAGGAGAGCTAGTAGCTGCGGCTTAGGAAACAAGGAGATTGCTTGGTGGGCTTGCGAGCACAAGTTTAGATCTTCCTTGGGCATTCCTACCAGTGTGTGGATCTAGGCTAGCTAGGGTTTTGGTTTGGATCTTGTGAGATCTTGTGGAGTTTCTATTGTAATTGCATTGTATTTGGCTGTAACCCGGAAGGCCTTACAGCCGGGCATGTTGGATGAAAATATGATGATTCTATTATGAGTATTGGCATTGTGTGGATCTATATCTTTGTATTGTTAATATATTCTTGTATGTGGTTATTTTCTAGGGGCTAGGACATCTCCATTGGGGATTCTCCTACCTTGTACTACATCAAGTTCTTTGAGATAAACATTTAACTATGTAAACATTCTTTGGTTCTTGGCTTGTCCCCATATTTACTTCCTCCAAATCACTTACCCTGTCAACAAGTCTAGCAACACAAGCCCTCTCTTTACTATCAAATGCTCTCTCAAAATCAACCAATCCCCTAGGGATTCTATTTGACTTTAGTTGCAGAACTTCCTTCCCTAAGACACTTTCCTTTCCATTTTTGTTGTCTACATAGGTGCTGAAATCCATTTCCTAACCATCAAGGTGAGACTCACACTGCAAGAACCTCAATATATCCTGATCATCAGAAAATACTTGCCAATTCTCAACATTATCTGGGATAGAAGGCTTGGACTTACACTCAATTCTAGATATCCCCACAAAGGTAACATCCTCTAGCCTTAAGGCTATGTTTGCTAGTAAATCTGCCATCCTATTCTGGCTTCTATCCACCCAATCAATACCAAAGGCACTGAAACATTCAATTTCATCCCATACACCATTCCTATATTGTTTCAGCCTTTGTTTTTTTTGATGCATACTTTGATCTAATCTAAGATATTACTAACTCAGAATCACCAATTACCCTAAGATGTTTGATCCCATGTTTTGATGCTTGTCTCAAACCAATCAATAGGGCCTCATATTCTACAACATTGTTTGTGCAAGGAAACAAGAAAGTGAAAGAAAACTTAAAAGTTTTACCACTCAGGGATACCAACAATACTCCTACTCTAGCACCTTCTCTAGAACTTGCTCCATCAAAATATAATGTCCATAAGACATTACCCTCTACCATGTTACTCTCATCATTAGCCAAAAGGATACACCTAACCTTTTCTTGCATCTCATTCCTCTAAACTTGGAATGAACCAATGTCAGTGTCAACAAAACAATTCATGCTATCCTTTTTATTTTCCTCAATCATATGTGGGGTCCTGGCTTCCCTTGACACTTTCACACTCTCTCCTCCAATGTCAAAAGTGGCAAAGGACAAGTCACATTGAATACTTCCTCCCATGGAGGCACTCCACTTTCTAGATAACAACATTCCATATTGAGGAGGAATGTCAACTACAAGAACACTCATAGTCAACTATTTGTTGGGAAATGTAGCTAGTTTATAAGGCAAAGCCTTGATGGTACCAATAACTAGAACTTGTCTTGAGTCCATAGCTTGGCATCTCCCATGAGGTGTATCAAGCTTTAGTTCTAATGATTTCATGATCTCTGCAGGCATGATAGTGTTTGATGCTCCAGAATTAATCATGCAATTCTTCAACATTTTACCATTAATAACAAGAGACAAGAAGAAAGGATCAACTATCCCTACTGCATTGTTTATCATATTTGTATCCAAGAAGATTTGAGGGATTTCAAAAACAATTTCTTCACTCTTATTGTCGGGTGTGTCTTCCAAGGAAGCCACATGTTTGTCATTTCTACTCACCTCCTGGATTACTGGAAAAGAAACACCATTTACCCAATTCAAGGCCTTGACCTTGTGTTCTTCTATTCTCATCATTTCCAAAAGTGGAACCTTGATTGTGATCTATGAAAGCAACTTAGATATATCTATTGGAACATACTTCTAGCTATTCATGTCTTCTTCAAAAATAGTGACAACTTTATCCTTTGTGAAACTAGATTTGTCTTTGGGAGGAGATTAGTCTTCCTTCTGAGGAATGGGAACAACTACTTCTGTTGTCTTTGCTTTATTATTAGATGTTGTAACAGGTACAACCTTCCTTCTTACCTTCACTTAGTCAGTATCATCGGCACCCCTTCCCTTTTCTCCATGCTGTTGTGTACTATTTTTTGTCCTCTTGATGAATACATTGCCTGGCTTACCAGTTGCATTTCCAACTATCCTATTTCTCAAATTGTAATTGCTTCTACCTTGAGTGACCATGTCTACAGTCATTTGAGCAATTTCTTCATCTAATGGTCTTCTTAAAGAAACTTGCTCCTCACCCCTCACCATACCACAGCCAACATCATCGAACTCTTCATCTTCTTCATCAAAATCATCCTCATCCCCTACATGTACAGAAGTCATTCCACAACCATTCTCATCATATTTCTCCTCTTGTTCTTGATTCTCTTATAAGTTTAAAGAAATGACACAATTCTCAGGGTCATGAGGAGATTGACAAGCATCACACCATGGGATATCTTCAGTCATATTTATTGAATTTCTATGCAAGGGATCCAGGATCCTTCCATCAGGCCTTTCTTGCTTGGTTGGGAAAATGGGCTTGCCATCTTTCCACTGAGTGTTGTAAGGATAATTTTGCATCCTTGGCTGTCTGCTAAAATTGTTTGGAGTTGACCTCTCCATAGTCACAACCCTATTGTTTCTTTTCTCACCAGGCTTTAGACCTTCTAAAACCTTTAAAATTTGTTTTAGACTGTCATCCTCTTTGGGTTTAGAGTCAGCAAACCTTCCCATTTCCTTCTTACTCTACATTTGAGGCCTGCAATCATCTCTTCTTCCTATCTTTCCTGATATTCTTCTATTGCTCTCTATGTTGATAGCCAATTTGTAAGCCTCTCCAAGACTTCTAGGGTTCTTATCTCTCAAGAGATATCCCATTTTTGCATCAAAGGCATTCAAATATGTCACAAGACATACCCAGTCATCTAGTCTGATAACCTGCAAGAGCCTATGCATGGCCTTTTGGAACCTTATGTTGAATTCAAGGACCTCTTCATTCTGATTTTTCTTTATATTATTGAATTCATTCAAGATAAAACCCTCATTTGTTTTATCTCCATAGTGTTCCTTGAAACAATTCTTGAATTCATTCCATGACCCTATACTAGCATGGGGTAACCCTCTAAACCAATCCCTAGCATCCTCAATCAGGGATTGTACAAATAACTTCATTATAACATCATCAGGCTCTACATTATAATCATCTATTACATTTATGAAAAGTTTTAGATGTTCTTCACATCTGATGACATTATTTCTAGTAAATTTAGGAAGCTTCTTTCTAATTTCATTAGGGATTACATTAGGATAGCCAGGAATACCAAAGAAGGTAAGTTGTTTGTACCTTTCATGAATAGGAGCTCCATGTGGTGGATCCATTCCTTGATATGTAGATGTCCTTGTGTTTGAACCATCAGGAACTCTAGCAGCACCTGGTACACCATTTGCTTGAGCTGCATTATTACCTTGATTTCCACCTTGCCCTAAGAAGGAAGCAACAACATTTGAAGGTCCTGAAGCATGCTTGAGAAAATCTATCTTCTTTCTGATTTCTATAGCAGAAGCCTCCAACTTTGCTTTCTCTAGTTCTTTATCCAATATCTCTTTCTTCCTTCTAGCTATTTCCAAATCTGAATCTAATCTCAGCCCCAGATCTGATGTCCTATCCAAAATAACTTGTTCAATGATTTGAATCCCAACAGCCTTCTATTTGCCTTTATCTCTTGGCCTATTTTCTTCACATATCTTTTGAACAATGAGTTGTTCATGCACTCTTTCAGGCTCTAGGAAAAGATTAATTGCCTCCAAATCTAGTAACTACCTTTTTAGCTGATCAACCCTTATGATGGCTTGTCTTACTTTATCTTCTTTGTTCTTTTCTCTTTGCTGCCTAATGGCAAGGTATTCTTGAACCCTTCTTTCTAGTTCATAGACCTCCTCAAAGATCTCTTCTGATTCAGGGAGTGTGGTCTCTAACTCATCATCTCCCACTTGAAACTCTTCCTCATACTGGTTTAATCCCAAGTCATTAGCCTCTTCATATTTTAAATCTTTTTCTTCTTGACTAGGCCTGGCTTGGGTTTCTTGTCTAGTATCTTTTTTGTTTCTCCAAGCATGAGAAATGCCTCTTCTCTTCTTTCCTCCCCCTGTTTGACTAGGCCTAGAAGTTCTTGGAATGCCTTCTTCCATTATATCTTCAGGATGCTCCTTTCTTTGAGACCTAGTAACTCTATAACTCATCTTGCAAAATAAATACTTACTAGCACTCCTTTAGAGATGTTTGAGCCACCACCCAAGTGTATTGGGAATATTCCAATGTAGTTTCTTCACTATAGAAATATTCAAATGCGTTAGAGAGACAAGGGACAAGAATAACCCTATTTCTTCCAATGATGACCTACTGGTTAAGATGACCATGCATAACACTTCCCCAACAGAGTCGCCATCTGGTTGGTGTCCAAAATGATGCTTATGCTCTAATTGGCTGCTAGTATACCCTCAGATGGATTTTAGGAATGGTTAACTCCAAAATTTTATGAGGTCGTAGGGTGATTGGACCAACTATAGGGACAAGACTACCCTCTTCTACTTCTGGCTCTGCAAAACCAAGGTGGGTGCACCTAACCTAGTATAAAATATGCTTCATACGCCAAGAACTAGGCTTGAATAACAGATAATAGGATAGTAAGAAAGTGCTAAGTGTTAACCACACACTCATTACCTCTCCATTACTATGGGTAGAACCACATACAACCAAATACTGAAAACTTAAGGAATGGTTCTTAATTTATGCTTTTGAGATCATAACAACAACAATCAGTATTTGTTGATAATGAGATAATCATTTAGGCCAGTGCCTCATCCATTGGGCAAGATCTCCTAGAGAAAGAATGCTACACACACTAGACAATAGCTAAGATTCAAAGCCATAAACACACCTACAATCTCCTTTACTACTTATAATATATCCTTACATAGACAATTAGATATATCTATGTCCCATCTAAAGCATCATTTCATCTAATCCTGGATTAGAACTTAAGAATGGATACATACACATAAAATAATATGTAGAGAACTAGAAAGTTTAGAACCTATCTAAATTGACACCAAGGAGAGATAAGAGTCATGTATTTGTATTAAGTATGAAGAATCTTTAAGTATAAACAATCAAACTAGAGGAGTCAAGCTTGCAGATTACAGCTTAGACCTGAAACTTTTTGTCTATCATCAATAAAATACCAAATGCCAAAATGTTACAATCTTGACTGGGCAGAAGACTCACAACTGGAAAAGTTTTAAACTCTAACTCCCAATAATTCAAAATGATCATAAAAAATACCTTTATACTAGGGTTACAATGCAAGCATAATGATCATTTCGACTCAAAAAAATTCAAATCCACCTAACCCCCCCAGGAGTTAACATAGAAATGACAGGGGTCAAGCCACATCATGCAAGCTCAAACAGTCTAATTTTAACAGATAACTAGCCCTATATTGGTCCAAGTACCAAATTACCATCAAACCCTAAGAAATCCAGCCCAAAAGATCTCTACATCACACATCAGGGTACTATTTCATGTATTCTTTTAGGGCAAGGCATTCCTTTGCAATGATCATGGTGACCAGGACCACATTGGATCGGCGAAGAAGATCAGTTTCACCAACTCAGGCCCCCTCTGTCATCAATTTTAGTCCTTACTGGTCACTGGAAATGTCTCTAAGATTCAAATTTGAAAACTAATGGTTACTTCTTGGTGCTAGTAGTGAGTTAGTAGTCCTGATTCGATCGGAGATCGGCAATTAAGTCCCGACCGTAGATCTCTCTACCTTTCCCGGGCTTCAAATCCTCTAACTCATCAAGCACCTCAGGTTTCACTCTGTGAACTGGCGACAAGGAAATATCCCAGTTGTGGAATGAAAATCTTAACTCCAATTATACTCAGTGACCACATGACTGCACATGCTGAAAATGCCACTTAAGTCATCTAGCGAACTAGCGACAAAGGACCTTCACCAATTCACGGAAAGAATAGAACTACCACCAAATCATCCCTTGAACCCGTGACAAGAAGCAAATTTGTCAGGCTACTAAAATCTATCCACTCCACCAAACCTCAGACCCCACCTTTAACTCTACAACCGTGATGCCTGAGACCTGGGCCCACCATACGCCACATGTCATGCCATCACTTGCTACAACCACAGAGTCACCTCTGCCACAGGACCCACACTCTACAAGCCTTCAAAATTGAACGGTGAGTGCATGATCGCAAGGGGTTTGAAATCTCCCATGAGATCATGCACCAACCACTAGATGTGTCACACCATCCTCTCCGCTGAATCACCCGGGCCCACTTCAAAAAAAACCCTCGGTATCAAATCGGATGGTGGGCACATGATCGCAAGGGGAAAGAATATTCCTTGCGATCGCATGCCAACCGTAGATTAAAATCATTAACATAAGCCCCACTGAGATACTACCACATCATCACATGGACCAATAGGAAGATGCCACATCACCACCTTTTAAAAGCTTAAAAACTTGGGCCTACCATTCTACGATCACGCAACTATAGGAAACTAACCACTAGCCAAGTCACTTTATGTTAAGGGATAACTGCCAAACATGAAATGATCATGTGACTACATAGTCACTAGGTCATGAGATGTTAGCTGGCTAACCGCCAGAATCAAGAGATCAAAGATAACCACTAGTCGCCAAACAATGCAAAGAGCTAGGACCACGTGGATAGGTGGCAGGCGGTCGCATGATCGCATGTCAGAAAAGTCTAACATGCAACCATGCAACAGCCAATCAAGAAGAACTTTGAAAACTTGGGCCCACCATCCATCGCACTTGTGCACCTAAGGAATGCTAGCAAACAGGGAACTAGGAGGTCGAAAACACACAAAGTTTTCACAGCAGCAAAGGATCGAAAACACACAGGGTTTTCGACATTGACACAAAGGCAAACAAGGATGCAAAAACATTAAGGATTTATGTAGGGCAAAAGGTCAAAAACAACGTGGATTTTTAAAAATACTATGGGTTTTTGACACTTAGGCAGATTTTTAAATGTTTCCTTGCAGACCTTAGAATTTGAATATCTTTCTAGATTTTTCGAATTGGGAGGTGCAATTTGAACCAGGGCTAGGTGACATAGTGAAGAACACAAGGCCAAGAGACTTATCATAAAACTTGCAAGCAAGAGGCCATTTTCATAAAATTTTTGCAATGATTAGAAAATGGACTAACACAGTGGCTCATGCTCAGGGACGTGTATCTCCTACAGATACAATGAGAAACTAGAATCTCCTGGTACAAGAGACCAAAACCAAAAATTTTGAACAAAAAATAGGGAACTGCACACAAAAACCTAAACAAAACCTATACAAAAACTACCAAAACTTTTAGGAGAAATAGAATTTCAAAAATTGACTATGAACAGGCAACTCTAGGAGCTCTCCTATCAAATTCTTGAGAATTTAAGAACTTTCTCCCAATTTTTCTTCAATAATATATGGGCCTAACCATATGGGATCAAATTTACCATGCTTTCCTTTGTCTTGCATTCTTACATTCCATATTAATACCATGTCTCCCTCTGCAAAATTTCTCTGAGTAGTCCTTCTATCATACAGGACTTTGCACCGGGCCTGCAAATTCTCATTCTTGATGTGTGCATCATTTCTTAACTCATTGAGTTGAATCAGATCATTCATTCTAACTATCATATCTTCTTCTACATCTTCATCATATTTTTGAATGAGCTGGTATATCTATAACAAATTATTTTGGGGTAATCTTGCATTCATTCCATACACTAAGTCAAAAGGGGCACATCCTATTGATTTCTTTATTGTAACCCTATCAGCCCATAGGACTTGTAATAACTTGGAATCCCATGCCTTCTTGTTTTTTCCCAGAACTCTTTTCAAAATCTTGATTAAACTTTTATTGCTAGATTCTGCCTGGCCATTACCTTGTGGATGATAAGCAGATGAATATTAAATTTTAATACCATTATGTCTGCAGAAGTCAACAAACTCTTGTGACCTAAAACATAATGCATTATCAACCACCATAGTTTCTAGGCAACCAAACCTTGTCAAGATATTCCGCATCATAAAATCTATCACCACTTTTCTAGTTGCTCTTCTTGTAGGGATTGCCTCAACCACCTTAGTGAAATAATTTGTTTCCACCAAGATGTAGGAATGTCCACCAGTGGATTTATTAGGGATTTCACTAATGAAATCCATACCCCATTTCTGAAAAGGGGCTTGAACAAAAATAGGTCTGAGAGGCAAATTCCCACTGAATTTCAATTTTCCAGCAAACCTTTGGCAAGGATCACACTTCTTGATAAATTGATGTGTATCTTTGAAACGTGAAGGCTACCAAAAACCTACCTTGATAATCTTGTGGGCTGTAGTCTTTGCCATGTAGTGTCCTCCACAAATTCCACTATGCATTTCATGCATCAAAAGTTGGGCCTTATCATAGTCTACACATCTAAGCAAAACAACTTCATTACTCCTCCACCAGAGTTCACCATTTATAATTACATATCTCAAAGAGTGGAGTTTAATGGTTCTTCTCTTGTTATCATCCAATTCAGGGGGTAAGACCATCTTTTGTAGATACTTGACAATATCTTTATACCATTCACAATAGTCCATGTTACACATGTAAGGCCTTTGATCCTCTTCTAAAGGATTTATCTAGTTTGCATTTAGATTACTTTGGGCCATCAACTTTGCTAGGCCTAAACCTCTAACCAACTTTGTAATGTGGATATCAATGTTAAATTCTTGAATTCTATTAATCCACCTACATCTTCTTCCTGAAACCTCTTGTTGGACCAAGATGTCCTTAACTGCAGCACTTGGGCCATAGGAAACCACTATGGCTCCCACCAAATAGCATTTGAATGTCTTAATGGCCTTGACCAAATCATAAGCTTGTTTCTCAATGATATCATAATTTAATTCTACTACTTGTAAAGTCTTGCTGAAAAAGGAAATAGGTTGCTCAAAACCTTCAACATTCTTTTTTAAAAGTACTGCAACAATAGTATGAGTAGATGCAAAAGAGAAAATTTGCATTGGTTTACTGTAGTCTGGTGTCTTCAAGACTGGGGCATTCTTAATGGCCCTCTTAATGTCATTGAAGGCTTGAACTACTTTAGTATTTCATTCCATTTTTTCTCCTTTCTTTAACATCCTTGATATGGGAATACCGATTTCTGCAAAGTTTGTAATAAACCTTCTTAACAAGTTGACCTGTCCTAAAAAGGACTGAATTCCCTTGATATTTTTTTGGTAAGGATAGTTTGTCAATAGCCTCCACTCTTTCAGGATCTATCCTTACACCATCCTTTGAAACAATGTGCCCTAAAATTTTTCCTTCTATCACACCAAAGGCACACTTCTTTGGGTTCAAAGAAACCCCATATTCTAATGCTCTGATAAAAATTTTCTCAAGATGTTGACAATGTTGTTCTTTTTTTGCTAAAAAGGCTATCAAGTCATCCTGATATACCACCATAAATCTATCAATGAAATCTACAAATGCTACATCCATAGCCTTCTGAAAAGTGGCACTTGCATTAGTCAACCCAAATGGCATTCTTATATAAACATATGTTCTGCATGCAGTTGTAAATGCAGTTTTAAACTATTATGTGTCCTTTACCATGACCTAATTGTAACCAAAAAAGCCATCCATCATGGACATCAATTATGATCCAAAGACCTTTTGTAACATGTTCTCCATATTGGGTAATCCATAGTTATCTTTCAAAGACTTTATGTTAAGATTCCTAAAATCTACACATAATCTGATATCACCATTCTTTTTTCTGACAAACACTAAATTTGAAACCCAAGTGGAATGCCTAATGGGCTTGATTATTCTAGCATCCATCATCTTCTTGAGTTCACTCTACATTTTGGGTGCCAAGGTAGGGTTAACAGGTCTCAACTTCTATCTAAAAGGCTTTGTGCCTTCCTTGAGTGGGACCTCATGCTGAAAAAGGTCCTTTCTATAAGCTTTAAGGTCTTGATAAGACCTGGCAAAAACATGCCTAAATTTTTTGAGAAGGTCAATTAAATTTTTTCTAGTTCTTGGAGAGAGAGACTTGCCTATGTAAACTTTATTGGGAGCTATCCTTGTGCCCAAATTTATCTCTTCAAGCTCATTTATTTTATCAATACTAGCCGAGAAGGCCTTGTCTTTATTGTCAAATTCCCTTTCAAGAGCAACTAGTCCTTTAGGAACCTTGTTTGATTTTAATTGCAAAACCTCTTTCCCAAAGATGACATCTTTGCCATTCACTATATTAACATAAGCACTGAAATCCATTTTTTTATCACCAAAGTGAGATTCATAATGGAGAAACCTTAATATATCTTGGTCATTAGAAAAAACTTTCCAATTATCTAGATTGTCAGGGATGGAAGGTCTGGCTTGTACCTCTATATTAGAAACATCTGCAAATGTAACATCTTTTGGTCTAAGGTCTATATTAGGCAACAAATCTACCATCCTATTCTGACTTCTTTCCATCCAACAAATATTAAAAGCACTAAAGCTTTCAATCTCATCCCATACTGCATTCCTATATTGTTTCAACTTCTAATTCTTTGAAGCATATTTTGATCTAATTTGGGATATGACTAACTCAGAATCACCTATAAATTTCAAACACTTTATGCCATGCCTTGATGCTAATCTTAGACCAATTAATAGAGCCTCATACTCTACAACATTATTTGTGCATGAAAACAACAAAGTAAATGAGAACTTGAAAGTTTTACCATTTGGAGATATGAGCAATATTCCAACTCCAGATCCTTCTTCGCTATTTGCTCCATCAAAATACATGGTCTAGAGATTATCAAGGTCAATCCACCCCTCCTAGCTTTCTAATTTATGGCGAGGCTCAACACCTTCCTTATCTTGGAATTTGAAGGCATTAATATCAGTATCAAGGAAACAATTCATGTTGTCCTGCTCTTCTTCTTCAATCATGTGTGGAGTCCTTGACTCCCTAATGACTTTGATATTCTTTCCATCAAAATTAAAAGTGGAAAATGATAAGTCACATTGTATGCTACCTCCCATAGAGGCACTCCATTTTCTTGAAAGTAACATTCCATACTAGGCAGGAATATCCACTACCAAAACACTCACAGTCAATTGTTTGTTGGGGTATGCAGCCAATCTATAAGGAAAAGCCTTAATAGTACCAACAACTAGTACTTCTCTTGAATCCATAGCTTGAAACCTTCCATGGGGTGTATCCACCTTTAATCCTAATGACTTCATAACCTCAGTAGACATAATAGTATTTGATACTCTAGAATCAATCATGCAATTCTTTAGCAACTTTCCATTTATTTGCAAAGTCAAGAAAAAAGGATCAACTGATCCTACTATAGTACTAACAACATTTGTGTCCAAATAAATTTGAGGGATTTTAGAAACAATCTCCTCACTGCAATTTTCATCTTCATCATTCACAGTTGCTACTTGTTTCTCAATTTTTTTTATTTTTTGAAAATCAGTATGTACTACACTTTTTACCCATTTCAAGGAATTTTTCTTATGTTCTTCTATTCTCATCATCTCTAATAATGGAACTTTGATAGTGATTTGAGACAAAAATTGACTCATGTCAATTGGAACATACTTTAAATTAGGTACATCTAGTTTTGAATCTGTAATCTCTTTATTAGCTTCTTGGGTGGATTTATCTATAGGTTTGTCAATTTGGGCCTTGTTTTTCTTTTGCAAAATTGGTACAACCTCAATAGTAGGCTTAGTTTTTACCTTATAAATAGTATTAGGCTTAGCAACTTTCTTTACCTTGACTTTATCAATAGGATTAGCATCCTTGTTTGTCTTCTTGATGAAAATGCTAGCAGGCTTGGGGTTTGCATCACCAACAACTCTATTCCTCAAGTTATAATTTTCCTTTTCCCGAGTAACAAAATTGGCTATTATCAAGGCAATCTCCTCATCATAAGGTCTTCTCAAAGTAGTCTTTTGTTCATTCTTTTGAACATTACACTGGATGTTGTCAGGCTCACTATCTTCATCATCTAAAAAAATTGCTGATGATATGATTCATTTCTAGTTTGGGAATGTGAAGCATCCTAATTTTCATCCTCTTCAGCAGAGTCTAACTCACTCAAAACATGAGAAGAGAACATCCCACATCCCTAGTCATCATAAGGTTGTTCCTCACTGTACTCCTACTCCTCTTGAGAAGAGACATTTTGGGATATGGCACAATAATCTGAATCATGTAGTGATTGACAAGAAACACACCATGGGACTTCTTCCACCATATTCATTTAATTTATTTGTAATGGATCAGGGGTCCTATCATCTATTTTATCTCTTTTCTCAGGAATAAAAGGCTTCCCATTTTTCCATGAGTGTTGTAAGGGTAATTCTGCATTCTTGGCAATTTGTTGAAATTATTAAAGGGGGGCTTGTCCCCTCCTGCAGCTTTATTACCTCTATTTTCACCAGCCTTCAGAGCTTTGATTGCATTTAAAATCTATTTTAGGCTTTCATCATCCTTAGGTTTCACACTTTGAAGCTTTCCTGGATCTTTTCTATTTAGCAAAGGAGACTCGTTATCTTCTCTCCTTCCCAACTTTCCTGAGATTCTGTAATTGCTTTCTATGTTCACAGCTAACTTGTAAGCTTCAACCAAACTCCTTGGATTTTTATCTCTCAATAGGTAGCCCATCTTAGAATCAAAAGCATTTAAATATGTGACAAGGCACACCCTATCATCCAATCTGATAACTTGCAACAATTTATGCATGGCCTTTTGAAATCTAACATTAAATTCAACAACATCCTCATTAAAGTTCTTTTTTATGTTATTGAATTCATTTAGCATAAAAGCTTCATGTGTTTCATCACCATATTGCTCTTTGAAACAATGTCGAAGCTAATCCCATGATCCTATGCTACCATGTGGAAAAGCCCTAAACCAATCCCTTGAATCTTCTGTTAGGGATTGCAAAAACAATTTCATGATAACATCATCAGGCACAATATTATAATCACCAATGACATCAATAAACTTCTTTAAATGTTCCTCACAAGTAACAACATTGCTCCCAGTAAACTTAGGAAGTTTCTTTCTAATTTCTTTGGGGATGGGGTTAGGATAGCCAGGGATATCAGTAAAAACCAATTGTTTACATCTTTCATGTATAATCCCTAAGTTAGGAAAACCAGCACCCTGAGATGTGGATGCATTATTATTTGTAGTGGAAGCACCTTTAAAACCTTCTGGTGGAGGAACACCAGTTGTATGATTTGATGAATTTGTGACATTTTCTCCTTGTGTCATGGTAGAACTAGCAAAATTTGTAGGTCCTGCAGAATTTTTAAGAAAATCAATTTTCTTTTTCATTTCTAGTGTTACAGCTTCTAGTTCTTCCTTTTCAAGTTCTTTGGCTAGCATTTCCTATTCTTTTTTGGCTTTTTCAAGGTTGGCTTCCAATCTTAAGGCCTAGTCTATAGGACCCTTGGGGTTTATAGGCTCTTTAATTGAAATGCCCACTTCCTTTTGTTTCCCTTTATCCTTTGGTTTCCTAGTTTCAAAAGTCTTATGGACAACTGGCAGTTCATTTGTTTGTTCAGGAATGGGAACATGATTTATAGCCTCTAAATCTAATAGCTGCCTTCTTAATTGGTTAGCCCTGATCATAGCATGTCTGACCCTTTCTTCCTTCTCATTTTCTCTCTTTTGCCTAATGGCTACTTGTTCTTGAATTCTTCTTTCCAACTCATATACTTCCTTAAAAATTTCCTCAGAATCAGGCAAAGTGGTTTCAGACTCATCTTGTTGTGCTTGGGGCTCTCTTTGTTGATCCTGAGACTCATGGGGGCCTTAGGGCATTGATGAATCAAGGGTTAAAGGGGAAACAAATTCCTGTCCACCCTTGCTTTTGCTTCTAGACCTACTAAAATTTCTTGAAATCCTTCTATTTTGGGATGGTCTTTCACCCTCTCTTTCTGTGGGGGAATAATAGTCTTCATACTGGTTCAGGCCCGAATCAACTACCTCCTCATATTCTAAGGCATTTCCTTGCTGACTAGGAGGAGTAAGACCCTCCAATCCTGGGTTTCCCCTTTGCTTCCAGGTTAGAGACATATCATTAACACTTTTTTCTTATCTAACCTAAGTTCTTATTGATGTGGCAGGAAGCCCACCCTACAAGCTTTCTTCTAGGTGTTCCTTCCTCTAAGACCTTTTGATTTTGAAACTCATAACTATATATTATAAAGTACTGGTTACAGAGATGCTTAGAGAGTTGCCACTCACAATATGTGAGATAATTTGAAATCCTACTGAAACTAACTCTTATACTCTTTAATGAAGACCACTGGATAAATGATAAGCTGGCTAGGAGTCTAAGCTCAAATCATACCCATGTTATCTATGCTGATTTGTAACACCAGAGATATCAAATGATTGAAACAGGTAGGATAGGAGTCAAGCTCAACTTGAAACCTACACTATTTGCTCTTGACAATATTTCTCTATTCTCCAGTAGAATCACTAATTTGATGGTGAGCTAGAAGGGCTGAATCAATTTGGGTAATGAGATATTGAAATTTGTAATATTAACATTGATTCAGAACTGATTTTACTTGATTGTTATGCTTTACTCCCCAATAGAGTCACCATTTTGTTGGTTCTTGGATAGGATTTTACACTCCATGAGATACCAATATGCCCATGATGGATATTAAGGATTGGTTAGTTCCAAATGTGAGAAATCTATGAGCAATTGGACCAACTATAGGGATAAGACTACCCTCTTCTGCTTCTGGCTCTGCAAAACCAAGGTGGGTGCACCTGATCCAATAGTATTACCTTTGACTGATAGTTCTAACTCTGCCCCTTATTTCTTTATTGGATCTTTCAACAGATGAATAAAGTGAGAAAGTACTAAAAAATAACCTATTGTTCATTGACTCTCCATCACTAGATAGGACAATACATAAATGTAAATAAAAGTAACGATTGGTAATGATTTAAGGGTAAAAGTACAAACCTATGTCACACTTTTATAAAGGAAAAGGATGGCATCATTCAAATTTTTCAACTTTAACAACATAAAAGTGGCTTTTGTGTTTAGAATTTGAAGATGATGTAAACTAATGAAATATGTAAAATTTGATGAAGTTTATGCTTATAATTTTTTTTTTAAAATTTGAACACAAATTGACATAGTTTTTTAATTTTTGAAGTCCATTTTTTTATTCCTGAAATATGCTGAAAATATAGGGTCTAGTTCGCGTTAACAAACTATATGAAAATAATATTTTTTTCCTTTGATTCCATAATATGTTTTAGATGACATGTATAGCTAATTCATAAAAAAACAAAGATTTGATTTTGTTATATATTTTGTCTGTTATAACTATCCAAAGTCGGTGTTACCCGAAATAAATAGTTTTTTGTTCACGTTCAATTTTCCCTATGAAATCTACACCAGTAAAAAAAGAAATTACATATTCTTGAAGAGGACTCTCTCCTCTAATGTTAAATATAAAGTTTTAATTTTTTTGACATGATTTGTTATTTTTAATATTTTTTGAATGAGCGTGTTCTTAAATGTTAAAATACCTACTTGAAGTATTTTCAACTTATAATATATTATATGAAATCAAAACATAATAAAAATTATATGACCATAATCTTGACTCCAAGCTCTACAAAAGGGTATTTTTAGATTTTAGAGAAAGGTAAATTTGGATAGAGAATTGAGGTCCAGAAGTGAGAAATTTTGTGACTCACCTTTTTTTGCTTATTTGGCTGCCACATGGGATGCCACTTAGGGGGGTTCAGCCGGACCTAGGGTTGGGCCAAACCTAGTTTGGCTGGACCTAGTTCAGCCAAACCGGGTCTAGCCAAACCCCCCAATACCAAACATTGTCCTTTGAATGAGCCACCAAACCCATTTTTTGGGTTTATATAGTTTTTCAGGGAAGGATTCTAGCCAGAACTATTTCGGCCAGAATCATTTCAGCCAGAACTCCCCCGCCACATCGATGCCACATGGCACCTCATGTGTGGCATGTATGTTCACCTGAAATAGGTCCGGCCAGACCCATTTCAACTAGAACCAGTAAAAATGTCCTCTAGTGCGTCACAACTTTGTACTTTAACCCTTAATGATTTGGGATTACAAGGTTTGAATCACTCTTCTCAACACAAAGATAGGAGAATATAGGCCAGTGCCTTATCCATTGGGCAAAATATTAAGGAAAAGGATGAATATAATGGTGTATGATATTGGTCTTTAGACATAAACACAAATACCTCAACTCTTTCCTACTTATGAAAATCCTTCAAATAAACTCCAAGAAGACATATTGCACTTTGAGCAATATTTAATATAACTCTAGGTTGGAAGTCAAAGCACCAATACATTCATATAAACCTTATGCAAAGATCTAAAGATTCAAATAATAGAGCAAAGGAGAGCAAAGATTTGAGGTTTGTATTAAGTATAACCTTTCACCATGTGCATATAGTATCCTGAATAACAAGCTTGCAAGATAAGAACAACCTGTACTTCTTCTTTATTGTTTGATAAAATGATATCAAAGATTACAATCCTTGACTGAAAGCTAGGTTTTTGGAAATTTTTTATCTTTTTAACACCTAAACTCCAATCCCTTGGAATGATCATGAAAAATCCCTTTATACCAAGGGATGTAGCAAGCAATTGATCATTCTAGGGTTATAAAAAACTAACCTAAAAAACCTTTACAAAAACCCCAAAGGGTTTACAATAACTACACTACTAAAATAGGTGAGATATTTGCAATTGAGTCGACATGCTTTATGTTTGCAATGCTATCCTTGGCTCCTTTACAACAAATATAATTTTATTATCTCACTGTCAAACTACAATGAATGCCCCTTTGCAAAAATTCAACCCTAATATTCATTTGGCTCAACATCATAGGAAACAAAATTGGATTTTAGCTATAATTTATACCTTTTATATCCTTTCCCAACTACAATCTGTATTGAAGAATTCAATTCCTGGCCACCGCATTGCTTTACATGACTCACTAGTTTAAAAATCCCTAGCAAAACCCTGCAGGGTATTTGAATTCGAATAAAAATGGTAACCAACTCAAATTTAAAATGTGACCGTTGATCTATTTTATTCCCGACAGATCAGGCGGTTCACAAAAATCCTTCAACAGTCAACAAAACCTTTTGAAAATCTTCCACCAGCTCATAAAACTTTTGACCAATGAAAACTAAGCACGTCGATGATGAATTGGCACTTCGGACCCACTCCTTATAAGCCTTAGATCAAACGGTTGGTGCATAATCTCATAGCCCTGACAGACTCCATGAGATCATACACCATCCATTAGATCTTCCACACTGGTATTCTTTAGAATCTCTCAAGCCCATTGACATGTCTTCTTTCCTTTCCAGCTTAGCTAATCACAACACGACACCTCAACTATGAATCACCAGATGGTCCCACTATTCTTGGCTAACCTTTAACCTTTTGACCACTTGGCGAATATGTGACTGCAAAGAAATTTTTCTAAGTCACGTAATGATTTAGAGCTTTGCTACTTTATTTGGAGACTCAATGAATACACATATTTACCCATTCGTGAGAAGATTTAGAACTTCACCAATTTATTATGAGAACACACAAACACTGTAGAAAAATATCAGGACCACCAAAATTTATCAGAAATGCCAAACCTTAGAAAATACTTTTATATCCTTGGGCCCACTTGCAAATCACCACATGTCATCACACCATTCGTCACCTCCACCCAGTTAGCTCTGACATAGGATCCACTCTTCCCTCGGCATCCAATCAAACGATGGGCATAAGATCAGATGGGGGAAGAATATTCCATGCGATCATATGCCAACTATCGATCAAAAATCTCTGACATAGGCCCCATTGATAAGCTCCACCTCATTATCATGTGGACCAATTAAAAACCACCAACTGCACACACCTGGCAGTGGACCCGCTGAAAGAAAAAGATTACGTCACAAAAAGGAATCAACAGTTGTCTTATAATCTCATGCATCTGACACATCCTTTGTGAAGACATGCCCACCGTTGATCTCTGCAGATGTCAGAGCCTCTTAACATGCCAAAAAATAGGATGCACTACCCTTGCCAAATCACCAATAGGTGGACCAATCACTGACTACCAACCATGCAAATCTATCAGATGGTCCCACATCTTTGAAACACCACGTCATTAGGAAAGATCAACGGCCAGCATAAGATCGCAAGCCTCTGACACATCACTTGCAAAGATATGCCAACTATTAGATGTAGATGTTGTCAGAGTCAGGCCCAAGAAAGAAATAAGGTCGAAAACTATAGGAAATATTAAAGTGCTAGACTTCAAAAAAATCACACTGATAGACTTAGGAAAAATAAAGCTGGGTGCTCGAAGACTTGGGGAAAAAGAAGACCGCCGGGTTAAAATATTTAATGCATATGTGTTATAAAGTTTTTAAGTGGCCCAAAAAGTAATGCAAATTTAGAACAAGCCTAGGGCACACTTAGGGTTTTCCTTGCAAACGGCTAGATTTTTGAATTTTGCCTAGGGTTTCACCAGGAAAATGGTAAAAATAACTGCAAAGGCATGAAAATTTTCTTGTGCTAACAGAACCAAAGAATGATCTAAAAGAATATATGAGAGAAGAAACAAAATAGGCTACTGACACTACAACAAAGACAATTGAGACAATAATGATAAAGGCAAGAAGGTATGATACATTTCTAAGGAAGAAGATATCACTGATACCAACACTGATGATGATGTGCAGGTAGTATTTGTGGTAATGAAGGATGATTTTGAAGAAGATGAAAGGTATGTAGAGACAACACTTATCTCTAAGGTTAATAAAAATGATACATGGATTATAGATAGTTATTGTACACATCACATGACTGGTAATGAAGAAAAAATTGATTATCTTAAATAATACAATGGAGGATCTGTAAGAATGGGAAATGATGCACCCTGTATGGTGAAAGGTAAAGGATCCTTGATGATAAATGATAGATTAAAATTTGAAAATGCTTATTATGTAAAAGGATTAAACTATAATTTTCTAAGTGTGGCACAACTAAACAATTCAGGCCATGGAGTTGCTTTTGAGAGCAAAAAGGTGAAAATATTTGATGATGGAGGAAGACTTGTTGAAACTGGTACACAATCCAGAGGTAATTTATTTTATCTTGATAATGATTAGTCTTCTTGTTTAATGATGAAAGATGAAGATGCATGATTGTGGCATAAAAGGTTATGTCATGTGAATTTTGATAGCATGATTAAGATTAGTAAAAGGAAAAGAGTTAGAGGTCTGCCTAACTTGTCAAAGCCTGATCATGTTATGTGTCATGAATGTCAAAAAGGTAAAATGACTAAATCTAGTTTCAAAAGAAAAGAGTATTCAACAAAGAAAATACTTGAGTTAGTGCATACCGACCTATGTGGTCCTATGAGAACTCAGAGTTACTATGGAGACATATATTTTATTCTTTTTATTGATAGTTATACTAGGTTGATAAATGTCATGTTCTTTAAAGAAAAATCTGAGGCATTCAAGATGTTCAAGTGGTATAAAAAAAAAGTAGAAAAAGAGACTGGTAAAGAATTGAAATGCTTAAGATCTGATAGAGGAGGTGAATTTATCTCTGATGAATTTACTAATTTTTGTAATGAGCATGGTATTAAAAGACAAGTCTCTGCACCGAGGACACCACAACAAAATGGCATTGTTGAAAGGAGGAATAGGTCAATTGTTGACTGCACAAGGACATTAATGATAGAAAAGAATGTTTCTAAAACATACTAGAGGGAAGTTGTTAGTACTATTGTTTATGTGCTAAAAGAAGTACAACTAAAGAAGGACACTAACAAGACACCCTATGAGTTATGGTTTGGACACAAACCCAATGTAAGTTATTTCAAGATTTTTGGAAGCAAATTTTTTATTCTGAAAGATGAAAGAAATGAAAAGTTTGAGTCAAAAGGTGATGAAGGGATATTTCTAGGATATTCTAGTAAAAGTAAAGCATACAAGTGCCTAAATAGAGTAACTAATAAAATGATTGAAAGTACTAATGTTCGAGTTGATGAGTTTGATGATAAGCATATAGAGGAAAGCAAAAAGCAACTGGAAGACTATGGTAGATTCACTTAAATTGAACAACCTAAGTATCTACCAAAGCCATAGACTGTGACAACAGGTTAGCAAGAAAACAATACTGAGGAACAGGAAAGAGAAACTGACAATTAGGAAGGACCTACCAAGAAAGAAAATGAACTTGCACAAGATGAACATGAAAGAAGAGATCAGATAATGGTAAGATTTGTCAGAAGACATCATCCTAAGACACAAATCATTAGAGAAAGACAAGGTGACATACAAACAAGGAGTAAAAGAAGACAAGGTACATGTCTAGTTTGTGAATATGAACTGAAGAATTTAAAAGTTGCATTAGAAAATGAAGAATGGGTCAATGCAATGAAAGAGGAAATAGAACAAATACAGAAGAACAAAAAATGGAGTTTAGTACCCAAACCTAAAGACAAGAATGTTATTTGTAATAAGTGGATATTCAGAAGCAAGAAAAATGAGAATGGAGAGGTAACAAGGCACAAAGCTAGATTGGTATGCAAGGGATATGCACAGGAGGAAGGAATAGATTATGGTGAGACATTTGCACCTATTGCTAGATTAGGAGTCAGAATGTTACTTTAATATGTTGCACACAAAAAGTTCAAAGTTTACCAAATCGATGTCAAATCAGCTTTTTTGAATGGAATACTTGAAGAAGAAGTTTACATAGAAGAACTTGAAGGGTTCGTGGATCCAGAAAACAAAGATATGGTATGTAGATTACATAAAGCTTTATATGGTTTGAAGAAAGCACCCAGAGCCTCGTATGAGAGGCTACATACTTATTTGTTAAGTATTGGATTTGTTAGAACAAGTGAGAACAATAATTTGTATATGAAAGGAGATACTAATGATACTATTCTTATTGCTGAAATATTTGTCAAGGACATAATATTTGGAGGATAAGATCAAATCTGTAAGTCATTTACTGATGAAATGAGAAGTGAATTTGAAATGTCTATGTTTGGAGAGATTAAGTTCTTTCTAGGACTTCAAATGATTCAGTAGAATAATGGTATATTCATCACACAATCTAAATATATCAAGGAAGTATTGAAGACAATTGGCATGGAAGATGGTAAACTTGTGGGAACACCAATGGCTACTAGATGTAAACTGACTAAGAAAGATGAAACTACAAAGCTGAACCAAACACTGTACTGATCTATGATTGAGAAATTAATGTATGCAGTGCATAGTAGACCAGACAAAGAACATGTTGTGGGAATTGTTGCAAGATTTTATGAAAACCCTAGAGAGTCACAAATGGTTTCTACAAAGAGAATCTTAAGATAGCTGAAGAAAATGGAAGATTAAGGATTATGGTATCCTAAGGAAGGCAAATTTGAACTCAACGTCTATACCGACACCGATTGGGTTGGAAATGTTGATGATAGAAAAAGTACCACTAGAGGAGCATTTTTCTTTGGTGAAAGACTTGTTACATGGACAAGTAAGAAGCAAGCTTGCATTTCTCAGTCTATAGCCAAAGTAGAGTATGTTGCTGCTGATAAAAATTGTTCAAATGTTGCATATATTAAGCAAGTGTTAGAAGGTCTGAATGAGATAATCACAGAGACAATGATTATATATTGTGATAACACAAGTTCAATAAACATTTCAAAGAATCCAGTGATACACTCTAAAACAAAGCATATATCTATTAAGTATCACTACTTAAGAGAAAAAGTACAGTAGAAGCAAGTTAAGCTAGAGTTTGTTACATCAAAAGAAAAACTTGCAGACATATTTACAAATCCTCTTCTGAAGGATACATTTGAATACTTGAGGACTAGAATTGGGGTCTATCTCCTATCTACTAGTCACTAATGTGATCTGGGTGTTGCATCAACCTAATCTTATCAGAAGATCATTAATGTTGATGCAACATAGTTCACACTTTGGATCATGTCTAAAGTTGTGAAAAGTTTGGAGAACTGGAATAGATTGGAATATCGGTATACAAAGATATAGAGTATGCACCAGAAAATAGAGAGTTGCATGGCTACTATAGAGCTGTATGTTTATGTGTTTCTTTGGCATTATTGTCAAAGGGAGAGATAAACAATATGAAACAATATGCACCGATGAGAACACTAAAATATCTATCTAAGGAGAGACAAACTGAAAGAAAGGGAGAGCACTGAAGATCAATTACTAGGAACAGAAGAAGGAATTCAAGAGCTGAAAAGATCATATCTACGGAATGTCAAAGCTGCATTGGTAATGCTATTGAGTATCGTAGTGATTAAACATATTAATCTAGGGAGAGCTTGTGCAACATTTGTTCACAGAGTTTTAGAATACATGTTTGGTATGTGTATGGTATATTTCATATTACTTGAGTTGCTATCAATGCCAAAGGGAGAGATTGATGAACTGCAACTGATTTAAAACCTAATTGAAGATCTATGATTAGAGATCACTGAGTTTCTGATTATATATGACATATGATTAAATCAGTAATATGTTGTCATTGATGTCAACTAGTTTGACAACACTTATCTTGTAAGTCACAATACCTAAACATCTATAGAAAAGGAGTAAAAGAGATGAAGAACACAAATATCTACATGAGGAAGATCTATATGATAGATGAGGATAAGGAATACATTAGGTAACTTTTTGATGAGTCTATGACCCTATGTTATTGACTTGATTATGTTTCATTCATCTATGATGAGGAAAAGAGCTGAAAGACACAAGGCAGTGTGGTCGGTTGATGAAGCATCACAGTATACATCGAGTAGTGTAGTGTATACCGAGTACTGTATAAACTGAGCTTGTGTTCAACGACACATTTCTTTGTTAACTAAGTAGGAGAAAATGAACTAAATGATTAGTTTAGCTGATAAGGATTGATGAGCTAGAAATTACATCGAAATCAGAGATGGAGATAATGTTTTTTATAAAGAGAAAAGGCTAGCATAATTCAAGGAAGATCTAAGGATGGAATCAAAATGTTTTACTCACACATCACCAGAGGAAGGTTTAAGTGGAAAAATGGATGAAGGAGAATAAGCAAAAAAATCTTATGGAGGAGAAGAAAATGGTTTATTTGTCTATTTCAGAGACTAGGGTTTTGTTATGAAACTTATGCCGAAAGGAGACTATAGGATTACAGCATGAACAAGACTCATGTATGCCTAATCAAAATGGTTAAGGAGAACCAAACTGTAGAGTTTACCAAGCATCAGAAAGCTATTACCAAGTGACAATAAGTCATTGATTATTGTTGATATAGAATTGATATATTGATCAGAGGATTTGAGTGAGCTTCAGGGATAACTTTAAGAAACCTCCCCTCCCGAAAAGTATAAAATTGTGGTGAATGACATGTGTTTTGGGGGGAAAAATTTTAATAGTGATGGAGAATTATGTGTCAACATATGGATATTTGGTGGTGAATTTTTTAATAGTGTATACAATTTTTATAACCAAATGGTGACCATAAAATTTTTATAAAAAAATGGTGAATATAATTTTTTTTAATAAAATTATTAATATTGATGGAAATTATGTTTCAAAATATAGATATTGGTTAGCGAATATTTTAATAACGGATACCATTTTTATAAAAATATGGTGAAACTATTTTCTGAATATTTGAATTAATTTATTTGTCATGGCGAATGGTTGTCAAAAATTTATAGTTGGTATGGTTATTAAATAATTGGAAATTTGAAGAATGACATGTGATGATTCTAGAGATATTTTTCACTAAAGGAGTTATTGGACCACATTCCCTCTGAAATGCACCTTCCACCATTCATCTATGTTAATCCAATGGTTGTGATTTGATGTTGAAGGTGCATTGGGTCCCACTTCCATCACTATGATGTCACAGACTCACACAACACACGTCCGTTGGATTTACAACATATCAACAGCCAAAGGTGAATTTCAGGCCTATTGTTGGTCTTCATAATATATATGGAAACCTCTCGGCGGGATCATGACACGTGGTATGACATGTGTCATACCACGTGTCATGACTCTGCCGAGAGTTTTCCATATATATTATGAAGACCAACAATACGTGTCATATCACGTGTCATGATTCCACCAAGACTTTTTCATAAATATTATGAAGACCAACAATAGACCCAAAATTCAACTTTGGCCATTGATATGTTGTAATCAAATAGATGTGTGATACTGTAATATTAGATAAAAATATTAGAATTCTTTTGGAAAATTTAGTAATGTTAGATAGAAATATTAATTAATGGCGATGAGTAGATGAGTCGTGACATCAATTAAAGTAATGTGCATTTTGATTCTGTGAATTAATGGTTTCTTTGACGGAGCCTTTCAATTTTCACTGACAGATATGTGTGACAATGACATCATATATGTTGATAGATTAATGCCTTAAAGTTAAGGCTTGAATGAAAATGTCATATCATATAAGGACATTGTTTTCTGACTATTCGATGATCTAAATGAATGGTAAAGATTCATTTCCTGCCACCATTTCATAGCTAACGTACTTTGCTTATTATTTCTGTAGACTAGGCACAGGTTTTAAGATTATTTTATAATAAAGAATTGTTATGTCCACCTGCGTGGCATGATCCTTTCGGCCTTCATTACTCCCAAGATAGAAAATGTCTTATCATAAGTGTTGTTTCCAATTCCACCCAATGTTGCATTAAATATGAAAGATTTAGAGATTTTTGGATAGTTACCATTCATCTTACAATTTAATAAGAGTTTTAGGGGAATGATTTTCAATCAGGACTTATAAATAAATTGATCTATGCTCGTTAATTTATAATTGTGAAAGCATATTTGTGAGAATAGTCTATGAGTGCTTGGTTCTCTGTGAAAGAATATTTTTGAGAATAGTCTGCATCGTGTGAATGGACACTCTAATTTGTTTGAGATGCATTGCCTTGGAGGACCAGAAGGCCTTTTTTGGGCTTGGTCATAGACCCAATTCTAGCCTCTATTGCTATAGAGTTGGGAGCCTTCACCAAGGAGGATATAAGGATGGTGCTCAAACATGAATTTATGGAGAGTGAAAATAGGTATAGAGTCACCACTGATATTTCATCTTATTTATTAGCATCTCTGTTGAACCTGGGGGGGAAAAGGTGGATATGATCATGCTTTTGAGGAAAGTTTTCAAAGAAGAGTACCTTGGTGACGATGTGCATGTTGTCATATTTTCAAAAACTAGGGTTGGAATTCCTTGGGCAAATGATTTGCCTAAGATTCTACAACCAGGAATAGTAGTTACCAGGAAACCATTCCTACTGAACCTTGATGCTGAGTAGCTCATGCATCATCATAAGTGGGCACAAATTGGGAGGGATTTCCTCTGGAAGTGGCACCTACTGGATGAACTCGGGGACTATCTATGGGTAGATGAATTCATCGACATTATCCTCTCTCCAGACTTGCACACAAAAGTCTGATGGAAGGGAGCCTAAGCCGGATAGTCTATGATTCTATGTAGTCTCTACTCTCTAGTCCCTCTACTATGTCTCCCTATGGTGGTAGTAGCTTACTAGGGTTTTTGAAATGATATAAATTGTAATCACATATGTTAAAAAATATAATATGAAAATGTTTTAAGAATTTTGAAGTGCTACTGCTTTTTTTTTGTTAGATTATAAGAATCGTTAATAGATATGGTCTATGGGAATATTTGAATTGTAATGAAATTTTTCCTTATATAATATAAAAAATTTGCGTTGCACTTTTTTTTCATGTGATAATTAAATGTTTCTAAACTTTATCATTTCTGGTTCAAATTTCATGGATAAGCTATTCTAAGTGAATATAGTAATAATTAATATTCATTAGTGTGTGTTAAATTATTAATATTTTAAAATCATGACAATCATTGGATTACGAGAGATGAATGGTCGAAGTTGTATTTCAGAAGAACTATGGGTTTCAAAAATCTTTTCTAAAAACTTGCTCCGAAAATGTGACACGTAGTATGTTGTTGATGTGTAATTCATCGAAAAGATTAACGATTACGTGTAGTATGTTTTAGAAAGACTACGTTACATGTAGTATGTTTTAGAAAATTAGGTTACAACTTACATAGGTTTTAGAAAGTTTACTTTACCATTATAATATAATTATATACCATTACATTTAACGAAAGGTTTTTAACCTTTTTTTTAAAAAAACCTATCGACTCGTAGTAGCAAAGCTAAAAAGAACTATTGAACCATCATCGAAGATTTCAATACTATAATTTGTGAGAGCCTTAGCCATCCTAACTTACATCTATCCTAATTTCAAAGTTTAGTTTTGGGTAAGTTTAACTTGATTTTGAAATTTTAATTCTTGCATGTACAATTGGGGTTTTCTTAAATTGGGGTTTTATTAAATTGGGATTTTTCATTCTTCCGAAGAACAATGGGGAAAGCGAAACTCAAGAAGATGGGAAAGCTTTAATAGACTATAGAAAACTAGTAGAAATACCTAGCTTCACTGATGATTATCATGATGTTTATGATCCTGTTATCAATGGTAAAAAGAGAGTTATAGCAATGAAACATTCATTGTGTAATAAGGCAACTGGGCCAAAGAGGTCTGATTTTATAAAATTTAACCCAGTTGTAGGTGCAGAAACAAATAAAGTTGTTTCGTGGGATGTTGGTTTTGGTCACATGTTATTACCTGAAGTTTTCCCTTGCCTAGAAATTGTCTTCATTTGTGTAGAAAATTGTGTGAAGAAAGAACAATAATTCTGAATTAAAAAAAATAGGAAGAAATTTTATTAATAACCTAGGAAGAATTTCACAGTTTTCTAGACCTAGGGTTTGACCGACAAAACTGTAATGTCTGTATTGACCTGGGAAAATTGGAAGAGCAATATGAGGTAGTCTCTGCAAATGCAAAAGATTCATTTATAAGGGGTTTAATAGTTCTAGAGGGAAAGGCTTCATTGGGTGAGAACCATAAGCCTCCCTATGATTTTAACATTTTTGTACCATGGGTTCAGGATTCTATATCCTCGCTAGCATTTTTCTTGGGACTAGAAAACAATAGGGAAGTGGGTGCCAGTATTCTTCAATTCATTTGGGATATCCATTGTGTCAATGAAATAGTAAGATATAATTTTTTTGGACACATGGTTCAAACAATTCAAGAACAATTAACATTGATTAAAAGAGGTAATTATAAGACATTTAGGTTCACAACCTACTTGTGCTATCTCCTGCTAGCCAAGCATGCAGCAATATTAATGAGCAACGATAACAAGCTTGAAAGTCATAGGGGGATAGGTACTCCAATATATAACTGGACACCTCAGATAAGAATGTATGATAACAAAAGGAATTACAGTAATTTTGTAGACTTCTTTTTGGCACCATTGTACAAAAAAATAACAAGCACTCCAATTCCCATATTGTCTACTTCATGTAGGGATTGCATCCAACTTGGAAGCACAATTCAATTGGCTAACTGGGACTTAATGGAAGACTACTCTGTGCTAAGGTTTTACAAATTAGAACTGCAACCCCACAAACTTACAATGCATTTGAAAAATAGGGTGTTTGTAGTAGAATATGTAGTACAACTAGAGAGTAGAGATAGACTCTTCACTGGCCAATAGAAGAAGAGCATATTCACTTCCTTACCTTTCTCAATTGGAGGGTTAAAATTTTGAGAGAAAGGCTTTCAAAGTGGCAATTTTTTTATAGATATTTTTCAATTTTATTTAGAGTGGTATTGGAAGTATGATCCACTCAACATCATTCAAACAATGCTTTTTTCTAATAAGAACTTTGGAAACTCATTTCAACATGAAAGTAAACCATTGCTAGAGAGGTTGAAAAATAGGGATAGCTAGGATGACGTTACAAAAGAGATGGAGAAACTTTCCAATGAGGAAAAAAATTTAGTTGAATAGTTGTCATCACAAATTATAACAACAATAAACTAGGGCATTGTATAGCCTAGGATGTCCTACAATTTCTATGAAAAAGTTGCTAATCCATCAAACATAAAAATATGAAAGAGAATAGCAGAAGCTTGTAAGGATAGAAAATGGACTAGAATGAAAATGGATGATTTTTGGAGTATGAGAAAGGATCTTGGTGAACCAAAGACCAATGAAGATCTAGTTGAAAGAGATGAGGATATAGATTTTAGAAAATTGTGGAATTTGGAGCATCCTAAAATGGCATACAATAGTGAGGATGATAATCCACCAATTGCATTTACTCTAGGCTAGAGTGGAACCAGCCAGGATCGGAAAAAAGTATATAGAAAAGGGGTAGACATTATGGAAAAAATGGGTTATAAAGGTGGTGGTTTGGGTCCCACAGGAGAAGACATCTAGAATACAATTGAGACAGAAAAAATTGCTTATGATTATGGTCCAAGCATTGGGTTTCAATCTACTAGTACTGCTACTAGGTCTGGTAGTGGCACTGGTTCCAGTGGGACTAAGAAACTTATACAACAAGTTCCCTCTCTAAAGAGGCTAGTAGAATCTACACAGAATCCCATAGTAGAAGATAGTCTCAAGAAGAAAAAGCTTTCCCCTTCCAAAAGAACACTTACAACGATGTCATACAGTTGTAAATAATTCTTTGTAGTTTCAGGTTTAGCAAAACCCTCTAGAAGTTTAAATCCTCAAAGAGCATTAGTTAGATCAACAAGCATTGCAAGCTCTACCTCTAGTTCACCTTTCAAACATTCAAATCCTTCTGCAACACCAAATTTTTCATTTCAATGATTTCTATAATAAATTTGCAGAAACAAGAATCAAGAATAATGAAATAGAGAAGACATTGCAGACCGGTACCTTTAATGTAGCTGTACAGGAACAACTTGCATCCAATAGGGTTTTATCAACATATGACCCAAAAAGAGACATGATAGAGTTCATGGTTGTTATTCCACCAAATATAGATGGAAACCCACCATAGAGTCAAATAGATTCGTCTGAATTTTAAGTTACCACTCTCCAAATGGATTTTTCCAAAGTTAAAAGTGTGGACAAAATCAATGTGTCAAAGTCTACAAACCAAGTTGTCTACAGTCCACTGCTAAAGCTGGAAAGAGAGAAAAGCAAGCTCGAGAAAAATATAGAAAAGTTATAGGTAGACATTGGCAATGAAAAAGCAAAGAGAAAAGCTTCAGAGAATCGTTTGAAAGAATTACAGAAAAAGATTAAAAAATTGACCTCTACATCAATAGATATAGAGCAGGAACATGCGGAGGCAGTAGTGAAGGAATAGGAGTAGGTAGTGTAATACCCCAAAAATGGGCTATAAGTTCATTAATCTCCTACATCTTCAATTCAAATGAAATCGACATCAAAGTCCTAATCTAAGGCACATCTAAACATCATCGAATCATAATTGATTATCTTAAATTCTGCATCAGGGAATATTCCTAGTAATATTCCTAATCATCATAATTATCTTTAATTTTATAATTATTTGGCAATAAATCACATTTATCTTCAAATTTGACTAATTAAATATTTTGCATATTTAATTAATTAGATTTAATATTTGCCACTTAATTGTTTAATTAAATTTAATTCTATCTATTATTAATTTTATTATTTAATTTTGAAAATAAATCAAAATTCTTATGAATAATTAATTAAATTCTTATTTAATTAATTAAAGCATGTTGTCATTATTTAATAATATAATTTTTAATAAAAGTTTGGTAAAATAGTTAATTAACCCATAAATTAATTATTTTATTTCAAAAATCAGTTAAGTTGAGCATAAATCACTTTATTTATTTATTCAATCATAATTATCCATGTGCACATTCAAGGACCAGTTAAACTCAAAATTGGAAAATCAATGCAAGTTGTTAGCTTTTTGAAACTCAACATCTTTTTGAGTTTTAAAGTGGATCTAAACTTCTAATTCGAGTTGAACTGTGCTTTTGCATGATTTTTGTGACTTAATTATCTGTTATTTAAAAATAACTTAAAAATCAACCTGAGTTATTTGAGTGATTTATGGCTTTCTTTCACAACCTCCAAAGCCTTGGATTTCTATAAAAACAAGGCTCAGCTCTTCATAATTCATCTCTCAAATTTGCATCCAAGCATCTCATAATTTTGCAAGCTTACTTTGCCAAAGTCATCTACAAATTGCACAATCACGTTGGAGAATTGGAATTTGGAGAATCAAAGCTTATTGCAAATCAAGGCTATTGTGAGATCAATTTTTATTTTTTTTACATTCATTTAGATTCTTTTTCATATCATTGTTAGATCATTTTAGCATATCAATTTCCATATTAGCATAGATTCATATCAAGTTTTTATCATTCTTATTGCATAGAAAATTCAAAAATATAGATTAATTGCATTCAATTTCATATCCATCTTTGCATTCAAATCTTTCATTTAGGTGTCGTCTAGGTCACTGATCTCGATAACAATCTGAGAACATTAATCTCGCACCTACTAGAAGGCAGTAAATCGCTTGGTTAGATAGCTTTCAATTTTGCACGATTTTGATTATAGCTAACCCCTAATGTTTTACTGAAGTGTTGTGTTTACGAATCAAGTACAATTTTCACACACACATTTCTGGCGCATACCGTGGGGCAACCCACCTTTGCATGCTGGTTTTGATTTTTTTTTAGGAGCTAAAACCCAAAAGTTTCAAAGATTTAATTTTATCTCCCAAACGGCTTGGATTTTTGGTCTAAGTTTTTATTTTTAGGTTACTAACATATCACGGAAGCTACAGTAAAAAAATTGAAATTTTTTGAGATTTTTTGAATTTTTAATAATTTTTTCTTGAAATTCCAGAAAAAATTAATATCTGACGCAAATCAACATATTTTTTAGAAATTTTTATATTTTTGGAAATCTCTTTAAATTATACATGGGTCTCTATGGCACAAATGAAGAGATTTTTCTAAAATTTTTGCATTTTTGGAAATATCTCTATTTTTTAGCAGGGGTATCTATTTTGAATTTATATTTTTGTTGCCAAAATCATATCAAAAAAATTAGATCTTGTTGACTAGGTCAAATGCAGTGCAAAAAAATTAAAAATTTTGTGATGGGTATGCACTTATTTTTCATATGATTCAATGCATGATATGAGTTGTCATTTGGATTAATTTATGATTATTATTGCTCTTAAAAATTGATTTTTAGATCTAACCCTAGGGTTTTCATAAGTTGAATATACCTTGCATATCTTGTTTGCTTGTTGGCTTGTTGGAGAGTTCGTAGCTTGCTTGCATGGTAAAGCTCAACAAAAATTGCTAAAAATCAAGTAAAATCTACTAAGCATGTTGCAAGGATCCTAGGTATTCTCCTTCATCTAATGACATTTCAATTTGGACTTAAAATAAATCTCTTATGTGTCAAGCTTGTGTGCATCTTTTCATGCTTTTGATCTATTTTTACACATTTGCATAATTGATACTAGGTTGTGACCCCTTAAGGATTCATTAAGTAGTCTTAGATACTTGTGATTGATCTTGAATGCTATCTTGGGTTATTGGACTCGCTAATCCACCGGCCCCTCATTTCTGCCCCGTGGTTACAATCTCAGCACCATAAAGGGGAGGGGTCAACAGGACAGAAGCGTTAAGTGTTCCACTTGGCAACCCTTTTGTGCTTTTAGGAACTCAATTGTTTTCTAAGTTGGGGACTCATTTTCAGCTTGTGTGAGGTGTTAAGTGTTCCACCTTGTGGACTCATCTCATATTTGTTTTAAGCATTAAGTGTTCCTCTTTCTGCTTTTTGGGTACTTTTGGTAGATTTGCTTTCGGGAATATATCTGTGCTCACATAGTAATTAGTCCCTATGAACACTATTCGTGATTCTTGAGAGATTGGATTTCTAGTGAAATCTTTCTTGATGATAGAATCCTTGTAGGTAGGGAGGATACTTAGTGCGTTTCACATTCAACTTGGTTAGTGTGTCTTCTCTTATTGATCGATACATTCTCTCTCAGGAGAGGTTGATAGATCACGTGGGGTTGACATCACGAGCTTTGGTGAATCAAAATTGGTTAGTGCGCCTTCTCTTATTGATTGATACATTCTCTCCCCAAAGAGGTTGATAGATCATGTGGAGTTGGCATCATAGACCTTGGTGAAGAAAAACTTTGTCTTAGCGTGTTAGATTAATCTACTTGCTTTGTTTGGGTTAAAAGTGAAAAGGTGTCAAAAAACCTTGGATCTGGAGCCAAGTCCCCTTGTGGTATACTATTGTGAGTCATCTTTAGAGAGGGTTAACCATAGCAGACAATCCCTTCATAAGGAAAACTATGTTGACGGAACCTCAAGCGGTCATAGCCATTTTTGCCATGGTAGTGACAGCCGCTATATAAATGTCCTTGTGGAAGAAATCTCCACAGGTATGGTTCATTGTTGAGTTGTCAGATCTCCCTAGCAGCTCCTGAAGATTAAGTTCTCAGACTGTGTTAAAACCCTGGTGTGATGGGATTGGAGTTCACCCCTTTGGATCATAAAAGTTGCAGAGTCAAACCATTACTAAAAACCCTAGCGAGGCCAAATTTTCATTTTATAAGGTATATGTGCATTATTGTAAAACATTTTTGGAACATACACAATTAGCGCTTCTGAGGATTAGAACAAATAAGTCACTTGATTGTTCATGCACAAGGTTTCTTTTTCCCTTGTTCATTATTTTCAGACATGCTTGAAATCACTTGCTTGCTATTTTGTGTGCTTGTTTATCTATCTGGTTATTGAAAATGGACAAATCTGTTACAATCTTTAAATCTAGACATTAAAATTTGCAAACAATTCAAATCTGAAAACTCAAAATTTGCAAAATCTAAAGTCAAATTCTTTTCTGGAGTCAAAAGTCATCTCAGGAGGTCAGAAAGTCATACGATTTTCTATCAAGTGTCATTTCATTACAACCCATCTGTCGTATGATAGCAAACCTAGTGTCGTACAAGTTTTGATGCCAAAAAATTCTAAGAGTCAAAATCTTGCTTGCAATTGTTGTACAAGTTTTGCAACTATTGTTTCATAGCATACCCACTGTCATACGAGTTTGCAGAGTGTCATTTGGGAACTTTTTAAAAGTTGTCAAAAAAATTATCAAAATTGCCGGATATTTAGCTTTTTTAGCCTATTTTCAGAATCTATCGAACAAATCATTGTGTCAAGAATAGAGTAGTCGCCATTGAGAATCAGTACACATGTCTCAAAGAATCAGTACACAAGAGGAAGAAGCTCTAATCACCACTATGATGAAGCAACTGCAAGTTATGCATGTCCAGCTTGACAAACTTGAGAAAGAAAAGGAACCTAAAGAGTTCTCCATGGAAACTCTATGCTCTTTTCCATTTGATAAAGACTTGTACATGTCACCATGCCTTCGAACAGAATGTGAGCAATGTGACAACACTTATGATACCTCTTCCATAGAGAGTGACACATCCAGCTTTGGAGACTATGATGACTATGATGACAGACAATATAATGATACCTATGACACCTCTGTTCCTAAGAGTCCTCCTCATCGTGTGTTCCTATTTACTAAAAATGGGCCGTCACATTGGATAGATCATGATGGTGATCCATATGATTCTGATTTTGAAAGAGATTTTGATGGCTTTTATGGACAATACCTTGATGATGATCCATCTACTACTGTTGAGGACTATAAAATGCATCGTGCTAGCTTGAAGCATGAATACTATAAGAATCCTTCTCGTAAGGACTCTCTTGCTGAAAATAAAGATTATCTTCTCAAGCAAGATCATGTTAATGCTGAACCTTTGTGTTGTGATGGTTCCCATCCATCCCCTACTTCCTCCAATACCCATACATTTTCTAAAGCTTCTGAGTCCTTCAAATCTTTCACAGAACCTTCATCTGACACAAGCCCTAATACTTTTCATGTGGTTCCCTATAGTTATCCTCCAGGGCTACCTCTTAAAGAAACTCAAGCTAACCTTCACTTGGCTGCAAATACTTTCAATAATGATAAACCTAAAGAGCCTAAGCCTTCATATGCTATAATCCCTACTTCAGCTAGTCCTTCACCATCTCTTCCAAAGTCATCCATACAATCGCAACATGCTTCCTTGTCCTTAGAAGTGGCTCCATGTCAAGAGGACTCCGAAAATGATAAAGAAAAGAACATAAAGAAAGATCAAGATCAAAAACCCTCCATGTCATCCACTCCTTTTCCCGATGTCTCTTATCCACTTCATGGTTCTTTTGATCCTGTACACCCTTTTTCATGCATTCCACCATGTCTTAAGTCTTCTCCTAAGCAAGATCAAGCTACTACTTACACTGTTGAGCTTATTGACAATCAGAATAACCTTACCCCACTTCCAATTTCCAAAGATGATACTTCCATTAAGGTTGGTAAAAATGGTGTTGCTACTTCCAATGTTAAGCCTATTGAAAATCAAGAAAAAAATTATGCACTTATGCTATCCAAAGATCCTTGTCAAGATCAAAGTCTTCCATCTTCTTATTCTACCACTCCATGTTCGCTTCCACTTTCTACTCTTCCTAAGTCTTTACAAGCTTTGAAAAATCCTATCAAAGAAGGTGCTCATATTCATGATGTCCATGATTCTATTAAAAATCCTAATACTCACTCTAAAGATGTTGATGTCCTTGGTTGTCATATAGATGCTGATGAACTTGTTGATTATCCTTTTGCATCTTCCACTTCCATCCTTGGACCTCTTCCACCACTACTATGAGCTTCACATCTTCCTTCCATCTTGGGTCCTTATGTCCCTTCACTTTCCCCTCCTAACTCTCCTAATTCGCCATCCATCTTGGGTCTTTACATCCCTCCATCTCCCATCTTTCCTCAAGATCAACATAGATGCATACCCTTGAATCCTTTTCATCCACCCACCCATTTAAACTAGTCATATCCTCCTTCTTTCACAAGTCCTAAGTCTTTTGGAAGTAACTTGAATGTTCAATACAAGAAAAAGAAGCAATAGAAGAATCCATCAAAAAAAGAAGATCACCATGTCTCCTCTAAACGACATGGAGGCATAAAGTCAAAAGAGATATTTAAGAAAAAAACTACAAGACAAGTATGGGTTCCAAAATCCATCATTGAAGATATTATCTCTAGATCATCAAAAGGAAATAAAAAGCCTACGGCTATATGGATTCCAAAGTCTCTCTTGAAAGAGTCTATTGTTGAGAAAAAAGTGAAGTTGACATTCAAGCTTCTAAAGACTTCCACTTCATCTCCCTCCAAAAATATTCTTCCATTCCACGTGCCTAAACCACAATCTCTGTTATCCATTCACCATATTCCTTCACGTATTCCTTGATTCACATTTCCTCCACCCTCTTGCCACCCTTCAAGGTATGTGTTGATGTTGAGCTTGCCTTCCTTTCCATCTACCCATTCACAATCCTTCCATGCATTATCCTTCTACCTTCTATCATTTTTCCTCATTTGCCTATTCCTCCTATCTTCCAACTTTACTCGCTTTACATAAAACCTTATCCTCCATTTTTCTCTTCCATCTCCCTTTCCCTATCAGCATCTTTGAGCATATCATTTTGATTCCTTGGCATATCATGGTTTATCCTTTCAAGGAGCACTATCTAAAAAGCTTGCCTTCTTCGAAAAATTCAAAAAAAGAGAAATGAAAAAAATAAAAATGAAAATGTGCCTTGGTGAAAACTTGGAAACAGGCACCTTGGTAGCAAAAGTAAAGAGAAATAAATTCATCCTATGGTGAAAACTACTCCCTTGTGGCACTTTGGATAAGTACCATGATGAAAACTTGGCAATCAGGCATCATGCGTAGTTCTTCTACATATTTCATCCATTCCATCTTCTCTCTTTGATCTTGACAATGTTGATCTATACACGAACATTTAGCTATCTTATGAGCTATCTTATGATGATCTTTCTTTCATTTCCTCCCTATTTAGACTTCATGTCTATCTTCCTCCATTCATTTTCACCTGTCGCTATCTTTTTCCCCTTTGGTCTTGATCTAATAAAAGAAAGAGTAAAACACAGTGCTATGAAGCCTCTTGACATGTCTACTCCTTTGGACTACATCCTTTCCTGCTCTGGCATTACACTTTTGTGACTTATCTTATGCTGGCCTTTCATTGCTTGTCCAAATGTGCTTTACATGACAATTTTTCCCTAGCTTAGGTATTCTTGAGGAGTTTTCCCTTGAGAATTTCTTCCCGTCATTATCCTTCATTCTCTTGTCTTCCATCTCTTCCACCAGCTTGCCAATGCCTCTTGTTCTCCACCTTGCTAGACATTGGGACTGCATGATATGATCTTGCTTGGGAGTTTGCAATGGAAAAAGATGCTATCAAGTATACCAAGTATCAGAACAAGTATCAGAACTAGTATCAAAACTAGTATCAGAACAAGTATCAGAACCAGTATCAGAACTAGTATCAGAACCAGTATCAAAACCAATATCAGATCAAGTATCAGAACACCTATTAGGGCTACACCTTTTTCTTTAGTTTATGGGTCTGAAGTGGTACTACCTATTGAGGTTGAAATCCCATCACTAAGAATCAGAATGCATGGTCTAGTAATTGATGATGACTATAGAGTGTCTAGGTTGCAAGAACTTGAACTAGTAGATGAGCGCAGACAAGCAGTGTATGATCATCTCAGAGTATATCAGAAGAGAATGTCTAGAGGCTACAACAAGAAAGTCAGACATAAAGAATTTCAGGTTGGCGATCTAGTCTTGAGAGAAAATCCTAAAAATCAATCCCATCAAGAACGCAAGGGGAAGTTCAAACCCAACTAGCTGGGTCCCTTTGTAATCACTGCTACTTTTGGCTCTGGTGCCTATCAACTCTCAATGACTGAAGGAGAACAGCTCTGAGAACCAATCAACATTCTCCATTTGATGTGTTTGTCATGCAAGGCATATTCAGGTCATCACGACGTTTATGTTTTGATGCTTATACAAATTGCTATATCAAAATGGACATGATGTTCAGGTCATCCTGGTGTTTGTGCCTTGGTGCTTATATCTAATCCGACATTCCAAAAATAAAATTGATATTCATATATCCATGGTTGTTGACCAGTGGGTGTTGTATTGATTCTTGCACATACAAATCAATATTCATATGTCCATGGTTGTTTGACCAGTGGGGGTTGTATTGATTCTTGCGCATACAAATCAATATTCATGTCTATGGTTTTTTTTAGCTAGTGGGCATTGTATTGATTTATCTGGTTACCTAAAAGTTCAATAATGATAACAAATCGACATATGATCAGTGACTAGGTCCTAGGTCTTAGGTTGCATTTCATTTTGCATGTCTCTTTGCATTTTGCATGTTGCATGATCTCACAATGGCTAAACAAACTTCAATGCTTAAACAATTCTCCACTCGCATCTTCAAGTCTAACAAGAGCTGAATCTCACACGAAGGTTCCTCCAATGAAGTAGCAAGTAGAATCCTTTTTCGAGATCAAAATTCAAATCTGAGATCATTCATATTATTAACTACTTGCATATTCAACCTTCAATCATCACAAAAATCTAGTATTCAACTTAATTGATTATCTTACATCAAACTATCAAAATTTCAACTTGGTCAACCATGGTCAACTCATGGTCAAACCTAGTCAACCTTGGTCTCCAAGACCTCTAAATGATGTAAAATGCACTCTTGAACATGTATAACCACTTTTCCCATCAATCAACATGCTTCTAAACTCTCAACACTGACTTTTCTTGTCAAATTTCAATTTTAATCCCGAAGGGGGCATGGTATTGCACATCAATTCAAAGTCTGTAAATCAAAATTCTATCGATCAAGTCTATCAATATCTTTCATCAGTGATCAAGACAAACAATCACGTCTAGTTGTTGATTCATCAAAAGTCCTCATGGCTCGGGGCAAATCTATCATCACTTGGGGCATATCAGATTCATCAAGATCCATATCAATCTGGTATTCTCCTAATCTTGTAAACTGTATCAGTTTTTGCAACCATCAGATCATAGTGTTCTTTCCTTGGTTCTTTAGAAACTGAAGGGTTTGGATGTGATACCTGCTAGTTCTACTAAGACAATCGAGTCTAGAACAGGTCACTCACTTCTTTGCAATCCTAAGGTTTGGAATTAGGCGTTTTGACACTTTTTCACAATCATAGGTTCATTTGTTGTTATAGTGAACATTATCTTTGGTCACTCAGGACCTATTATCTCTATATCAAATCAATATCAATCAGCTTCTGTCTCATATCAATTATCAATTTTGAATCAGTTTCATATCTCTATCAAACACAGACTATCTTTGAACCACTGCACTTCACACAGTAATTCAAAGAGGGGCAAAATGTAATACCCCAAAAATGGGCTATAAGTTCATTAATCTCCTACATCTTCAATTCGAACGAAATCGACATCAAAGTCCTAATCTAAGGCACATCTAAACATCATCGAATCATAATTGATTATCTTAAATTCTACATCGGGGAATATTCCTAGTAATATTTCTAATCATCATAATTATCTTTAATTTTATAATTATTTGGCAATAAATCACATTTATCCTAAAATTTGATTAATTAAATATTTTGCATATTTAATTAATTAGATTTAATATTTGCCACTTAATTGTTTAATTAAATTTAATTCTATCTATTATTAATTGTATTATTTAATTTTGACAATAAATCAAAATTCTTATGAATAATTGATTAAATTCATATTTAATTAATTAAAGCATGTTGTCGTTATTTAATAATATAATTTTTAATAAAATTTTGGTAAAATAGTTAATTAACCCATAAATTAATTATTTTATTTCAAAAATCAGTTAAGTTGACCATAAATCACTTTATTTATTTATTAAATCATAATTATCCATGTGCACATTCAAGGACCAGTTAAACTCAAAATTGGAAAATCAATGCAAGTTGTTAGCTTTTTGAAACTCAACATCTTTTTGAGTTTTAAAGTGGATCTAAACTTCTAATTCGAGTTGAACTGTGCTTTTGCATGATTTTTGTGATTTAATTATCTGTTATTTAAAAATAACTCAAAAATCAACCTGAGTTATTTGAGTGATTTATGGCTTTCTTTCACAACCTCCAAAGCCTTGGATTTCTATAAAAACAAGGCTCAGCTCTTCATAATTCATCTCTCAAATTTGCATCCAAGCATCTCATAATTTTGCAAGATTACTTTGCCAAAGTCATCTACGAATTGCACAATCACATTGGAGAATTGGAATTTGGAGAATCAAAGCTTATTGCGAATCAAGGCTGTTGTGAGATCAATTTTTATTTTTTTACACATTCATTTAGATTCTTTTTCATATCATTGTTAGATCATTTTAGCATATCAATTTTGTGATGCCCAAAAGTTGGGACAAAACACAACTAACAAATTTTTTTAAAAGTGATAAAGTTGACTAAGAGAACATGGATGTCTATTGTTTACGTTATTCTATAAGAAGGTCACTCAAACTACTAATGTATAAGTTAAGACCAACTGCTCATGGAGTTTAATCGATTTGATATGAAATATAGAATATATAAGATTTGATCCATCCAACTTATTATTAAATTAGAAAGAAACATCTATAAGTCTTTATCATTAATTATATTTATTTATTATTTAAATATAATATTAATTAATAATTATAAAATATTAACAAATTAATAAATGAAAATTACAAAGCAACTTAACTTCTTTTTAAATTAATAATAATAACCCTTATATGCAAAAATAACAAAAAATAACACCTTAACTAACAAACTTATTAAACTACTAAACTAACTACTTTCTAAAATACCTTAACAAAAAAACTAAAACATTCTATCAAACTAACTAAATTTATCCATCTTCTATATCTACTAGCTAAACTATCTATCCTACTAAACAACCTATCAAAAACAATCTCCTAAAATATCCTAAAACTAACAACTACCCTAACCTCCTTAATAACTACCATCTCTTCCTTCTATACTCCCTCACCCACGTGCCATGAGAAGTTTGAATTTCATAAAGCAAGGGGGGCACAAAACAAGAAAGTGATGATGTGTATTTTGGAAGAAGGTTTAAACAATGCCAAGACTTTGACAGCCCACCTACCCTCTGCAAGATACATAACAAAGAAACTTTTAAACAAGTTTTAGTCCTCCAAAAGCTGCGTGAGTCCTTGAAGACAAAGCTTTAAAAAGCTAACCAATAAGCTTGCTGAGGTGTCACCTAGTACAACATCCCATCCATGAAAAGGTTTGGGATTAAAGACTAAGTCTTAGCCTTCATCCACCTGCACCTAGGGGAAAGGCTTTCAAAAAGGTGAGCTTAAGATATTTTGAATGTTTTATTTATATTTTATTGCTTGGCAAAAAGGTGGCAAGTTTTAATATTAAAAAATGAACTAGAAGAGTTAAAATGAAGAAATAACTCTACCCAGAAATAATTTCCATATTAGCATAGATTCATATCAAGTTTTTATCATTCTTATTGCATAGAAAATTCAAAAATATAGATTATTTGCATTCAATTCATATCTAGATCAATTGCATTCAAATGCTTCATTTAGGTGTCGTCTAGGTCACTGATCTTGATAACAATCTGAGAACATTAATCTCGCACCTACTAGAAGGCAGTAAATCGCTTGGCTAAATTAGATTTCAATTTTGCATGATTTTGATTTTAGCTAACCTCTAATGTTTTACTGAAGTGTTGTGTCTATAGATCAGGTACAAAATTCACACACACAGGTAGATCTTAAGGAACTAACAGGAAAATTGGAAGAAATTAGTAAAAATCTAGAGGAAGAAAGAGTCAGTTTAGAAAAGTTATTTAAAACCATGGAGAGTAATGCTACCTCCAACCAGGAATTGCAAAAGAAATTGGACTCTCATGCAGATAAAGCCAATCATTGGGAACACAAAGCAGTGGAAGAGAAAAAGAATTGTGAAGAAATGGTAGAAGAACTAAAGAAGGCCAATAATACAATTCAAACTTTAACAAATACTAATAATAATTTAGTGAAGATTGCAAAAGAACACATTTGGGGCCAAATATTGGTGATGTCTAATAGCTTGTATGAGTGGTTTGAAATGTTTCAAAGTGTGAGAGTATGTTATTTGAAGCTCCATAAGAACATTCAATAGAACATGGATGTTGTCAAGAAAGAAAAGAGAGAAAAAGATATTATGCAACAACTCTACAGTAAGAGTGATAGTTATCTATCAAACAAGGGAATTAGCAACCAACTTGATGCCTCAGTAAAGGTATCAAGTATCATTTGAAAATGTGAGAAGCTACAGGAAGCACAGGAATTGGATAACAAAGCTCAGTAGAAGATCACAAAGATGGAACAAATAAAAGTGAATATGGAAAGTCTTGGTTTGCCTAAGGGATTTGATGCAAATAACTTCATTGGAAGAGAAAATTACAAAATAAGGTTGCATGAAAAAATAAATATTGATTTATGCTTTCTTCCTATAGACATATCTCCTGATACATTCATGGATTTCATCAAAACTAGTGAGAACTTTGAATGGAGTTTTAGAAGCAAAAGTGCTGTCAAGTCACACTTCCAAATATGAATTGCTAACGAAGTTTCAGGAGTGTGACTATACTATGAAGCAAATTTTTCTGCCATCAGAGCATGTTTGGACTGACCTACAAAGATTTCTCTGAATTTTGACCTACTATAAATTGTAATATATTGCAAATGAATACAAAAAAAATTGAACTACTGTAAATTGTAATATAGTACAAATGAATACAAAAAAAATTGTGCTCTATCTAATTTTCATGTTTTCCAATTCAATGTATGTTGAGTTACTCTATTTTATTCAGTTATTCTTAGTTGATTTACTCAGTTATATGCTATTGGAATGCAAAATTTCATTCAAGAATTTCAAATTCAAATATGAATGATCATTGATGATACAATACAAAGTTACAAACTACACTCTATAGTAATAATACTCTTTTTTTCTCAAATTTAAATGATGAAACATAATACATTCTTGATTTTCTAAAATAAACATTGAATGATAGGATATAGTAGTTAATAAGTTCAAAAAATACCTATTGATTACTACTAGTAATTTAGCAAAAATTTCCTAAATTTTCCAATTCATCTTTGTGTCATCGTCATCATCCAATTCTGGTATTCTAGTTTCTTCATTGTTCTCTTCATTTTTTTTGTGTCTTCTTCACTCTGAGTCTAACCTTCGCTTCTATGATTCCCATCGCCACCTATACTTCTCCCACTCAGAGTCACTATTGGAGATTGGTTAATGGTGTTTCCCAACCCTCTTCTTTTGCATCTTTTCTTCCATATTTCCATTTCCTTTTTATAAGGAAAAGTATTGACATCATACCTAGATGTGTAGACCCTCAAGCATGTTTCCAAATTCTTGTCTAGTTTGTTTCTTAGCTTTTATTTTAGGAAGCCCAAAGCACTAAACTTCTCTCATCCTCCATTGAACCCAATATCATGGTTTGACATAGATCAGCAAGCTTGAAGAACTTTGAAATTTCTTCACGCAACATTGTGCTCTGTTTTAGTTCTGTCCAAAGCCTTTTTGTCGAGCCCTCTTCATGTGGGTTATGCATTAATTGATATTGATGCTTCATAGTCTTTGCAAAAGTGCCTGATTGCTCTCTAAGAAGACCCTCATCTAAAATTCCATTGATAGTCACTCCATTAAATTCTACAAATTTGCAAAATTCCTTTATCAAAGTCATCAGCCTATTATGATAATCTTCCTTAGAGTTTAAGGTCCAATATTAAGGAAACACAATTGCCATGGCCTCAAGTAGTTGTTCATATGGGAATTGGGATCTTATTTCAGAGGAAACTTTATAGGCTATGTCCCTTACATTACCTTCTATAGACTCGATGATCTTGGTAAACTCTTCCCTTGTAACTCTTGTAGCTCACTTCTTTGGGGTACTGTAGTACATTGGTATCTGAAATCCGCTTACTCAAACACATAAATCCCCATTTTTAACAATCTTTAAATAATTATCAAGATTGTCCAAATCTGTTAGTTTTCACCAGTGATTAAATCTTTCATTAGATAAATTTAGGTCATTTTGATAGAGACTATCCAGGGCTTGGCATGACATTTAAGTAAGTAAGCATATTTTAAGCAAGAAGAGATGCTAAAGTCAAAAGTGTCTATATTTCTTAACCTCCGAAGCAGGTTGCCACATCTCTGATTTTCTACATTGTCCCGATTTTTGTAGATCAGTCCAATCAAAGATTGATATTTGAAAAAAACTTGATGTGCTAGTCCATCCAAAGAGATCCATCTGGTATCAACATCTTTAAGAAGCTTATTTCCATTGGTAATTCCATCAGCAAAGTGCTAAAATTCCCTAAAATGTTTGGGACTGCGACAAAAATATGAGTATAACTCTTTTACTAAATCTTCAACGTTGTTTACTAAAGGGAACTTCTTCACAACTCTAAAAGAAATATTCATCCTGTGGGCCATATATACAGTGAATTCCAACAACATATGGTGAACAAGAAGCCTACATCTTTGTACAAAGACCATTCCTTTGACCTTGCATTACCGAAGCTCCATCAACTCCAACAAAAATCATCTTCTTTGCTATTGTCAATTCATCCATACCTCCAGATTCAATTAAATAGCTCTTTACTAATTGAAATAAAGTTTTTGATGTCGCATTGTCCCTCAATTTTGCAACAGTTAGTAGATGTGGTTGGCAGAAATTATTCTATATAGTATAAACATGCATGGATACCCATGACATATTATCTATTACTATAACTTTATCTAAGGATAGTGCAATAAAGGTTGACTCTTTTATTTTTCTTTGTACATCCTCTACTTCAACCTGGGCAATACAACTTGCCAATTCCCATCCACTATTTATTGACCAATGAGTGACAGGATAGTTAGGAACTTTTAGAAAGTTTAACAAATTACTCATTTCAGGATAGTCTATCATTGGATGCCCTCTTCTCAAAATATGGAAAACATTACTTAATTGAACAACTTTTCTATGTTCTTCTACTTCGCTTGCTTTTGCAAAAATAGCATTAATAGAACTTTGAACTTCACCAGACTTCATCTTAAATTTTTTAAACAAATAATATTCCTCAGCATTCCTTTTATGTTGAAATTGCTCCTTTGTTTTATATCTTACCACTTTTATTTCCTTTCCATCAATAGTTGAGGTTTCATAAACCTTACCAACATGTTTCTCTATGGTGTCTACATTAAGCTGCAACCGCTTTTCCTTTTTATACTTCCAACTACAAATCATACATTTGCATTCTACTGGCGGCTGACCTACAATTAGATTATCCATGGATTTAATGAATGTATACTTTTCCACCTAATCAAATTTAAATCTCCTTGATATTTCCCATTGACGATTAGTTTTTTCTTTTTATTTTCCTCTCCCTTTAGTGTTACTGTTAATTGAACCATCATCATCACTGAAGTCAATCAATTCATCCTAGTACTAGTTATTTACATGAAATTCTTCTTCAAGGTCATCTTCATCAAAGATAACAGGTTCCACAACTTCATCACCAAATTTATTAGGCTCCCCAATTTGTTCATTAGACTCCTATGTAGGTTGAGAACCTTGAAATTGTATAGGTTCCTCTAATGATGTACCTTCCTCACTTTGACCAACACTATTGTGTCTGCCCACGCCAAAGTATGAAGATATATTTATGCATTTCATTGGCCTCTCTTGGACATCTCCACCTTCAATAGTCCTCTTCCTATTTAACTTTGACTGTGACATCTCCAACAAATTATGGCTCCAATAAAATTTTACTTGAATAAGATACTACGGACTAGTAGTCGTTAGCTACCAATTGCAATTGTGAGTTCAAAATCAACTAAATCTCTTGAAGTCTCCTTCTCTCCAGCATGTTTCAATAATGAAACTCATATCTCTTAAATAGACAACTACCAGTAAATCATTTTCATATCAGCCATCATATTTTTCCACATAATCTCCATCATCCATTTTGGCAAAGGGGCTGACAGTTGCTTATGATAACAACTAATATTTGGTGAACCCCGTGTAATTTCAAATAATTGACTGGGTAAATAGGGCATGAATTTGTGACATGATTATGTATGATGCATGGCAAACTGGGTCCTAGTGCAAATAAAAATTTCACTTGGAACAATGGGCCTTTGGCGAATGTTGATCCTTGATAAATACACCAAATTTAATCTGTGGCGAATAAGAGTAGAATAGTAAATATAATTATGGGTGAAGAACCTAACTATGTTACTCAAATTATATAAAAATGGTCACAAACAATCTAACAACTATATGAGCATTTTATAAAATCTGGGCGAACTGATTAACCAGTATACGAGCATTTTTTTTGCCAATTTCTATCCGCCGATCAAAACATATTCACCAATTGGTGAATAATCACCACTAAAAAATCCCTGATGAGCTTAACATAGATTTGAACATCTAAAATTGAAGTTTTATTGTAATAAGATCAATTGCTATTACATTTTAACCATTGTAAACAAAGAAATCTCTTAACAGACCAGACTAGGAAAGTCTTATATGTATCATTCATAGAATGAACATTGGTATCCTATCAACCCCATAGTGAATGTTGGTTGGATGATAATGGTTGGTCTAAAATCCTCTCACAAGGTCACACCTCACAGTGTTTTTGTAACCTTTAACAGGGTTGGGTCTTAAGCGACCTCACTTTAGAAGAGTGAACAATTTCGGGTTGATGGTCCTATGTGGTTTTTCCCTTCACAGGGTTTCCATGTTAAATATTTTTGTTATATGTTCATTGTGGTGATTATTTGTTATCATAATTTACATATTACATGTTAGATTTGATCGGTAATAATTATATGTTATTGACTGGTAATCGGTAAAACCACAGACAGTATAGTATTTTATGTTACCGAGCTACAGAAGTTTAAGTAAATTATTTTGGATTATACATTTTGATTTGGGAATGTGGATAACTGATCCCCCCCCCCCCTCAGTTATTCTAACAATAGTAACATTCTTTTGTATACTTAGGCTTGTAGTTAGTTCTGAATTTCTTAACTCTTGTAGGACACTTAGATGCAAGGTGATCAATCTTATTACATGAGAAACACTTGAAAGGTAACTAACCTTCATACTTCCCTTTTCCTTTTCTTTGTTTCTTATAAATCATAGCAATAATATCATCTATCTCTTTATCTTCATATTCATCATCAAAATTACCAGAAGTGTTTAAAGATTTCCTACTATGGACTGATGCTTTGAAGGTTGTCTCACTTTTAGGCTCTGTCTTCAATCTTGAAATCTCAAAGCTAAAATTTTTATGATCAAGGTCTCTCTCTTGAATTTTTTTGTAATCTACATGGTCTCATCAAGGATGCTGATCTTGTTTTCATACTCTTCTATGAGAGTAGTCATCAACTTGTCCATAATGTCTTCCTCCGAGATCTCTCCACTATTGTTCCTGATTATAGCAACTACTTCATTAATCATTTGGTTGTAAGCTTTAATGTCTTCTTCAGGTCGAATCTCTAATACATTGTATCTTTTATTCCATGTCTTTCTAAGTGAATTCTTTTCTTGTGTATCTCCTTCAAACATGTCTTCTATGTGCTTCCATATCTTCTAAGTTGTGTCTACTTTCTTTATCTCTGAAAACTCACTATCAAATAAGGCGCTGATGAGGGCTTCTTTGGCTATTGCATTCTGATGGAACAAATCATTTTTATTTCCAATAGCATCTTCCTTTTCAAGATCTTCTAGAGAGGGGATCTTAACTTCTTTGATAGCCACTTCAAAAGAAATGCACTACAAATGTGTCACCATTTTGATCTTCCAATCAAGATAGTTCTCTCCATCAACTTAGGACTGTATTTTCAAAAGAATGCTATTTGATAAACCTCAACCTGTAAAACTTTCTCTCTGAGGTACTTGGCTCTGATACAATTTATTAGGAATAGTTCCAAGAGATAACTGAGAGGGGGGGGGGGGGGGAGGGGGTGAATCAGTTATCTACAAGTTTCAATTCTTTATCCAATTAAGTGGACTTAAAATTAAAGCTTAAACACAATGAAAGAACATTTGAACACAACACCAATATTTTGGTTACAGGGGAACCCAAATAGGTAAAAACCCTAGAGGGAATTAACACCCACTAATAAACTACACTAGTGTATAATGATCCTTGTTAGAAGATCTTACAACCCTGTTAGGAGTTGATCTTTACAATGCAATAAGTACAATGACCTAGTCAAAGGTTGGACCCTATTAGGAGTCTTTTATGATTGACCTTGTTAGGCATGAGGATGCACTATCTGAGAGCTCACTGCTCAAAGGGGTGAAGGTTACAACCTTTAGAATAATAGATACACACTATATCTAGATCTTGGTGAGCTGTAAGGTACACTTGTTGTCTTGATCAGTTCCAATGAATAGCACACTCTATATTAGAACCTCTAGCAATAAAAAATGATGGGCTATAAGTATCTTTTCTCTAAATTATATAATAAAGTTGGCTTGTTAGAACCACCTTGAAATCATATTAGAGAAACAATAACACTCTCCAATAACCTCTATGTCAGCTCTACTAAGAATGCAACACAAATTGGGACCTTTCCAAATTAATAAGTGTAGACACACGCTATACACTATTAGTTCTACCAAATTAACTAATACTTTCTCCTCAAGCTGAATTACATCATGTGCTCTTAACCAAACATTTTTAACTCTTCTCCAATCACTAATCCAAGCACGCATACTGAAATGATAGGCACAACTCCTTTACCAATATAATCTTTGTCGACTCTTCTGGATAAACATAGGAAACTACAACTAGTGAATAACAACTGCATAATTTCACTTCTACTTCACATCAAACTCTGCATCCATGAATGTTACAATAATAAAATGTCATCATCATATATCCAAATGTGCAAGGCTCCATGATGACTTTATGGACAATCACACACAGAACACTGCCTGTAACTCTGTCAAGAACACTGCTAACATAAGCTGCTACATAACTATATGTACTAACAGTTAACCTCTGTGTCTATGATATCATATTGATAACATGTCAATGCTGCACGTACTCAAAGCTTACTACATAAGTCTTCCATGCATGCAACTTACCATATATTGTCATTAATGAAAAACATATAGTCAGCATTGGCTTGCTAGAAAATCTCCAATAGTTTAATGCACCAACTCAACTTCCAAAGCATAAAATAACTTAGAAGATATCATTTCGACACCATTTTTTGATCAATGACTAAGGAGAGCATAATTGTAAAGCATTTCAAGTCATCTATCAGAGAGATTGTGTGATCGCATGAAGCAGAGATCTAGCTTTTAGCCCAATAAAGGTATTTGAGTACCATGTTTAAATGTAAGAAGTTATGGATGCTCCTTTTGGGATTAAAAACACAGCATGGGTTTTTGAGTACCATGTTAAAATTTTGAAGTTTAAAGCCTTTGAAATGTTTTTCATGCATATGTACCTAGCGGTCATTTTGAAAGCCCATGAGGTGTTCCAGGTGTTTAACACACTTCATTCAGTACGTGCATGCATTCAATGATATTATTTTGTCATCTTGAGTCATTCGATGAAGTCCCATTTTGAGCATGTGTCAACTTGCACAGTTCTGCCCAAGTGTTAAACAGAGTACAGTAGCCCAGTTTTCCTTTGAATATCTTGTGTCGAGAAATGTTTCATGACCCGCCACTTTGAGGATGTTTAGTATGCATATCAAAAAACCCATTTTCCAATTTGTAAGTCATTTTGAATCGATTTGATTAGGTTTCAAACCCCTCAAAGTTGGTAGTTCGTTATTGTCATGCATTTGTGTAATTGTTTAGATTTCTGGAAGGGCCTGTTTGACCAGTCATAACATTGACCCAGTTGACCCAATTGAGAAAATTCCTTTTCCATTGTATTCTAGTGGTCAAATACTCCATATGTTTTAGTTTATAGGCCATGAAAAATCTATTTTCCCAGTTTGGTAATCTGATTCCATTCGCAATTTCTAACTTTTTGATGGTGCTATGTTGCACAGTTTGGTCAAAGGCCCTGTTCAGATGATTGTATCTTTTTCCCAAAGATTGATCCTAACATGCTGGTTATGGCATCATATTTTAGGCATGGGAGTGAGTCATCCTACCAATTTTTAGCCTCCCATGTGCTCGTTTGACCTATTTACTAGTGTTTTTCTGTTTCCAATTGATGAAAATTCTCTGAATGCACACTGTCCAGTTTTACAAGTGTCCTATTTTGTTGTATTCCATTTTACGCCTAGTATAAGGTCCATCATAATTGAATGTAGTTTCATACTATAGACCTGAGAGACTACATGCCTGATGATTTCTAGGTCCCTGCCAATCCATTTGTCCACTTTTCCAGGCCATTTTCAAACCTAGTTTCTATGATTTTCATTGTTTTATATCCTGATTTTTACTAACGAGCTGACTTTGGCATTTTATGGTAACCGGCAACTTGATCTTTTCCAGAAGATAATTAGGGATTCATATTCCATGTATGAGGGCAAGTTAGAGCCTGAGTTGCCAGTCCCCGAAAGTCTTGTTCGGTCAGTTTTTTAGGCTGGTTCCAAAGCCAATTTATGTGATTTGATAGGTGCAGACTGAATTGGTTTTCAATTGACCATATTTGATCATGAATAAATTTGAGCTCAATTCTTTTTGAGAAATTCCCTTTGACTGACATGTTGGAAGTCAGCATGTGTGCTCGGTGGCGTGTTCCTTAGAGATCGTTTGGTCAGTTTTAAAAGCCAGTTTTGGGTGCTAGTTAGTGTTATTGGTCAATTTTACAAAGAAAAATGGTGTGATTGCGAATTAAATATGGTTTTGTCCCATTTTCTTTTAAGTGGCTGCATTTGGGTAAGCAAAGATAAGACTGTTCGAATTTGGCAAGGAAATGAGGATGAAAGCTATAATTGTTGGCACATGTTGAATGACCGTTCATCCAAGGTAAAAGCTGGCACTGTTCATGGAACATAATTACTTTGTGACTTTTTCAGTGACCAATATGAGGATTAATGTGTGTGTGCGCCACAAAGTGACTTCATGGAGATGTGGAAGAGGAAGGAGAGTTTCTCTGTTTGGAGCAATAGTTCTTCTTGTGTAATGCCTGTTTACGAGATGTGATGGTAAGTTTCCAAGAGCAAAGTGTCATAGATGAACCCATTACATGGAATAATTTTCCTAGTAAGTTGTAAGTACAAATAAATGACACATCATGTATTTCCTCAATTGCTGAGATTTTCCCATCTGGTCTCAATCATATGAATTAATGAAGGAATATCTTAAGTTCCATGAAGAGTACATGAAAGAAGCATCGGATCATACATTTTGGCCTACCGTCATATCAATTACTTCAAGCACAGATGATTGGGAAATGTTTCTACAGTACTTGGATTTCATTTTAGAAGATGACTCAGTGAGCAAGAGGTTATTAAGTTCTCAAAACCATCACTAATCTGAAAGAGGGCCAAATTCTTTCCATTTACATAGCCTAGGAGAGGAAGAGTTTGATAAATGTATATCAGATCTATGCATGGCCAAGAGTAGTTGACTATGGCATGTAATGTTTTAGTGCAATTATTTTGGCATACAAAACATCTGGTTATTTGTTGGAGGTTGCTAGTTTTCTCTAACAAGTTGCTCAAGCATGAAAGATTGGTGCATATAATTTCTAAGGGATGCCATTGGTAATATGAATGGCAAGGTGCATGATGCCTCTTATGAATGCAGTGCCAACATGTCTCAAGTGGTGGCTCACACATAGAGCATTGCAATAGATCAAACCAAAGGGGAAAGTGTGCGTAAGCATGCACAATCAATGCTAGCACATTCAGATTTAAGAAGCCTCACACATATTTTGGGCACCCAGTGTGGATATGAAAGAAGAAAATGAATTGAGGCTCATACTCATGAAAAACATGTGCATGGCATTGGAGACTTGTAATGTATTAGTGTATGCCAGCGTGGAGGGTGCTACATATAGCCTCACGCACTATGGTGGAGGAAGCTGCTCACATTTGGAGTTGCCTTTGAAGAGAAAGAGGGGTGCGTAGGAGTCTAAGAAGGACTCACTCACCAATAGAAAGGAAAGTGCCAATTTGTAAACAAATATGAAAGGGAGGCCGCCAGTTCATTAAGATCAAGCAACCCACACATTAAAACAAATTGGGAGCCAACGTTAGTATTTGGAGACCCAAGGACATATGCCAGCATAAAGCGATAAAATGTGTGAGAGGGTTGTTAGTGCTCAAATTTGCAGATTATCAAATGCTCCTATAATCCCAATGGACATAATATAGCAAGATGCAAACACTAAGGTAATAAGGTTAGAAAACCTTCTTCACTTCGAGTATGAATACTCAGGTGGGTGTACCTATTCCAATTCACAGTTTTGATTGAGCTCTGAATTGTGAACTACCTACTTCACTGTTCTATCCTCACTTCCAAACTCAACTCAATAAGATGAGAGAACTCTAAGTATGGCCCATATTATCCTGATACACAATATTATGATGGAAATCATGAAAGCAATAACACAAAACAATGGCTTAAGGATATTCATCCTTCTTCTTTTTAGAGTTGAGCTCAAGGAAGGTTAACCTCATTCAGTGCTTCTACAAAGCATTACAAAGCATATCTATGAACTTGTCACAGAATGATTCAGGTTTGCAATTGTACAAATAAAATAAAATGAAATAGTTATTTAGATTTAGGGTGGCAAATCAGTGTAAATAGATTTGAAACCAATGCCTTATCCACTTGGGTGATAGAGTCAAACCCTAGCTCTGCATATAACTATCAAAACTAATTTCCTGAAACTCAAATGACATGCCTAACATACCATCCTTTTAATTCATACTACTGGTATCAAATTCATACATGGATTAGTTGTTCCTAGAGATCTCCCCTAAGATTTTACTCTTTCCTTGAAAGAAACTTAAGCTTAACCCCTATATTCACCTTTTGAATAATGCATTTAAGAAAGCCTTGCAATTTAAATACATAAGAAAACTAACACACTCCATACACAAAGATAGAAAAATAGTAGTAACAGAGCTTCAATGTTTTGTATTAATGGTCAAAATGCATAGATACAGTATCCTCTCACTTTTTGAAATTAAGGTTTTGTATTCAGAACCTTTCTTACAGAGTATTTTTAACCACCTTTTGAAATGAACAAAGACTTTCTATTTATACCAATCAGCCATCTTGGAATCCTTGAAAGGATGCAACAAGCTTCAGATGGCTATTAAAAGATCTTGCACTAAAAACAAGATTACAAACAGAGAAAGTTGTTTGCAAAAATAGATTACAAATATATATTTCCAACAATTCTACAAGTGGCATCTTTGTCTAAAGATATTTCAGAGCAGTTGCTAAATTCGTTGCATGAATGATGACCGCCATCCGGCTAATTTACATCGTCCTCTATTTGAAACCGTTCTTCCTCCAATTTTGTATCAAGTTCCATGTGTAATTCAATTTTGGCCTAGTGTCACATGCATGTCTATGATAACTTGCTTGACATCTTTTTCCTTTTTCACTTTGATCTTCAAGGGTTTGGAGTACTAACACCTACCGCTTCTTCACCTGATTGCCCTTTCTTTTGAATCTTCTGATAGATATGTGGATTCCCAAGTCATGTAGGTTTCTTCACTTGGCCAATGAAAGGCAAGGACCTCATCTTTCTTTGGGGACAACTTTTCCCACTCAGCAACCAACTGGTGAACCTCTATTCTTACATTAGCAAAGTATATCCTAGCATCTTGAAGGAGTTCAATAAAGTGTATGAATGGGGTATTATCATCTGTACATAGAATGGCATCTACTTTAGTCAGTACTTGTCTATCTATTTGCTCCATCCATTGATCTTTATCCTTGATTACCCCATCTACCTTAATAAGACCAGGGAAAATTTGGAAATCATCCTGGAAATATCTTGTCCTTAAGATTTCTAACCTTCTTCTTATACTCTCCCTATTTACCTCAAAGTCAAAAAGATCCTTGGAAAACCTGTAAGTATTTGCTAGCTCAATATTTACAACACATTTATCCTTATTTTGATCAACCCATGACCTCAGACTATCTTTTCTTGGAGACCACCTTTCCAAAATTTTGTCCACAGTAGCCACCTCTTTCTAAAAAATTGCTAAGACATCCGCCAATTGTTTTGCAGATTTGTATATTTCTTTAGGCCTCACCTTTGCAACAAAATGTGATAAAACATCTTTTATCTTCTCACCTAACCTATCCTTTACTTTTTGATCAATATCCTCTTCATCTATGGAAGGAGGAAAAGGGGAAGGGGGAAGTTCAATAATAGGGCTTGATGAGGAAGGCCTAACAAAGGAGGAAGCTATCTGAATTTTCTTTGATAATTATTGTAGACTAGGATTTGAGAGTGCACCTAAACCTGTTTTGAAGGCCAAAGACAAACAAATGTCATAGCATATAACCAAATCAAGTTTAAAGGTTAGCAAACTAAAATCAAAGCCACCTCAGTTTAAGCTTAAAACGGATGCGCCCATGCACCGTTTGATATACTTAGATATAGAGGGATGTGGGTGTGCAAACTCAAGCACTTGGAGCATGCAAGATAAATGATAATTTGAGGATCAAGAAGACCCAAAATGACACAAAATAGGTATGAGGAACCTATTTTGCCTCAAAGGCCTCAAGAACACCCGAATATGCAAAGCTAAATGAAAGAACTAAGATTAAAATAAGAAATGAATCTATGTTAATCCCATTAAGCTAATTTAGATGTGATTTAAGCTTGAAAATGATCTAAAAAAGATGAGTTTATGCTTATGCTAAAATGAAAATGGCATTATGACTTTGCTATTGAGTTTGAGAATTGAGAGATGATTTGCCTTAGGAAGTGAGGGTATTTATAGGATTTCTAAGGCTTGGGGTAGGAGGAATGAATGGCCAGGATTGAAATCCTTAAGAGAGGCCAAGATTCACTCAAAGGGAAGCACATGGATTGTGCTAGTTCTCAGCCAATCAGGAGGTGACACATGTCACAAGGTGAGTGGATGAAGGGAAGGGCAAAAAGGAGTCAACAAAGGGGGCTCCAAGCTCATAACTCTCCAAATAAATGCTTGTAAGAGAAATGAATGGGCTTTAAGAGGCTTTGAAGACTTTGGGGAAGCAATAAATGCTTTGTGGTTGAGATATTTGGAAGGAAAGACTTTGCCTTGGTTTAGGAAAGTCTTAAGCTTGGTTAGGATTGCACAAAGGTTTAAGGGTAGGATTAGGATTAGAAAAAGGATTAGGATGGGTGAAGAGGGTGGATTTGAGAAGATTCTAGAAGAGTCTAGATTTCTCCTTAGTTTCATGGAATAAAAGTTATTCATTCCAAAAGCCTAAGTTTTAGGAATATTTATTAAAATATTTTCAATAAATATGGAAATTAAATATTTAACCTTAATTAAATATTTAACCTTGGGATTAGGGTTAGAAAAGATGGGTTTAGCCTTTTAATCGAAATTAAGAAGGGATTAGAAGATTTTGGAAGAGGTTAGTGGTCTAGAGGAAATTGGCCAAGTTTGGGATAAAAAATAAATTAATTTATTTTTTGAAGTTTTTTGGTCAATTTATTAATTAAATAATTAATAAATTAGGGATAATGTCCAAATGACATTTTTAGGCTAGATTCCTTAATTAAAGATTTTTAATTAAGAAAGAGGAATTTAATGCCATAAAAATAAATAAATTAATTAAATAAATAATTAATTAATAAATGATGATGTCATCAAGGATTTTCAGAAAACAAAAATAATTTATTTTCTGAAGGATTTTTCGGTGTCTACATTTTGCCCCTCTTTGATGCAATGCCGCAAGTGGCATGGCGTCAAAGACAAGAAAACAAGATGCCGAGGCTAGAATCAGAAGAAGAGGGTATGACGCCCGGGTGGACTGGAAGAAAGAGGATACATGCCCCGGTGGCACAAAATCATGGAAGATGCACCCAGTGGGACAAGGAGAAAGAGGGATTACGCCCTGGGACAGAGTGTGCCCGGCGGGACGAGGAAGGAAGGGCCTAGGAAGAAAGGGGAGATAAATAACCTCACTTCTAAGAACAAATATGGATGATATGCAAGATGAGATGGAAATGCAAGATGCAAGATGCAGCTATATGCAAAGATGCAAGATTAATCTATATGATAAATGCAAGGGACCAGATAGCTCCAAGTGCAAACGGGAGTGCACAACCTAGATTTAATATAGCTATGTTAGAGACCTGCCAAAGATACTGGGATCACGAGGCCTATCAATAACATTGCAGAGGACTGACGAGGACTGACGCTAAACAAACACACAGGGTTGCCCCAACATCACACATGAAGCACAGAGGCGACATGGCGGAACCGATGCTGAAGGAACCACAACCACACAACTGACTCACAGGCAGAAGCGAAAGATCCAAAAGACCTTGCCCCAGATTATCCGCACACGCAACACACCATGATATAAAGAATCGTGGTGACCCTGGTGGGATAAAGAGAAGCCAAAAGGATTAACAAGACCCAAAGGACAAAAATCCAAGATCAAAATGATAACTCCAAAAAGACATCCTTTGCCAAGGAGAGAGATTAGGTTTGATTGATGGTGGGAAGATTTGTCGGACAGGAGGAACGATATATCCTCAAGGACCAGGATGGAAGATTAGGTCAGACAGGAGGAACGATATATCCTCAAGGACCCATGGGTTGGTGAGAGAATAAGTGTTGTTGTTCGCTGGCAAAAGCTAAAGTTCAAGGAATAATCAGGATGAGCAAGGATAAGTTGACAATTGATGTTGCTGAAGCACAAGGCTCGAGTGGGACTAAAAGTTTTCTGAGGCTGGGGGTGGGACAAGATATTTCTGATCAAATGCTGCTGCAGGACGGACAAGGACTAAGACAAAGGATGGGTCCTAAAGACACAAATGTACAAATGAGCTTAGGTGGAGACACGACTGACACTATGGTACAAGACTCAAGAATAGGATATACAAAAAACCTGGGGATGAAGCTGACAACTTCAAAGATATGCAAGATGGTTCCCCAGCTAGGTTGGAAGGCCAAGATGGACTGGCGATGGATGATGCATCCTGAAATGACACAGATTTGGGAAAGACATATCCCAATGATGATGATTGGATCGAGATCAAGGCTTGCTACAAGATGAAGGATGCGATTTCATCGGTTAGCTTGATCTTGGATGTTGGCTAGCTAGAAGATATGGATAGGTTGGGAAGATTGCTAGCAAGGTGTGGATAGGGATGAATGGCATTGGATTGCAATGAGGTTAGCCTATAGCTAGATACCAATGACAAGAGAAGGTGCTAGGAAATGCTTAGGATGGGGATGATGGAACTGCCAGGAGATTGGGATGGAGGAAGATTTGGGAAGATTGGATGGTGGAACTGCTAGAGGAATTTGAAGATGGAAAAGCTGCTTGGAGGATGAAAAGCTGGTGGAAGATGGAAAGCTGGTGGAAGATGAAAAGCTGGTGGAAGATTACCAAGTGTCAACAAAATGAGCTGCTGTTTTCCCAATGGAGGATCAGTGATAGGATTGCGTCAACCTAGGATAGACTAATGATCTTCGGTCAACTGGATTCTTGTCAATACAAGCCAATCTCTTGCTCGAGATGATAAGGCTATGCAAGGACAAGGTTTTGATTTCTTTAAGACAACACGTTGTGCCAAAAAGAGGATGATTTCTGATTTAGGATAAGGGATGGAAACAACTCAAAGGGCTGGAACATGATAATGCTTGTGGATTTGGAGTTCTGGATTTTGGTGCAACAGATGGTGAATTTGCTTTCTGCTGTGGATGGTGGATGTTGGATTCTGATAAAGGATATGGGACACTGAGTTGGTTTGCTGGTGGATCAAGATAGAGGATGCTGGAGGAACTGCTGATGGATTAAGATAGAGGAGTGCTGGAAGGATTGGATGGTGGTTGGTTTGGATTTGGATAGAGAAATTGCTGAGGATTTTGGGAGATGGAAGATTCGGATTTGGATAGTCTCCAAGGAATACGTCACCAAGGAAGAGGATGCCCCCTGTTTAAGATAGTTCATGTGTTTTAAAGGCATGGTGTATGCTTGGACGGAAGATATGCCAACAAGAGGATGAGGAAGGATGGAAGCTAGGATGAAAGGATTGGATAGAGGATATGTAGCTAAAAGGTGCAATGGATGCCAAGGAGGTGCCCAAAAGCATGTACATCTGATAGTCTCTATTTTTGTCATCAAGATCCAATGGAAAATGAAGGAAGTGAGAGACAAAAGGGGATGGAGGACATGTTGGATAAGAGGTGATAGAAAGGAAGCCCCTAACTACAGAAAGGAATTAGGGGGGGGCACTACGCATGGCGCCTGTTTGCTAGGTTTTCACCATGGTACTTGTCCAAGGCACTTGAATTGCCAAGTTTTCACCAGAGGATGAATGTTTTTCTCTTGATTTTTGCTTTGTTGATAATTTGCTCCTTTGATTTATCCAATTTTTATGGATTTTTGTGTTTTTTCCTTGACTTTGTGTTGACCTTGCTGATTTGTCGCTGAGCTTGTGCTGATATTCCACTGATTTTTGATTTGTTGCTGATTTTGTGCTGATATGCATTGATACTTCTGATTTGTTACTGAAGCTCTGATTTAATGCTGTCATGCTTGTTGATCAACTGATTTTGCCATTTTTGGCGCTTCCTCTTGATTAGATGGTGACCTTTTGATTTGTCACTGATATTCTGATGGTGTTGTTGATTCTTTGATTGGATGTTCCCTTATGATTTGATGATGGCCCTGCTGTTTTTGATTTTGCACAGATATTTTGATGTTGTTGTTAACTCTTTGATGTGGCGCTGAGTTTTGTGCTGATTTTGGTGCTATCATGCGATTTGATGTTGATCTTCTGAGAGATTCTTCACTGATTTTCTGATGTGGAGTGCTGATTTTCTGATGTTTTCGGTTTGTCATGGGGATCCATTGCTAGATGATGGACGACAAGCTTAAGATCACACCTAGGCATGTGCGTATGACCATGCACAGTTGATAATTGACTCCTCGGAGCAAGGCACTTAAGGTCATGATTCACCCTCTGTCAGGTTAACCTCTATGTAGATGAGCCACAAACATCCTTCTGTACCCAAGTTGATTTAGCTTGGTTTCTGCAATGTTGATAGGGAACTATCATGTGTTGTTATCCCAGATAGGAGGAAGAGGCAAAGCTCCATCTTCTAGCGCTTGAATTGCCAAGTTTTTACTAGAAGATACGCCCTTTATTTTTACTGTTTTGGATTCAGAATGTGCCCCAGAAGGGTTTTCACATAAAGACTCATGATTTTGCCTTTTCTTTTTTAACTTTTGCGACTAAAGCTTACCTCTTCCCCAAAATATGCTTCTATTTTAAGCTGATAGGCATATGTTGATGCTAAAGCCTGATTGCCTATTGACTTTGCTGATTTCTCTGATTTGTCATTGATTTCCCTTTGCTGTTTTAGATGTGCTGACTGATCTTTGCTGACTTTCCTCACTGATTTCTTCTGATTGTGTGCCTGGATGTTGGTACAACTGTAGCAAGACGGGGGGGATTATGCAAATTCATGGATTAGATGAGGGAGATGGGAAAGATGGTGGTAGAAAGTGTTTGGATGGAAGGATGGAAAGTGATTAAGATAGGGGGATGTTGTCAGGATCAACATTGGCACATGTTGCGAGGAAGATGGATGATTGGATGTGGAAGATAGAGATAGATGTGATGGAGGATTTATGCTAGAGGATGGAGGAGATGGAGGGGAAGATTGAGGAGCTGGGAGATGGGCAACGTTGGATGCCATTGTGGATGTTTTTGTTAGATGGATTACATCTTTTTGCTTTGGGATCCACATCATTTTTGTTTTATCTTTAGTGTGCCTTTGCGGCCATTGGTGGGCATCGGATTGTGCTTTTTCTTTGCTAGGCCTTTGTGGCCATGTGATAGATTTTGCTTGGACTTTGCTAGGTTTTTGGAGCCATTGGGGTGCTTTAGCATGCCTGATTGGCTCTTTGCTGGGCCTTTGCGGCGCATTTGATTGCCTGGTTGGAGCTTGCATTGATTGACCATGTCGATTAAACTGGACATGGTAATCATCATTGGGCCTTTGCAGCCATTGGGATGCATTAGATTTGGCATTTTCTTTGATGGGCCTTTGTGGCCAGTGGTTTGCTTTGGCTTGCTTGATCGGATTTTGCTTTGATTGTGCATGTCGATTAGACTGGACATAACAATCCTGGGATTTTTGTGGATTTTTCCCTTTATTCATGCACGATATGGCATCCAAGTTGCGAGGAGCATTGGGAGGAATACGAGGAGTTGTCTGGGATGGAGGAAATTTGGATGGAGAGATGGAAAGAGATTGGTAGATAGGATATGCGGACATGTGCCGTTGTTGATCTTGACTAGGGATGCTTGGATGTTGGATGAAAGGCTGAGTAGGATAAGATGAGGGATGATATTTTGGGATATAAGGTCCCAAAATGGATTTGCTGGGTAACGGAGATGCGCTGAAAGACTTTGGGACATAGGGACCCAAAATGGATGGGGAGGATGAAGGAGGAATATGATAGGTTTTCCTCGGTTGTAATGATGGAAGAGGAGGAATTGCATTGTGGTTCTTGGAAGATGTTTTGTTGGTTTTGAATGGATGTTTGAACTTTGCCTTAGCTGTACCAACATTTCTGGAGGAAGTACCTTTCGCTGATGTGGAGGGAGTGTCCTCTTCTGGTGTGCAACCAATTCCATAGCCTTTTGGATGTTTCTTGCCTTGAATGGGCTGTATATTTCCTTGTTCATGAGTGCCAAGGCCTTTGCCTTGATAGTTCCATCTTTTCAGCATTTTATCCAGACAAGGATATTTTTGACTTGGGGTGAATGACAAACAGCCATTCTCTGGTTTCCTGATGGAAGATAAGAAGCTGATGTCTTCTTTTTCAAGTGGTTTACCTTTGACAAATGTTAGGGACCCAAGAGGATAGAGTGACGGTAGCTGGACAGTTTGGTTAGGAGGATCCTCAAGAGGAGAGGATAGGATGTTGGGATTTTGACTAGGATTGGGGGATGGTATTGGATCTTTAGTTGGAGAAACTGGAATGATAGGATCTTGAATTGGAGGAATTGGGATTGTAGGATTTTGGATTGAAGGTGATGGAGGCAATAGAACATGCGATGGGGGAAGTAAAGGGGTTGGATCTTGATGTTTTTCTATAGATATTTCAACATGCTTTTGGTCCAGATCTTGACACGATGGGATTTGTTCAGATAGAGGATTAGTGGATATATGGATGGACTCTTCAGAGGGAGTGGATAGAAGGATGGAAGATCTTTCGGCTGCAATGGTAGGAAGAAGGGAGAACTCATGGGGCTCACTGAATGTGCTTTGGATAATGCTAGGAGGAGGTGATGTTGGTGGGGATTGGATAGATACTTCAGACGAAAGGAACTCAACGATGATAGGAGATGGAAGAGGATCAACGGTTGGGATGTATGGAAGATAGATAATAGATGGGAGCGCTGGATGGGCCTCATCAATGATGGCTTCACATGAAGGATTGCTTGGCTTTTTAATTTCAGGCGTGGGTTTTGCTATTGGCTCTTCCTTGGGTTCTGTTATTGGTTTCCTTGGAGACTTTTGTGGTGAAGAAGGTTTGGAAGGTGGAGGAGATGGGGAACTTGGATGATCTTCGCATGAAAGTGGGGATCGTGCCTAGGTAGATGCTCGTGAAGGAGGAGAGAAAGAAGGGAACACCCATGAAAAAGATGACTTTGAAAAGGGAGCTTTGGGTTTTGCTTGAGGGGATGATGGTGCTGAAGAGGCAGGGCTAATGGCTTGAGGTACAGGTTTTGGAGTGGGTTGAGGGATGAACTCTGCCGGTGGGGAAAGATTTTTGGTAATGTGGTTTGGAAGAGAGGATGGTGGTTCGGGACAAGATGGAGGATTGGGGTTTGGAGCAGAAGATGGTGGTTTGAGACAGGATAGAGGTTTGGTGAAAAGGATGGGAGGACTAGAATCTTAGTTTTCAGAATGTTTTGGAGGATGGGTAGATGGAGGCCTTAGATAGGGGAAGTAGCGTGAAGTATTTCTAAGGGATGATGGCGATGGAGAAATGACCATAGCAGAAAGTGGAGGCCTGAAAGGAGCATATGGGAGAGGTGTAGGTTGAAGACAAGGATAAGTTGGGGATGGATAAGATACTGGGGTTGCTTTGCCAAGGACATGAAAAGGAGTGCTAGCCTTGCCGAGGACATGAAAGGGAGTGCTAGCCTTGCCAAGGACATGAAAGGGAGTGCTAGGAGATAAGCGCGAAGGCATGGTTGGCTGGATTGGAGGAATGATGGAACGCTGGGGGTTGCTTGGAGGAAACTGGCTGAAATAGGCATCATGGTCTACAAGACCTTCATCATCATTAGGATCGATTGGTGGGAGAGGAGAGATATCATAACCAAACTCATTATAGATTTGAGACATGCTGACTTTACGAATGAGTTGGATAAGGAGGAAGGATGAAGATGGTTTGGAAGACTAAGACTCAGATTGGGATGACTGACGGAAAAAGATGGTTTTCTAGAAGAAGACAGACAAAGGGATGGGAGATGACCAAGTTTTGGGATGGCTGCTCTGATTGTCCTTCGAACCAAGTTATAGATCTGCTTGATGTTTTTCCATTGGCAAAGGATTTGATAAAAGCAATCTTCACAAAGGACAAAGCAACTTTGTGAGATACAAACAAGATAAAAGACTCTGATAAAGCTTTGAAAGTGTGTATGTTTCAACAAGTGTTTTCACGGAGTCTCTGACTGTCAAGCACATCAAACAGATTTACCTAAGGAAGGTGAGTATCAAAATCACTTGCCCACAGCTTGGTATCCCCCAGAAGGGAATACAAATGGTGAGTAATCTTGAGGCGACCCGGTAAACCCCTTGGAATCGGTCCTTGCACAAGGATTTTGATACTTTCAGATGTAGATAGGGTAGCCTTTAGTTTATCAAGTTTTTAATAGTTCCGTGGTGTCTCCATACCCGGTTTTGCTGATCATCCGTGACTCACTTAAGAGCCTTGCCAATTATGCTGGGGGAGAGGAATGTTTACCATCCCCAGACACGTGTTTGGCACGAATGCCCGGCGATTAGGAGATGTAAGTGATTCTTTTGGTATTCACTTATTTGTATACCGGCCGGAGGGGATATCGGTTTGAGGTCGTTCTCCGAGGAGGAAGCGCTTCTCCTTGGACAGGCCTCGCTAAAAGCAGAATAGGTGAACTTGTCCAAGTTCAAATGTTCCATGTTGCTTACTCTAACAAGGATTATGCAAGAATTAAAAAAACTCCTACATGCACATCAAGTAGATTTTGTTCATTTTCCCAAATTTGATTAAGTTTGTTTGAACTTTGAAAAATGAAGACACACGTGTTTAGATTTTGATTTGTTCCTTTCCTCAAAATGTAAATGAATTGAACGTTTGCAAGTTCTTTCCTTTTGTGCATTCAAGATTTGATTAGCGAGTTGATTTTAAGAACTTTGAAAAAGCTTTGTTTTGTCCCTTAGATCACTCAAGATTGAATTTGTTTGCTTGCTTTGAAATTTTGAAACGAGATAGGGAATAGAGTTGTTTGTTCCTTTAGTGCATTCAAGATTTGGTTTGCTTTTCAAATTGACAATGACACTTAGGACCTAATTTCATTTCCTTAATGTCATTCAAGATTGAGTTTGACCTTTGCTGTAATAAAAGAAATGAAAAAAAAAAAAGTCTTAAGCAACTCAAGACAAAAATCAAAAGCGACACTGTCCAGCTTATAGGCGACGCTGGAAAGTTCAGAGGCGACATTTAATTCCTACAGGCGACATTTTGTACCTTAAAAGGCGACAGATAAAACAACCAGAGGCGTGATTTCTTTCATTACAGGCGTGATTTCTTTACTTGCAAGCGACAGAAGGAGAATTCTGGGACATAACAGAAGTTGTCGATCACAGGAAAATCTCAGTTATGCAGGCGTGAAAACAGAGGTCATAGGCGTCATTTCTTTCTTCAAAGGCGTGATTTAATTCCATGAAGACGTGACTGAATTGTTTGTAGGCGACATTTCTTTTGATGAAGGCGACATTTCTTTGCTTGAAGGCGACATTTAATTTCTTTAGGCGTCATTTCTTTTCATGAAGGCGACATTTCTTTATTTCCTGCAAAATACAAGCATATAAAGTATAGTTTCATCAAAATGATTGTGGTTTGAGTCCCACCGGGCGTGCCAGAATGTAGACTAGGATTTGAGAGTGCACCTAAACCTGTTTTGGACGCCAAAGACAAACAAATGTCATAGCATATAACCAAATCAAGTTTAAAGGTTAGCAAACTAAAATCAAAGCCACCTCAGTTTAAGCTTAAAACGGATGCCCCCATGCACCGTTTGATATGCTTAGATATAGAGGGATGTGGGTGTGCAAACTCAAGCACTTGGAGCATGCAAGATAAATGATGATTTGAGGATCAAGAAGACTCAAAATGACACAAAATAGGTATGAGGAACCTATTTTGCCTCAAAGGCCTCAAGAACACCCGAATATGCAAAGCTAAATGAAAGAACTAAGATTAAAATAAGAAATGAATCTATGTTAATCCCATTAAGCTAATTTAGATGTGATTTAAGCTTGAAAATGATCTAAAAAAGATGAGTTTATGCTTATGCTAAAATGAAAATGGCCTTATGACTTTGCTATTGAGTTTGAGAATTGAGAGATGATTTGCCTTAGGAAGTGAGGGTATTTAAAAGATTTCTAAGGCTTGGGGTAGGAGGAATGAATGGCCAGGATTGAAATCCTTAAGAGAGGCCAAGATTCACTCAAAGGAAAGCACATGGATTGTGTTAGTTCTCAGCCAATCAGGAGGTGACACATGTCACAAGGTGAGTAGAAGAAGGGAAGGGCAAAAAGGAGTCAACAAAGGGGGCTCCAAGCTCATAACTCTCTAAATAAATGCTTGTAAGAGCAATGAATGGGCTTTAAGAGGCTTTGAAGACTTTGGGGAAGCAATAAATGCTTTGTGGTTGAGATATTTGGAAGGAAAGACTTTGCCTTGGTTTAGGAAAGTCTTAAGCTTGGTTAGGATTGCACAAAGGTTTAAGGGTAGGATTAGGATTAGAAAAAGGATTAGGATGGGTGAAGAGGGTGGATTTGAGAAGATTCTAGAAGAGTCTAGATTTCTCCTTAGTTTCATGGAATAAAAGTTATTCATTCCAAAAGCCTAAGTTTTAGGAATATTTATTAAAATATTTTCAATAAATATGGAAATTAAATATTTAACCTTAATTAAATATTTAACCTTGGGATTAGGGTTAGAAAAGATGGGTTTAGCTTTTTAATCAAAATTAAGAAGGGATTAGAAGATTTTGGAAGAGGTTAGTGGTCTAGAGGAAATTGGCCAAGTTTGGGATAAAAAATAAATTAATTTATTTTTTGAAGTTTTTTGGTCAATTTATTAATTAAATAATTAATAAATTAGGGATAATGTCCAAATGACATTTTTAGGCTAGATTCCTTAATTAAAGATTTTTAATTAAGAAAGAGGAATTCAATGCCATAAAAATAAATTAATTAATTAAATAAATAATTAATTAATAAATGATGATGTCATCAAGGATTTTTAGAAAACAAAAATAATTTATTTTCTGAAGGATTTTTCGGTGTCTACAATTATATTGGGCCATGTTCTCCCAATTTCTTTCTTAAATCTACAATCAGAATATCTCACTCAAGAATCCCCTTTTTCATCTCACCATAAACCTTCAAAACTATTTCCAATTTTGCAGTGAGCTCTTCCTTCTCTTTAGCTTCCTTTTCTACCACTTTTGTTGTTAATTGTGTCGTGGCCATTACCATGCCTGATGCTTCCACCAAAGAAGTATCAGTAACTCTTCTTACAATTAGACTCCCTGAGAGGTCATCTTTGACAATTTTTTTTCCTTTGTCACTTTCATTCTTTCTCAAAGACCACATTACCAATTCTTGATGATTATCACTAAAAGTGACTCCTTTAATAGCCTGTTCTACTTCCTCTGGAGTTCTATGGAGAGGAGTGGTCTATTTTCTAACTGCATCAAACACTACTACATCAGCTATATCCCATTCTGGGAGGATTAGTACTCCTGATACCTTTACCATATCTCTTCCCTATTCTGGAGTGATTTGTTTAAACTTTGCAGTCATCTCTATTTTCACTTCTTCCTCTATGACTTGTAAATCCTTCTCCAGATTCTCTTCATGTCTCTTCTCACAGATTTCTTGAAATTTTTTGATGTTTAATTTCTAGAGAAATTGCATAAAGGCCCTAGTTTTAACAAAAGTATCATCAACCAAAAACTCTTCACAAGCTTGCTTGATTACAGGGTCCAATTCAGTACCTGCCAATTCCCCTACTGTTAAATCCAACTTGGGTTCTTCTGGTAGCTCTGGCACTCCCTCATTTACTTCTTCATAAGTCATAAAGATTTGACCTAGAGCATCTACTTACTGTACTTGTTCTGCAATCTCTTGGTCATCAAAAATTCTTAGAGGAGACTGTGATGGTGAGTACTCCTTTTCAACATGAGCAGGTCTTTCTTCCAGTCTTTGCCTTTTTGATGGGGGTGGAGAATCAATTATATCCTTAGAAGTTTGAGGATGAGGAGAATCAGGGATCTCCACAATCTCCTTTTATTTTCCAACCTGTTGTGAGGTTGATGGGATATCCCTTTTATCTATTTGCTTTTGCTAGCTCTGTTCTGGTATCACCACATTGTAACTAGTCTTCTTTTGCACCATGTACCTCCCCTGGGGTAACCCTTTTGCAAACACAAGCTTTCTCAACAATTATCTAGCCTTTTCTGGATCATCCTTCATAACCTTTTCCTTCTTCTCATTTAGGGTCTAAAAATATCCTGAAAACAATTCATAAGAGTATCTATTTTCTTCCCCATTGGAGTTATGCTTTTCAAGGGATCCCATCCTGAATCAAATTGTCAGATAAAATCTAGTGTTTTCCTATATACCAACCATTTTTCTTTCATAACCTCTTATTCCTGTATCTTTGCTACATTCCTAACAATATCTTTAGGGAAATTGAAAATATGGTTAATTAGGGCACACTTGGCTCTCTTTTTAAAAATTTCATTATAGAAACCTTCTGGATCTGTTGTTCTGGCAATTGCAGACCAAACCATGACCTCATACTATCTTTTCTTGCAGACCACCTTTCCAAAATTTTGATCAAACCATGACCTCAAACTATCTTTTCTTGCAGACCACCTTTCCAAAATTTTGTCCATAGTAGCCACCTCTTTCTAAAAAATTGCTAAGACATCCGCCAATTGTTTTGCAGATTTGTATATTTCTTTAGGCCTCACCTTTGCAACAAAATGTGACACAAAATCTTTTATCTTCTCACCTAACCTATCCTTTACTTTTTGATCAATATCCTCTTCATCTATGGAAGGAGGAAAAGGGGAAGCGGGAAGTTCAAGAATAGGGCTTGATGAGGAAGGCCCAGCAGAGGAGGAAGCTATCTGAATTTGCCTTGATAATTGTATTGGGCCATGTTCTCCCAATTTCTTTCTTAAATCTGCAATCAAAATATCTCTCTCAAGAATCCCATTTTTCATCTCACCATAAACCTTCAAAACTATTTCCAGTTTTGCAATGAGCTCTTCTTTCTCTTTAGCTTCCTTTTCTGCCACTTTTGTTGTTCATTGTGCCATGGCCATTACCATGCCTGATGCTTCCACCAAAGAAGTATCAGTAACTCTTCTTACAATTAGACTCCCTGAGAGGTCATCTTTGACAATTTGTTTTCCTTTGTCACTTTCATTCTTTCTCAAAGACCACATTACCAACGCTTGATGATTATCACTAAAAGTGACTCCTTTAACAACCTGTTCTGCTTCCTCTAGAGTTCTATGGAGAGGAGTGGTCTATTTTCTGACTACATCAAACACTACTACATCAGCTATATCCCATTATGGGAGGATTAGTACTCCTGATACCTTTACCATATCTCTTCCCTGTTCTGGAGTGATTTGTTTAAACTTTGTAGTCATCTCTATTTTCACTTCTTCCTCTATGACCTGTAAATCCTTCTCTGAATTCTCTTCATGTCTCTTCTCATAGATTTCTTGAAATTGTTTGATATTTAATTTCTAGAGAAATTGCATAAAGGCCCTAGTTTTAACAAAAGTATCATCAACCAAAAACTCTTCACAAGCTTTCTTGATTACAGGGTCCAATTTAGTACTTGCCAATTCCCCTGCTCTTAAATCCAACTTGGGTTCTTCTGGTAGCTCTGGCACTCCCTCATTTACTTCTTCATAAGTCATAAAGATTTGACCTAGAGCATCTACTTGCTGTACTTGTTCTGCAATCTCTTGGTCATCAAAAATTCTTAGAGGAGACTGTGATGGTGAGTACTCCTTTTCAATATGAGCGGGTCTTTCTTCCAATCTTTACCTTTTTGATGGGGGTGGAGAATCAATTATATCCTCAGAAGTTTGAGGATGAGGAGAATCGGGGATCTCCACAATCTCCTTTTATTTTCCAACCTGTTGTGAGGTTGATGGGATATCTTTTTTTATCTATTTGCTTTTGCTGGCTCTGTCCTGGTATCACCACATTGTAACCAATCTTCTTTTGCACCATGTACCTCCCCAGGGGTAACCCTTTTGCAAACACAAGCTTTCTCAACAATTATCTAGCCTTTTCTAGATCATCGTTCATAACCTTTTCCTTCTTCTCATTTAGGGTCTGAAAAATATCCTCAAAATAATTCATAAGAGTATGTATTTTCTTCACCATTAGAGTTATGCTTTTCAGGGGATCCCATCCCGAATCAAATTGCTAGATAAAATCTAGTGTTTTCCTGTATACCAACCATTTTTCTTTCATAACATCTTGTTCCTGTATCTTTGCTACATTCCTGACAATATCTTTAGGGAAATTGAAAATATGGTTAATCAGGGCACACTTGGCTCTCTTTTTAAACATTTCATTATAGAAACCTTCTGGATCTGTTATTCTGGCAATTGCAGTAGCCATATGATATGGACCCAAAATTTTATCCATGTAAACCCATCCACCCTTGGTAATTATGAATTGATGGGCAATGGTAACATTTGGGAATAAATTTCCCTTGCCTTTCCCAATGAGGGCACACTCTTCAATATCTCCTAATTGCCTCAAGAACTCTGCAATTCCAATCCTAAGGGGTACCTGATAGGGCAATATAAAAGGGGTCCCCCTAAAACCATACAACCTGATAACAGTTGATACATTGTAGAAAATAACATCTCCCCAATTGTGTACGATGTTCAGGTTCTTAGCAAACTGGTTTGGCCTAACAAGTTGTGCCAATACTGTTGGGATTCTTGGGTTGTCTAAGACAAACAGCTTCCTGAGTCTAGCTGCAAAATGTTTATCAAAATTGATGAAACTATGATCCTTCTTATCCCAGGTCATTTTGAGGCTCCATAGTTGGACTGGCATATCTTCACCATCCTTCTTTCTCACTAATTCCATTTCTTGTTCAAAATAGCTTGCTCCTTTGAGCAGAAACATGTACATTATGAAAGAGTACCACCAAAAGGGCCTGTCACCTTCATTCTTTTGAATCTTTACTAATCCATTATGGATTAATTCAGTAATAATAGGAGCAAAATCAAAAGTAATAGACATGTGTGCATGTAAAATTTGGATCATCATGCACATCAAGTGTATTAGCATCCTTTCACTAACATCTTCTCCAAAAATCTGACATAATGACCAATATGCACCCTTAGCTCTGAAGTCAAAATATTCTATTTTAAAAGGCTCCTGAGTGTTCTTCCCCACAATAACCATTTTTCCAATTTTGGTGCAGATATCCTTCAACAACTTGCCTCTGAAATAGTTCCTTTGTGCATTATACACTTGCCTTAGTTCTTCAAAATCAATGCTCTCCAAACTTTCTGAGGGTTCACTTAACCTGAACACCTTCTTGATTTCTTAAGCAGAAACTTTAATCAATAACACTCCCTTTGCATCCCTAACTTCTTTAGTGATTGGATCATAATTCTTTGCAACCTGGGTCATCAAATCTACATCTAAAAAGACACCAGGCACGACAAGTTTTCCTAGGTCAGACTGCCATATATTGCTTGCAGGGTGAGGGGCATTTCTCTGACTAAAACCTACTTTGAATAATTCCAATCCTATGGTATCAGAGTCACCTCTTGCATTGATTGTTCCAATTTTGGCCTCTCTAATAAAAATTGCCATGTCATATAAACCTTTTTCTATTTTTACCCTAGGATCTTTGGGAATCAAACTCTTGGTTTTCACCGAGGTAGTGGAAGAGCCGGGAAGTAATTGCAATAAATCTTCATGCAAACCTCTTTCACTATACTCTATTTTACCTGACAATTCTTTCCTTGGTGCCATTTTAAGGTTTATCTTTAAAAGAAATCTTTGCAAGATAGTCAGAATACAGAACTATGATTCTTTTAGTAAGGAAGCAAATCGCACAAGAATTTCACCAACCTTTTTTCTTGGAAACCACTAGGGAATAGCAGCCAAACCTCAGAATTCTTCACGCCTGAGTCTCTGCAAATTTTTTATCTCTTTGTGCTTTTGAAAGTGCACAAAATTCTGATATATGAGCCATTAAAGTAGTCATGTCAACAATTAATTTAGCATGATTGAAATAATTACTCCTCTGGAAGAGCGATCTGTCACTTCTTCAATGGGAAACTTCAACTTTGCACCACTTTATCTCCAATTTGAAATAGAACCATCGATCCTCACTAGAAAATGACCTAATGGCCTATCGCATGATCGCATAGCATGAAAAACACTTACGTGAACATGCGACTAACCGTCACGTTACCTTTCTATTCTTTGCAGTCTCTTGTAACTCCCACCGTTAATACAAAATGTTATTCGCATGATCACATCGCTTAAAAGAAGCTTATGCGAACATGTGAAAACCTATTAGCATTCACCATCATTTTCTTCCTTCAAATCACTGGTCCCACCTCGCCTTTGTCAATAAAGAAAATCCATGCTTGCAACACTTGGCAAAATGTCAAGTACTTTCTTTCCTTTCAAGCATTGGTGTCTGCTGATACTAACCAATGAGAAAACATTATTCATGCACATCTATCAAAGGTTTCACCGGAGAATCGCACTTGGTTTAATGCAAGATCAATGGCCTGTCACATGATCGCATAGGCTTCTAAGATCTCATGTGATTATATGACAACCATCTGATCTTCTGCTTACTACTTTTCAAACTTTGGAGATTCCTCTGTTACCGGCCCCACTGTCCTTGGCAAATAAAAGGCCACCACTTGTGAAATACTTGTCAGTGGTCCCACCTTGTTTCCGCATCAAGCTTCATTAAAAAATCAACAGTTATTTCGCATGTTCGCATGGCTTGGAAATATTCCATGCAAACATGCGACTGCTGTTAGATCTTCTTTAAAGATTCACAGTTGGATGAAACCCGAAACATTAGAATACAAGGTAATTAAGTCATAGGAAATGTTATTTATATCACCGGGTTTCTAGACCTAGGAAAAGATATAACTCCCATGTGAAAAATAAATGCATGTTCTCTTTAATGGACCTAAGTGACTTAAAAAGTAACAATCAAAAAGAAATGAAGAGATTGACTTAGGGTTTATTTTGAAAATGGCAAACATTTTAGGGTTTTTGACATGAATTCAAAATTCTTCAAGGACAAGACCTAGGGTAAGGATATTTTAAATGGGCTATGATAATTTTTTGAAGAAATTTCAACACCTATACCTAGGAAAACTTCATAGACCAGAGGACTAAACTAACGTTTGGACAAAAACCTCAGAAAATTAAGAATACTCCCAACAAGGGTATTGTAGATGCCAAGGAAATGAACCCTATGTAATATGTGAAAGGAGGAGACCTGCGGTCAAAGGAGGCTCACATTTTGAATGGGGTGCTACCTATGGTAGATTGGAGACTCCCATTGTTCTCAAAATAGATGCGTCATGCAACCGAGTGTATTTGAGAGTAGTAGCGGAAGCAAAGCTCAAACGCTAAGAAAGTACTACGTTCATTATCCCACATGCACTGAGTATGGGAAAACTTAGTCATTTAAATACAACGGCACTTGTATAGCAATGTAAATAAGAGAGCCAAGGACACTCACTGGGCCCTCTTGACTGGTGGATTTGATGCGGCGACGGGCAACACATATTTTGGATTGAAATGCAAAGAGGATTTTAAAACTACTTGAACATATATCCCAAATTCGAGCTGATGGGGGTATATAAGATGTTTAAATGCAACCTTCCACGCAATCTAAAATAGAAAGAAGAATGGAGGAGGCTCTATGCATGTGACCCCCTATCACCCACCTCAATTTTTGTGCCTACAAATGTATAGGTAAGTAAATTTTGTAGGACAGTTGGTGTGCCTAGGTGGATGGGGAGGACATGTGTCACATAGTCGCAAGGTCATGAGATAAATCCCACAGTTAGCAGAAGATCCTATGATTTAGCCCTAATGGTCAACAAACTGCCAGTCACCAATTCTCCAAATGGCTGGCGATTAGAGGATATAATTATGTGATTCAGAGATAAGCCAGTTGCGAGGTCGCTAGAAAACTAGCGGTTAGAGGTTAACATTCCACGATTCAGAGATTAGTGCAGTCGCCAGGTCACTGAGTCTTGACAGTCAGTGACGATTCATTCCATGAATTGGAAATTACCTTATTTGCTAGATCGCCAGTAGTAAATGCAGTTAAGGATTTCATTTGGTGATTAAGAGATCATGTCATTTGCCAGTTCTCCCAATAAGTGGGTTAACCTGAGGTTTGTCCGAGCAAGCAATGAGGTGTTGACAAGTGGCAATTCTTTGTGATTTCTGAAGCAAATACATAAAATGATATAAAATTGCCAGATTTGAATGAATTTGAGAAATTGATATAGTCTGGACTATAGGCTAAAATTGCAAAATTTAAAATGACCAAGCCTGTGCATGGATTAATAGCCTGGGAATTCTCTTTTTGGCCAAACATATAAGTATTATATCTTGCTGGAAAGGTCTCGAAACAAGGAATCTATTGGAAATGACATTTTTCAATTTCAGTCAAGTGTGAAAGAGCAGTGTGAGCTGGAACATCTGAGGACAAAAATTAGGATCAGAACAAATTGAGAAGTGATCGCGGAAAGAGGTTGCAAATTTGGAGGGAAAAGGTTTGTAAAGGGGGAATCAGTTGCAGATATTTTTTAGGATTGATAGGTGTAGGTGACTTCCATTCTCCTATATCTATTCTTCTCTCCAATGTAATAGGGGATGGTGAATTCACAGCTGCTTAAGAAGACTTCATTTTTGTCTAGTTTCAGAAGCTTTGATCTGTTTGGATGTATTGAAGCAAAAAGATATTAATAGCATACAGTGGAATCTCCTATCTTAGATCTTTGATGTCTTTTTATACTTTTGTTCAAGCTCTTGCATGTTTATCTTGTAAAGCATTTTGAACATGGCATTTACAAGGTAATTGTGCAATTACTTATGAATTTCCTTCAAGGGAGGAGTTAGTCTTGTGAGTAATCCCAGAGAGCTAGGTATTAGTATGAGAATTTGATACCTGGGTGTGAGAGTGAGAGGATACTTTGTAAGGCACTCTATCCAGGATTGCATTTGTGTGCTTATTAGTTGTTTTTCCATGGATTTGCATTTCATTGGACTCTTTGTCTAGGATTAGGCACTTGTATAAGTTCTGATAAGTAGTTCTCATCATCAATCATTTAAAATCAAATCACTTTCCATTTCCTATTTAAAATCGTGAATGTTTAGAATCTGTACTAAATAGTACAAACATTATTGGTAATTCATTGAAGAATTGAATCCAATAGGGTAGCCTACCTGAGTTTTGAACTCGAAGAGAAGAAGGCTGAATATCCTTTTCATAATCCATTATTTTTCATGTCTGCATAAAGGGTTTAGTGAGAAAGTGTTGTGTATGAAGATTTAATATGTATTAGGTACACCCGCCTAGGTCTATGGAGCCCAAAGTGTAGAAGGACTTGGTTCTTATCAATTATCCTTTTCCCTATAAGAATCTAAAATTGGGGATCTGAGAGTCAAGCTTAATAGCATATTGTGATTCTACATGAAAAAGAGCTAACAAATTGGTGACTCTACTGGGGAGGCCATTGTATAGAGTCAATTCATTTCAAATTGTTATATTTTCTCACTGACTGTGAGTGGTGACTCTGCATCTCTGTTTGATCGGTGAAGTGTAATTAAAATATTGATATTTCTGTGATCCTAAAAAAAAATCAGTATTCTGTCATGGTTGTGTTGTGTTTGCTTTTTTTTAAGATGATTCAATTTTGAAGAAGGTTCTCAGTTGTTTCAATTTGTTCCTTTGTAAAGAGGAGGTGGCTCTACCGATATTTGAAGGTGATTTGGAGAAGCTTCAGATCAGTATATGTGCAGCAATCAAAACATCTCCAGGTATTTGATTTTCATACCAAGTAGTTTCATAAAAATCATGTGAAAAATTGTTTCCCTATTCATTGATTTTATGCACTAAGTGAAAGGGAAGAATTAGTGTTTGCATACAATTTTTTGAGTACATTCAGCTATTGTGTATCGGTGTATGCAAATGATTTTTTAAGAGATATGTTAGTTTCATTGTGGATAAAATCTGCATATGTATGCTTCAGTTTACATATACAAGGTTATGGTTGATTGAAGGAAGAAAGTAAAATGTATTCAGAGTATTCCTAGCCTTGCGTATCTCCAAATGTTGTCATGTCTCAAAGAATATCTTAGCCAGGAGATAAAAGAGGTTATAAGTGTTATTCACCTCTAGACTTTGAGGGTATTCCTGGTTACCCAAATATAATACCTCCAGAAATTAGAAAATTCTTGCCCAAGTTTGATGGGAGAAAAGATGACTCAACTGAGAAAAATGTAAATGCATTCATGGATGTGATTGAGGATTTTGATGTCAGCCATGAAGATGTGATTATGAGATTGTTTGCGCAATCACTGGTAGGAAGTGCTCAGGAGTGGTTTTCATTTCAATCCCATCATTCTATCCATTCTTGGAAGGATTTTGAATCCGCATTCATTAAAACATATGGAGAATTTATTTGTGAATACAGTATGTTGGTTCATCTTATTGGCATCTGCATAAAAGAAGATGAGTTGGTTAATGATTTCAATCTTAGATTTTGGAAAGTGTTAAGAAGAATTCCTGAGAAATGTAGGCCTCATGATGCATTGTCCTTAGTAATTTACTTGGCTACATTGATAGTAAGATGGGTTACTTATTGAGAGACAAGGAACCACAAAGTCTTCATCATGCTTTTCAACTGGCATCAGATATAGAAATGTTTGTATTGCCAAAGCTTCATGGCACTGAAAATAAAAAATTACATCAGATGGCTTTCCAAAGTGTTGATACTAATTCAGTTATTCAAATGAGTAGTGAAAGTCTTGATGAATATTATGATCAAGCCAATGTTATGTCAACAAATGGAAATCAGATTGGGCTTTCAAAATTGTTTCAGAATTCTAAGCCTAATATTGTTTGTGATCCTCATAGTCAGCCCCAAGTTCAGAATAATGATTAGTTAATTGATTTGGGGGAAAATGAACTCTCAGTAATGATAGTTCAAGAGCAGCAATATGATGATGCTGTGATTGATGAAAATGATGATTACTTGAGAAATCTTGCAAGAGCTCTTTGTAATCACTTATCTAATAAACATATTGATTCTTATGAGCCAGAATTGATGCCTTCTCTTTCTAATTTTCAGCAGGAGGTTTTTTATTTAAGTGGTTTTCATTTTTCAGATTTAGAGACATTGGATGTTTGTGAAAGTGATAGTGTCAAGTCTGAGATACATTCAATTTGTGATGATGAGTCAATCTCAACATTTCCAAATTCTTCCATTGACTTGGCAAGTTCTGAATATGGAAGTGAAAATTGTTTAAGTGGTGACATGCTTGAAAGTGTTCAAGTAAATTTGTTTTCAAATTTGTGTGAACCGGTTTATGAAGGTTTTCAGGAAAGTTTCTCTTATGGTTTGGATACTGATTGTGATTTCTCACCGAAAATGGAAATCAACTTGCTTAATGTTGACATTGATGTTTGTAATATTGTTAATAAAATTGAGGCAATATCTTGTCAAACTGAGATTAGCATTGCTAATAGTGGTCCTTATGATAGTGATGTGTGTTCGGAAAACATGTGTCAGGATGAGGATATATGTAATGGACCTTCGGGTGATCTATTTATGCCATGTTTTGAAATGTTTTATGAAGAAATGGATGAAGTTTCAAGTCCTACAAATGATTTCCTTTTTCAACCAGAGGTATGTATGTTCTTTCAAAAGTTTGATGAAATGAACAATGATGTTGTGTTTTCAAAAGGGGCTGAAAAGAATCGGGAAGAATGCATAAATCAGTAGGCAGATTTGGAATCTTTTGTTTTCCCATTTCAGCATCTTAATGTTTTTTAGAATGAGTTAGTTTTGGAGCCACAAGCTGTGGTCAAAGATGATTTGTTTGAACATTCATATGATGTTCACGAGGTTGAATTTTAGAACTTTTATTTTGATGTTCAAGCCATCTTTGATGACAGGAAGCATATGTCCAGGTTGGAAGTTAAATCAGAATGTCCATTTCCTCGGCTGGTTATGAGTTTCAAAGAGTGTGAATTTTTTTTGTTGTAGAATAATCATTATTTTCAGAATTCTAGTGATTTTCAAGTGCTTCATGACAGATAAAGTACTGGTTATTTCTTTTATGATATGCTGAATTTTTATGTCAATATGTTTGGTATTGTCAGCAAAAGAAGTGTTCTCAGATTACCTTGGATCTGAGAAAATGAGAACTACATATTTGATAGAATTAAATTTGGCTCTTAATGACATATTTTTGGACCTTTGTAAATAGTGTGTTGTATAGTTTCTTTATTTCCCTTCAGTTGTGTGTTTACTTTCAATAAAAGGATTCCCAGTTTGAGAAGAGAGAGAAGGTATAAGAGAAAAGTTTGATTCCTATCTTCAGGGTGGTTTGCTTCTACCATGAGATTATGTGGTTCTCTATATGCCCGCATGGGGCATGCATCCATAGTCAGAGCCACTATTGGGACTAAAAACACAGCATGGGTTTTTGAGTACCATGTTAAAATTTTGAAGTTTAAAGCCTTAGAAATGCTTTTCATGCATATGTACCCGACTGTCCTTTTGAAAGCCCATGAGGTGTTCCAAATGTTTAACACACTCCATTTAGTATTTTCATGAATTTGATGATGTTATTTTTTCATCTTGAGTCATTCGGTGAAGTCCCATTTTGAGCATGTGTCAACTTGCAAAATTTTGCCTAAGTGTCAAACAGTAGCCCAGTTTGCCTTTGAATATCTTGTGTCCAAAAATGTTTCATGACCCGCCACTTTGAGGATGTTTAGTATGCATATCAAAGAACCTATGTTCCAATTTAATATTCATTTTGAATCCGTTTGATTAGGTTTCGAACCCCTCAAAGTCGGTAGTTCGTTGTTGTCATGCATTTGTGTAATTGTTAAGATTTCTAGAAGGGCCTATTTGACCAGTCATAATGTTGACCCAATTGACCCAATTGAGAAAATTACTTTTGCATTGTATTTCAGTGGTTAAATACTCCATATGTTTCAGTTTATAGGCCATGACGAATCCATTTTCCTAGTTTGGTAATCTGATTCCGTTTGCAATTTCTAACTTTTTGATGGCGATATGTTGCACAGTTTGGTCGGAGGCCCTGTTCGGATGATTGTATCTTTTTCCTAGAGATTAATCCAAACATTCTGGTTATGGCATCATATTGTAGGCATGGGAGTGAGTCATCTTGCTAATTGTCAGCCTACCATGTGCCCGTTTGACCTATTTGCCAGTGTTTTTCTGTTTGCAATTTATGAAAATTCTCTGAATGCACACTGTCCAGTTTTACAAGTGACCTATTTTGCCGTATTCTATTTTACGCCTAGTATAAGGTCTATCATAATTAACATGGTTTCATACTATAGACCTAAGAGACTACATGCATGATGATTTCCAAGTCCCTGCCAATCCATTTGTCCACTTTTCCAAGCCATTTTCAAAGCCAGTTTCTATGATTTTCACTGTTTTATATCTTGATTTTTACTAACGAGCTGACTTTGGCATTTTATGGTAACCGGCCACTTGATCTTTTTCAGAAGATAATTGTGGATTCATATTCCATGTATGAGGGAAAGCCAGAGCTTGAGTTGTCGGTCCCCGAAAGTCTCGTTCGGTCAATTTTTGAGGCTGGTTCCAAACCCAATTTATGTGATTTGACAGGTGCAGACTAAATTGGTTTTCAATTGACCATATTTGATCATGAATAACTTTGAGCTCAATTATTTTTGAGCAATTCCCTTTGACTGGCATGTTGTAATGTTGGAAGTCAGCATGTGTGCTCGGTGGCGTGTTCTTGAGAGACTATTTGGTCAGTTTTAAAAGCCAGTTCTGGGTGCCAGTTAGTGTTATTGGTCAATTTTACAAAGTGAACTAGTGTGATTGCAAATTAAATATGGTTTTGTCCCATTTTCTTTTAAGTGGCTGCATTTGGGTAAGCAAAGATAAGACTGTTTGAATTTTGCAAGGAAATGAGGATGAAAGCTAGAATTGTTGGCACATGTTGAATGACCATTCATCCAAGGTTAATGCTGGCATTGTTCATGGAACATAATTACTTTGTGACTTTTTCAATGACTAGTATGAGGAATAATGTGTGTGTGCCACGAAGTGACTGCATGTAGATGTGGAAGAGGAAGGAGAGTTTCTTTGTTTGGAGGAATAGTTCTTCTTGTGTAATGCCTCTTTATGAGATGTGGTGATAAGTTTCAAAGAGAAAAGTGTCATAAATGAACCCATTACATGGAACAATATTCCCAGTAAGTTGTAAGTATAAATAAATGACACATCATGTATTTCCTCAATCGCTGAGATTTTCCCCTCTGGTCTAAATCGTATGAATTAATGAAGGAATATCTTAAGTTCCATGAAGAGTACATGAAAGAAGCATCAGATCATACATTTTGGCCTACCGTCATATCAATTACTTCAAGCACGGATGATTGGGAAATGTTTCTAGAGTACTTGGATTGCTTTTTTGAAGATGACTCAGTGAGCAAGAGGTTATTAAGTTCTCAAAACCATCACCAGTCTGAAAGAGGGCCAAATTCTTTCCATTTGACTAGCCTAGCAGAGGAAGAGTTTGATAAACATATATCAGATCTATGCATGGCCAAGAGTTTTTGACTATGGCGTGTAATGTTTTAGTGCAATTATTTTGGTATACACAACATCTGGTTATTTGTTGGAGGCTACCAGTTTTCTCTAACAAGTTGCTCAAGCATGAAAGATTGGTGCATATAATTTTTGAGGGATGCCATTGGTAATATGAATGGCAAGGTGTGTGATGCCTCTTATGAATGCAGTGGCAACATGTCTCAAGTCATGGCTCATGCATAGGGTATTGAAATAGATGAAACCAAAGGGGTAAGTGTGTGTAAGCATGCACAGTCAATGCTAGCGCATTTAGATTTAAGAAGCCTCACACATATTTTGGGCGTCCAGTGTGGCTATGAAAGAAGAAAATGAATTGAGGCTCATACTCATGAAAAACCTGCGCAAGGCATTGAAGACTTGCAATGTATTAGTGTATGCCAACATGGAGTGTGTTGCATATAGCCTCACCCACTATGGTGGAGGAAGCTACTCACATTTGGAGTTGCCTTTGAAGAGGAAGAAGGGTGCGTAGGACTCTAAGACGGACTCACTCACCAATAGAAAGGAAAGTGCCAGTTTGTAAACAAATATTAAAGGGAGGCCGCCAGTTCATTAAGATCACGCAACCCACACATTAAAACATATTGGGAGCCAATGTTAGTATTTGGAGACCCAAGGACATATGCAAGTGCAAAGTGATAAAATGCGTGAGAGGGTATTGTAGATGCCAAGGAAATGAACCATGCGCAATATGTGAAAGGAGGAGACCTATGGTCAAAGGATGCTCACATTTTGAATTGGGCATTGTCTACGGTGGATTCAAGACTCCCATTGTTCTCAAGATAGATGCCTCATGCAACTGAGCATATTGGAGAGTAGCAGCGGAAGCAAAACTCAAATGCTAAGAAAGTACTAAGTTCATTATCCCACATGTGCTGAGTATGGGAAAACTTAGTCATTTAAATACAATAGCACTTGTATAGCAATGTAAATAAGAGAGCCAAGGACTCTCGGTAGGCCCTCTTGACTGGTAGATTTGATGTGGTGGCAGCCCCACATATTTTGGACTGAAATGCAAAGAGGATTTTAAAACTACTTGAACATATATCCCACATTTGTGCCGATGGGGGTATATAAGATGTTTAAATGCAACCTTCCACACAATCTAAAATAGAAAGAAGAATGGAGGAGGCTCTAGGCATGCGACCCCTGTTGCCCACATCGATTTCTATGTCCGCGAATGCACAGGTAAGTATATATTGTAGGACAGTTGGTGCACCTAGGTGGACGGTGAGGGCATGTGTCACATAGTCGCAAGGTCACGAGATAAATCCCACTGTTAGTAGAAGATCCCACAATTTAGCGCTAATGGTCAACAAATTGCCAGTCACCAATTCTCCAAATGGCTGGTGGTTAGAGGATATAATTCCATGATTCAGAGATAAGCCAGTCGCGAGGTTGCTAGAAAACTGGTGGTTAGAGGTTAACATTCCATGTTTTAGAGATTAGTGCAGTCGCCAAATTGTCGAGTCCTGACAGTCAGTGAAGATTCATTCCGTGAATTGGAGATTGCCTTATTCGCGAGATCGCTAGTAGTAAATTTAGTTAAGGATTTCATTTGGAAATTAAGAGATCATGTCATTCGCCACTTCTCCCAATAAGTGGGTTAACCTGAGGTTTGTCTGAGCATGCAATGAGGTGTTGACAAGTGGCAATTCATGGTGCTTTCTGAGGATACATAAAATCATATAAAATTTCCAGATTTGAATGAATTTGAGAAATTAATATAGTCTGGACTATAGGCTAAAATTGCAAAATTTAAAATGACCAAGCCTATGCATAGATTAATAGCCTGGGAATTCTTTTTTTGGCCAAACATATAAGTAATATATGTCGCTGGAAAGGTCTCGAAATGAGGAATCTATTGGCAATGACATTTTTAGTTTCAGTCAAGTGTGAAAGAGCAGTGTGAGCTAGAAAGTTCGAGGACAAAAGTTAGGATCAGATCAAGTTGAGAAGTGATCGCAGAAAGAGGTTGCAAATTTGGAGGGAAAAGGTTTGTAAAGTGGGAATCAGTTGCACATATTTTTGAGGATTGATAGGTGTAGGTGACTTCCATTCTCCTATATCTAGTCTTCTCTCCATTGTAATAGGGGATGTTGAATTCACAGCTACTTATGCAGACTTCATTTTTGTCTAGTTTTAGAAGCTTTAATCTGTTTGGATGTATTGAAGCAGAAAGATATTAATAGCATACAGTGGAATCTCTTGTCTTAGATCTTTGATGTCTTTTTATACTTTTGTTCAAGCTCTTGCATGTTTATCTTGTAAAGCATTTTGAACATGTCATTTATAAGGTAATTGTGCAATTACTTATGAGTTTCTTTCAAGGGAGGAGTCAGTCTTGTGAGTAATCCCAGAGAACTAGGTATTAGTATGAGAATTTGATACCTGGGTGTGAGAGTGAGAGGATAGTTTGTAAGGCACTCTATCTGGGATTGAATTTGTGTTCTTATTAGTTGTTTTTCCATGGATTTGCATTTCACTAGAATCTTTGCCTGGGATTAGGCACTGGTCTAAGTTTTGATAAGTAGTTCTCATCATCAATCATTTAAAATCAAATCTCTTTCCATTTCCTGTTTAAAAGAATGAATGTTTAGAATATGTACTGAATAGTACAAACATTATTGGTAATTCATTAAAGAATTGAATCCAATAGTTTAGCCTGCCTGAGTTTTGAACTCAAAGAGAAGAAGGGTGAATATCCTTGTCATAATCCATTATTTTTCATGTCTGCATAAAGGGTTTAGTGAGAAAGTGTTGTGTATGCAGATTTAATATGTATTAGGTACACCCGCCTAGGTCTATGGAGCCCAAAGTGTAGAAGGACTTGGTCCTTATCAATTAGCCTTTTCCCAGTAAGAATCTGGAATTGGGGATCTGAGAGTCAAGCTTAATAGCATATTGTGATTCTACATGAAAAAGAGCTAACAACTCCACTAGTTTATGATGTCATGGATTGACCTAGATACAAATTCAAGAGACACCCTTTTAAGTCCTGTGAGGATGATCCGGAAGGAGCATTTTCACAAACCCCTATCAGTGTTTTGTACATTGAAGACATTAGGACATACATACACCGCAAGTATGAAATAATTGGAGATGTAAATATCTACAGTGAATTGGATAGTATGATAGAAGAAGATGGATCCATAGTAGAGGATTTAGAAAACCTACAAGATCAATCTATCATTAAGCTAACCCTACTCACGAAATTCTCAGAAGTTGAATGGTTTAAGATCATTCTTAGCAGAATCCATGATTAGTTTTTTTGGATTGGAGATCAACCAGTAAATATTTGTCCATAGATGATTCATGAGATTACAAGCATTAATAATGAAGGAGCCCTACGTGTATCAAAAAATAATTTGATGAAACTAGCAAAAACTCTAACCCATTCCAAGTGGGATAAGAGAGCGATGACAATCAATGACATCTTTTAGCAAGATGTTAGGTAGTTACCAATATTGTTGGGTTACAATTTGTTTTATAGTAGAAGACAAAATTTTGTATGAGATGGATTCATCATGATGGCATAAACAATGGTGAAAGAAAATAAGAAATATAACCTTTGTTCACTAAGAGGGGGGCAGGGGGTGCAAGGGGGGGGTGAATCAATGTTCACTATATTTATCTTTTTACTTAATCTTTATATTGAACTTAAATGCTTAAGTACTGAAATGAACATCCACATAAACATGAAACATGAAATCAACACAACACAAATATGGTTATGGGGAAACCCAAATAGGTAAAAACTCCAGTGGGAATTGACACCCACTAATATTTTGTACTAGTGTTTAGTGATCCTTGTTAGAAGATCCTTAACCCTATTGGGAGTTTCTTTACAATGTATTAAGTATAGTAGACCTTGTTAAGGGTCAAACCCTATTAGGAGTCTTTTACAACAATCCTTGTTAGGGGAGTGGATGCACTTTCCTAGAGCTCACTTCTCAAGTGGTGAAGGCTACAACCTTTTGATCTCAGATACACACTATATCTGTTGGATGAACTGTCATTGTGACACATACAATGTTAAAGTACAAGAGCACACATACAATGTTAAAGTACATATAGATGATCAAAGACCCAAATCTAAATATTTTGGTCTTATCATGCTTGATTGCCTTAATGTTATCAATCAGCTGTGCGCGCAAGATTTCACACAGGTTGAACTCTCCATTTTCATTAACAATTCTTATGGCTTTAAGAATTGTGTCCGTAGATACACTATTCACACTGCTGGTGTGTTGAAACCTATATCCAAGTATCATGGACATCAATTTGATGTCAGCTTGCTCAATAGGCTCTATGGTCATTTCGTACCTATCACTCCTTGACTTGCAAGTCTGTTAAAAAATCTTCCTCACATATTTACCTACTGGAAGGATGGTGCATGTCCTTGGAAGCCCTGTCATTTCATGAATTAGGTCATTGGTAATTCTGATCGGCACTTCACCTATCCAAAACAGGTCATCATGAATCCTTCTCAAAAGAATCTTGATCCATCCTGATTCATAGAACTCATATGTCGTAGCATACTCCACTATAGGATGATTATCCCACCGCTCATACTCATCCAAGAAGGTTTTGTCTAGTTTTAACATGGTTTCCATGTGCGCCCTTAATCTACCCAATCCTACCGGTTCTTTCTTATAGTAGATGTATGCCCTAATGTCCTCGACATGCATAATGCCCCTAGGCATGTGGGAGAATGCCCCCTCTAAATCATCTAGGGTAGACTTAAATCAATGCTTCTTAAACACGTATCTTTTCTTTTTTGCAACATCAAATACTATGGGAGTGGTCATCACTTGTTTTATTTCTTTCCAAATGTTCTCTAATATAATCTGAAGACTTCAGAATCAGAACAACAAACTAGGGTTTCTGCAACCGATCAAATGTACTACTAATCAATGATAGATCAATATCCAAGTCTTCACAATGACTTCTAAAGATCTTTCTACTCTCCAATCACTCTGAATTTGAATGCAATGAGTAATCAAAAGGATTTCTATGTACTTAAAGTGAAAATTCCACCATTAATGCTTGCCGCGTAAACTAGGCTATCACTTAAGAATTTCCAAATTTTGTTCTATGAACAATTAGTATGTGCACTCTTGCAAGAAGGTTCCTTTATTCTCCAAAATATTAAGTTCAAAGGTGCATACTCAGAGAGTTAGTATACCAACTATGCAAGGGTGTAGAGCTAAATTAGCTCCCCCTATGACCCTAAGGGCCATTCATCTAGATATAGAAGGTGCATCCACTGTGGATGCATCCAATACATACTCATCAACTTTGTCCTTCTTTCCTTCTAACCAAATAAAGCTCGCATCATCTGAGGCTTTTACAAAATTAACTTCTCCTTTAGGATCCAATACTAGTTCTTTAGTCTTTTTAGGACTTTCCTAACCTTGCGTCCTTGATCTATGGAACTTTGAGATATGTCTAGCCTTGTTACAAGAGTGACAAATGGTTGAAGGCCTTGTATTCCTTGGCGCATTGACATGAGTCACCATTTTACATTGTCCAGTTGAGTGACCATTATAGTTACATATCTGACATGTAACATTTTGAGATCTTCTTACATTTGATTGATTCTAATTTCTTTGATTATGAGTCTTGTTCTTTTGGCTTGTCTTGCAATTCTTAGCTCTATGACCAAATTTATTGCATGAATAATAGTAACCATTGAAAGGTCTTACCTATGTACATTTCCTTGCTATGTGTCCATGCTTGTTACATGCATAAGAAGTGTGGTTTATAGGATTGCACTCATTCTTAGGTGGTTCAGTATGATCCTTGGTCTGACTTCTAGTCTCTTTAGCATCTAAGGTACCTTCTCATCTTTCATTCTTGCCCACATGTTATCAATTTGATTATGCGCTTCATTGTATCCAATGCAGCTAGTATCTCCTTTTGCTCTTCTTGCATATAACTAAGATTTTATTAAATCAGAAATGGTCTGTAATTTATCAATGTGATTCTTAGCCTCTTTCAATTCAGATTCCAAGCTTTCCTTTTTGTTTCTTAGTTCTAAGATTTCCATGTTGGCTTGCCTCAATTCTTCATTCAGTTGAAGGTTCTCTTTGACCTATTCATCATAGACTTACTAACTATTAGTCATCTTATCATCAAATTCTTCAAGTTGTTCTTTTAAGGATTTATTTTGTTCATTAAGCTTCTTGACCATTGTCCCTAGATCACTGGTAGAGGATTCTTTCAAATCTTTCCTTATCCTTTTGATGACTAATTGAGCATCATTGAGTTTTTCCCTTAGTTCTTCAATTTCTCTTTCAGATTTGTCTAGGTCTTCAAGAGAAGCTTCCAGATTTCTTTTTTAGATCTTTCATTTCTGCTTTTTCCATGATCTCCTCAAGTGGTTAAACTTCTTTGCTGAGGACTAGAGCTTTGATACCAATTGTTAGGAATGGAAACACTAAGAGGGGGTGGTGAATCAATGTACTGAACTTAAATGCTTAAGTACTGAAATGAACATCCACATAAACATGAAACATGAAATCAACACATAACACCAATATGGTTATGGGGAAACCCAAATAGGTAAAAACCCTGGTGGTTATTGACACCCACTAATATTATGTACTAGTGTTTAGTGATCCTTGTTAGAAGATCCTTAACCGTGTTAGGAGTTTCTTTACAATGTATTAAGTATAGTAGACCTTATTAAGGGTTGGACCCTATTAGGAGTCTTTTAAAATTTTCCCTATTAGGGGAGTGGATGCACTATCCTAGAGCTCACTTCTCAAGTGGTGAAGGCTACAACCTTCTGATCTTAGATACACTATATATCTACTAGATGAACTGTCACTATGACACTGCTTGTCAGATCAGTTCCTTTGATGCGTTGATGCTTTGACCCCTTGAAAATATCTAATACATCTTATAGTCTCTTTGCATACTTCTTCTCTTCTTACTACAACTCTATATCAACTTCCATACTAATTACAATGGGTACATCTTATATTTATATGCGCATACAAAATAAACAACTAGGTTGGCCCTTAAACCTATTACATACAACACTTCCAAATGAATTGGCTTAAGAGTGTTTACAATCAAACATATATAAATTTTTTCAACCTAATTACAATAGGTGCATAACCTTTACATCATTAGTATATAACTACAACTCAAAATGTTAACATTCAACTGCTTCTTTGTTCTTCACTAGCACACACTGGCTATGTAACTTCAACTGTCTATATATTTTGCATACTTACATATCAGATCATGCACTCATAGACCAAGCATGAATATATTCTAACCAACTTAACTTCTAGGGCGTACATCATAGCTTGGTCATACGCATGTGTGCTAATTCTCTGAGCTTCAAGAAATCTGTAGACTGTCCAGTCTTCAATGCTTAACCAATTTCTAATCTTTACATCAAGTGCGCTCACTCCAAACTTCTATATGAATTTGTTGCCATAATGATAAGACTATATTAAGCCATATACACTAGTATAGCCAACTTTCCAACACATTGATAATGAAGGAGCTCTACGTGTATCAAAAAATAATTTGAGGAAACTAGCAGAAACCCTAACCCATTCCAAGTGGGATAAGAGAGCAATGATAGTCAATGACACCTTTCAGAAAGATGCTAGGTAGTTAGCAATATTGTTGGGTTACAACTTATTTTATAGTAGAAGAAAAATTTTTGTATGAGACAGATTCATCATGATGGCATAAAGAATGGTGAAAGAAAATAAGAAATATAACCTTTGTGAAGTCCTTGCACAATAGTTCCTTGAAAATATTAAGGTGATAAAGAAGGATAGAACTAAAGCATTTAGGTTTGGGTCCTTTTTAGTTCATATGTACATTCACATCATTCACAAGTTTCCTGGCATGCACCCTAGGGCATGGAAGGATAATGTACCCACTGGGATTCAAATTTTAGAGAGATATAGAAGATAGTCCATAAGAATTGGATTGATGGTGAAATTTTTGGTATGAAAAAGATACTACAAAGGTAGATGAAAGAAGTTATGGGATAGCAAAAAACATTATTGAGAAGTATGAGGACACTATCTATTTCATGGTTGAAACTAATTGTATTTTTTTTAGGCTTTGGAACCAAGAATGAAATGGTGTTACCCTATGGGGTATGAAGTAAGTGTTGAGATCCTAACTATGTAGGTTGAGCATGTTCTAGTAGCTGAAATAGACCCTACCCAAGAAAGATGGGGAAACTATAGAGAGAAATCAAGAAAGATTAGAGAAGAGCAAGAAAAACTAACAAGGAAGAGGAAAATGGGTAAAATTGTGGAGGACATCACTGTAAATGTAGGAATCACTAAGGAGAAGTTGATAGACATGAGAAATAAGATGGAAGCATCTTTGAGAATGGCCATTGATAATTTTGTTCCTTCATAAGAGAAAAAGATAGTAGCTCCTACTATTGATATTGTTGACTAGTCAGCTACACAAAAGGAGGAAGTACAAGAAGTTGTGTCTGCAATCATTCCTAGAAGATCTAAAAGGTATAGTATGTAGGACATTCCTAAGGAGAAAGAGGTAGAAGTGAAGAGGAAGAAGAAAAAGGAAAAGGTAGTTGAGAAAGTAGAAGAGAAACTGGCTCAACAAGATCCACAATCTTTAAGGAAACTAGACCCTAAATCACTAAAGAATAGAGTGATAAAAGATGGGAACTTGAAGATAGTGGATAGATACTATGAAAGGTATGATGCTGAAAACCAAGCAATCATTGAAGATACTATCATTTAAAAATCTATTGATTTTCAACAAAAAATTGTTAGAAATTGAAAGGAATATCCTTAAAGAGATGTATAGAAAACTAGAAATCAGGAAATAGTTGTCACAATTAGAAGATGAAAACATAACGAATAAAGCCATTGAGGACATGTTACCAATTGTCTCAATACAAGAAAGGGAGAGAATCATAAATGCATTAAAACCCCTATTGAGGACAAAGGCCAAACTAGTAAAACTAATAGCTAGGATATATGATGAGGTGATTGAGGACACTCGAAAGGGATTAAATCAGATCATAATGAGTGATATTGCAAAGAAGATATCACCTCCTAAGGTCACCAAGCCTACATCTTTGGGATTGGGAGAAAATTCCAAAGAAGTGGATGAAAGTGTACAAGACAACATGCAACCATATATCTTTATCTCCGGTGTGTCTATGACCCTTGACACTTCACATGATTTAAACAATCCATTTATTAACAATTTGGATAGTGCAATGGAAGTTGGAGAACAAGAAAAACCAGAGGAAGAGAAAACAAAAGAAGAGAAAATAGAGGAGAAAACATAGGATATAGTACAAGAGAAGGAATTACAGCAGGAAGAAAAGAAGGAAGAAGAGACCAAAACATAAAATGTTGCTAAGGTTAAAATGGACACCTCTTTATTGTTGGAAAGTATGGCCAAACCAAAAAGTTCTGATGTAGACAGTATGGATGAGGATGAGCTTATGGGGCTATCCCTCATGGCCTTCACGAATGCTAATGAAAGGTCAGTAAAGAAAGGAGAAAAAAGAATAAAGGTAATGGCTAGGGCTGTAGAAATAGTAAAGAATCTACTTCCCTCACTAATTATCTTTCAAGAAAACAATGAAGCTAAGAACCTTGATGTGGTATTGGATAGCTTTGATAGTCACTTTGACTCATTGCTAAAAAATGCAAAAGACAAGGAAGAGAAGAACTTTTTGAAGAAGAAGTTGAGAGAAGTATGTCAGTCCATTTCATGGGACTTAGACATTCTCAAGGCTACTACTCTTAAGCCCAAGTGTTGTGTAGCACAAGGCAGGAATATTTATAGCTACTGCATAAATCCTTGCAATCATGTAAAGAATATTGAGGAGATTGTAGCCAAGGATAGGGCTACTCTTGACACTCTGACAAATAGTTATGAATCATGTTCACCAACTATGGGAGAAATAGATAAAGAGACATCCAGGATATTGGACAAGATCAGTGTACAAGAAATGAAGAAAGGGATAGTTGTAGACAGATTTGTCTTGCTAAGAATCCTATTGACCCTTAAGCTTTCAATTCTTGAGACTCATCTTTCAGAGATGAAAAAGGTTGAAGGATCAATGACTTTATCTATGCTTACTAAGCTTAAGGAAGCATAGAAAAAATCATATGCATTGAATGGATTGATCCATTTCAGTGAGCTACTAATAAAATCAGGGGCTAAGGAAGTGAAGACCTTGGAAAACTCTTTCCAAGATGTCTTAAAATGGGTGAGTAAGAACTAAGTCCTTTTGTACTTAGTAGTTTTTGAAATTTTGAATACACTTTTTCCATTGATGTCAAAGGGAGAGAAAGTGAAAGAGGAAAAGGAAGAGAAGATAAATAATAAGTAGAAATAAAAAGATGTAAATAGAAAAAAATAGAAAAGAAGAAAAGAGAAAAAGAGATATGTATAGTTAGTGCTTTAATACTTAGTCATTTTTCTAGGTGTTGCCATCAATGACAAAGGGAGAGATTGTTGGCAAGTGGTGTTTTCAGGCACTAGGGATCACTTAAGGGTTGTCATTCATGGAAAAACTTATGCTAGAGTGATCGCATGATGAGAGGTTTTGTATTGGAGTCATAGTCATGAAAATGACTAAGTCCAGAATCAGGGTAATAGGGTATAGTATTACAGTTTTGGTTAGTGATGAAAATCTATGAGGTAATATGGCTTGCAAAGTTAGTAGAAGGTATTTTGGGATATATACATGCTTTAGTGAAGAGTGCATAAGTTTTGGTGATCATATCAGTGAGATTTAGTTATCTGAAGGTATGGTAATGTGCTAAGTCAGATAAATGAAGTATATTGCTGATACTTTGGTAATATAAGATCGTCAACTCCATACTTATCATTTACATAATTAATTATTATGTTTTCTATGGTATTTGTGAAGCTAACTGGATGGAAGATTTTGTATAGGTATAGAGTTCTTTCATGAAAGTGAGAAGTATTGTCATAATTATGATGAAGCAAGGTTGAGAATCTGAGAGAAGAGATCAAATGTGACACCAATAATAGAGAGAGCTATAACTGAAACTATCTAAGTAAGATAATTTCTTGTATTGTTCATATTTTGGAGAACTCTTTGTAACAGTTTTTGATTATAAGAGTATTTTTCTCACCACCTTTAACCAAGTGTTTTGTATACCACTAACAGAGTTTTGTATTCTTCTATCAAGGAAATGTACTATGTAATAATCATCTCCTAACATGGCTAGATCTCCTAATAGGGATATAATATTTTAGTGCATAGTTGTGGGTACCATCCCTACCAAGGTTTTCCCTTGGCCAAGGTTTCATCGAGAACAAATCATGGTGTCATGATTTATGTGTTATCCTTTAATGTTCTTTTCATTTCTACATTATTATGGTTCATTTACAATTGGTTGAATTTTAAATTGAAATTCAGTAATATTTATTCACCCCCCCTCTCAATATTACCTAAACCTAATAAGATGTTTCTTGAGGTGAAAGAACCATTTTAGACAATGATTTAAGCTACTAAGTAGTAAGTAGTTTGGTTGGGGAGATTCATGTTATGATGAGATTAGGAAACCAGAAAGGTGAAACTTTGTTCATGTAATGAATGATTAGAGGGTAGATTTTTATATACTAGATATAAAGTGTTTATATATTTTAGCAACCCTAGTTCATGATATATAATGCTCATAATTATGAAATGGTAACTTAGAAGAAATAAACTTAGAAAAATGAATATTAAATATCATAATACATACTAGAATTTTAAAAACTTAAGGCATGCCTAGGGCATTGAGTGTACAAATCTGGTGGCCTTGTTTGATGGATCCTTAGATAATTAAAAAAAAAAAGAGTCATTTACTCCAATAATGATATATCTCATAATTACATCAAGATTCCCCTTCAAGAGTCTCAGACTAATCTATCTTGTAGAGCACCTACATTGTTGCAACCAAATTGTCTAATGGCATGTTGAAATAAAACATTTAGTCTTTGAAAATGACTAAAATTAGATATTGGATTTTCATTTCACATGTGAATTGTAACAACCAATTTACCTAAAAGACTTGGTTACTGAACACAAATTATTTTGTTTCTTGTGGCTTCCTTAATTACTGGAATGCGGGACTTTTTTGGGTTCCTTAATTATCTCCAGTATTCCATGAAGTTGAGATTTATTCATCTTTCCCATGTTATAATTAGCTAATAATTATCATTTGAAAACAAGTCTCTTTCAAAGTGAGTAGATTTCCTCAATCTATAAGTGATTTGAGTGTTATTTCTAGATTTGATTGTTTAAGCATTTTTTTGCATCAACATTTCAAATCACAGCCCATGATCCATGATTAGGATTTCTCTCTAACATCCTGATGATGGATCATGGAAATGTTGGTGCAAAAAAAATTCTTACACAATGCAAAAAAACCACTTAGAAAGAGTCTCTTATTTCAATTTTTATTAATTATCTTTTTTATTTGACTTATGCAACTTAATTATTCTTAATTAACATCTTGTCTCATATAGAGCAATTGAAACCCCACTTTGACGCCTCTTATACAAATGGAGTAACCTTTTTCAATTTGTAGAGATTCAAAAGTAGGCATTATTGATAGTGACTTAGGTTTTTATTGTAAACAATTTTATTATTGGAATTTGGATTTGAGTGTACTGAGGAACATAAATCTTGATTGATAATATCTTTTAGCAACTAATCTACATGTTATTCAATCAACAAATTAGTTATACAAGCATCATAAAGTTCTTAAATCAAGTAATTTTTACAAGAAGATTCAGGCATTTCAAATGTATGAAAAATGCACACTTGAAAAGTTCTTCCGAGAATGAAAAATATGTTTGTGAAAGTGTGAGTTCATACAATGATAATGTAGAATGTGAATTAATCATGGAAGTTTGTTATACAAAAGTTCATGAATAGTGGGAAGAAGTGGCATTGAAAAAACAATTCTTTATGATATGGAATACAAGAGACCTTATGTTGAGGAAGAGGTTACTATTTCTAATTAAAATTTCTACCTTGTAGCCCTTGCAAAAAAATTGTTTTTGGTATGGAATACAAGAGACCTTATAGCCCTTTTAGATAATTTGAGCAAATAGGCAAGAATGAGCAAGCTAGTGGTGATTTTAAAAGAACTATTTCAATCGCTATAAATAGATCACTATTATTTGATTAATAAAAAAATACTTTCTTAAAACAATCATTATTCTGGCGTGTCATATTGTTTAGCACCTATTGAACCTCATATGAATATTTTAAAGGATCAAAGAATAAGGGGAGCCTTAAAACATATAAACATAATTTATTTGCATACCAAATTATGTTAAGATGCTCTAGGTCATGTAAATGAATAATAAAGATTAGTCTCATACCTGCTACTACAGCCACTAATGGAAATGTGGCAGAGATGACACACAGCTTGTAGAAGACAATATATTCTCCAAGGACTTCGAGACTAGAATGTTTCAAAGAAGGAGCATCTTGTGGAAGAGTTTCTATGTGGAAAGCATGACACACAACTTGCAGAAGACAATGTTATATTCTCCAAGGACTTTAAGAAATACTCTCACTAAAACAATGAAGTGAATGACAATGGAGTGAGCATCGAGGATAGATATCCAAGTCATGAGACTTCTCTAACTAAAAATGTGAGTAGGGTTGAAGCTCCGGCCATGAATACTTTAACATCAAAATGATTTTGTTTTCACTTTTTTTTCTTTTTTTTATATAGCCTACTCTATCATCTTAAAATGGAAGCACTTCCATGTTTAAAGCATTTAACCCTCCGAGTAAATGCTTTTGGGTCATATCAGACACCTTGAATTGATCTTTTCTTTGATTTAGCTTTCTCCCCGCTTTCCACTTCTTTTATGCACTTATCTTCTTCATTCTAGGTGAAATTAGGGTTAGGATCTTGAGGATTCTACTTAATTTACCTCTTCCACGACTCTATTTTCTAGGTAGGACTTAGAAATAGGTCCTCCTGGCCTTCATTGTGGTCATCATAGGATTTTATGCCTATCCCTCACATTCTGTCCCTTTCTACTATAATTTCTAGATCTCTGGACATGCCTGGGACCTCCTATCCTGATTTTGGTTGGATCTAGGCCTATAGGGTCAGAATTGAGGTTAATCCTGACTAGGTCAGGATCGAGTTTGTCTTTGACCTCCTCCAAAATATATGCCCCTTTCTCAAATTTGGTCTTGAGGGGCCCTAAAATCAATGTCAGGCCCATGGATCCGAGTGCAAAAAGGTTTTAATTCAAAATTTATTTAATTGTTTTCCCTTAGTTTTTTATTGTGATTGGATCATAATTCAAGGTGAAATTTGAATTATGGGCCCATTTATAGGGGTTAAGGTTACTTGGGATTTAATTCCTCAATGTCGTCCTTCTCTAGAGTTTTGTGCCCTAGATCACTATAAAAGGAGGCCTTCCTCTCTCATTTTATCATCCATCATTCATATCTTGGTTTCTCTCAAGATCTCAAGGTGATCAAGCAAGCATCCATTCAAGCATTCAAGTCCTCTTCTCCATCCAAGTTTTCCATTGAAGATCAAGGATTTAAGCATTCAATCCATTCAAGGGATTTCGTTCAAGAATTCAAGATTCATCATTCAAACCCTGGATCTAGCCATCATGATAGTGTGATCTTCCTTCAAGATCCTTTAATTCATCTTCAAGATCTGTTCATTCTTCCCTCAAGGTGGATTCCAAGTATACAATCATAGAGGTTTCATTTATTGATATTATGTTCAACCTTTCATATTAACATATTTGATTACATTTCAAATGCAGTTGCATATCTATTGAATATCTGATCAGGATTAAATTGGGAAAATACTGAAATCTAAGTTTTCAAAATTTCATATGTTTTAGTAAATTGCAATTTTGAGGGTCTTCGGTGCATTTCTGGGATGAGAAAGTTTTGGTAAATTCCAACGCATCAATGCATCAAACGGTTCATAATTCAGAGCTAGGATGAGAAAGTTTTGCCTTCTCCAAGCGGACCTAAATTTTATATATAGTTTTTTTGATAAATTTTGATAGTTTTAATAGTTTAATTGTAACAAACATTATGATGACTCTTCATTTCAATTCCAAGGGATTTGTGTGACCCTTGGGATCCATTTGACTTGTATAAACTCCAATTTTGAATAGAATGAAGATAGTTTTTGGTTTGCAATCTTGTTCTCAATTTTCATGTTGAATTCTACAATACAGTAGGTATCACACCAGGTATTGTAATTTGGTTTTCATAAATCAGATCAGTGGTATCAGAGTGGGAACACTCCTATATGCCAGTTTACCCAAGGTCTTCCTACCAAAGATTAGGATTGGATACACAAGATTTGTCAAAATACCCATCTTTGAGATGCACATGATCAAAGATGTCAAATGATGATGTTAAGAAGTTGGTCAAGAAAGCTTTAAATAAGCAATGAGAGGAGATGATGATTCAATTTTCACACCTCCTATAGAATCAAAAACCCTCTAAATCAGAAACATTATTTCGTGGAAATACCCCTTTCAAAGTGCAGGTCAATTTTGACATCCTGAATTTTGAAGGAAAGGTCGATTCTAAAGCTGTTGATAACTGGTTATCAAAGATGGATAGATACTTTTCTATAAATAATTTCTCAGATACAAAAAAGATAACATTTTCTCTCCTCAAAGATGAAACCCATGTGAAATTAGCATGGGAAACCAAAGTCACAAATAAAGAATGAGAATCATTTGTTGAAGATGGTTTTGAAATTTCTCTTGATAAGAAGCCCACATGGGGAGAATTTGGGAAATACATAAAAGAAGCTTACCTTTCAGAGGATTTGTATGAACAAAAATACATAGAGTGGTAGCTTCTTCGACAAAAGAGGGATCAGTCTATGCAAGATTACACCAATACATTCCATTCACTTTCAACAAAACTCAATATCGATGATTCAGAGAAGCATCAAATTTTGAAATATCGGAGTGGACTTCACAAGTATATTCAAATAGAGATGGAATTTTTGAATATTGAGACATTAGCAACTGCCTATAAATATGATACAAAAATTGAAGATAAAATCAAGCAAAAAGGGAAGAGGGACTACTTTGCAAACAACAAGCCAAGGGTTGAAGGTGGCAATAAATTTGTAGGAAAATAGGTGATCAAGGAACCTCATACAAATTCATCCAAGAACACATGGTGGTCTACTAAAAAGACACAAATAGACATAGGCATGTGGTGTGAGATGCATAAGTCCCCAACCCATAACACAAAGGATTTTCGAAGTATTAAAAATTTGATGACATAAATATGAGGAGAGGAAGTTGAATCTGAATCGTCACCAGTAAATAATTCTAAGAAAGAGGAAAATGATTCCATCATAGAAGCAAACCCATATGCCATAGTTGGAACTACTAAAGTATTTCCCTGTGAAGATGAAGAGAGACTTTTTCATTCACAGATGTGGGTTGATGGAAAGCCTCTGCATTTTATTGTTGATAGTGGGAGTCAAAAGAATTTGATCTCTAGGGAGACAGTCAAAAGATTAAATCTGAAAGTGACAAGACACCCACAACCATACTCTATGGGATGGGTAAATGAGAGACAAGATATTCAAATTAATCAACAATGTCATTTTCCATATTCAATCAAGCCTTTCAAGGATGACGTGATATGTGATATAGCACCATTGGATGTATGTGATGTCTTGCTGTGGCAGCCATACATGTATCAGAGGCATGGGGTGTATGATTCCAGGCCACCTAGTGTTACAATCAAGCTTGGTGGGAAGAGGTATCAAATACCAGAGGTATGTCCAACATAAACTGCTTCTTTAATTAGTGCTAAACAATGTAAATGCTTGATTTCTCAAACTGGAGCTTTTGTTCTACTCATGATTCACCCTGAAAAAACAAAGTCAATTTTTCTTAATACACATGCTAAGGTAACAAAGAATCAACAAAATCAGATGCATAAAATTTTGAAAGAATATCATAGTGTGTTTACACCACTAGTGGGAGTACCAACACACTGCCAAGTCAAGTACTCTATTGATTTGATCCCAGGCACACTGCTACCACATGAGCCAATATATAGGAGGTCAGTTTTGGAAAATGATGAGATTAAGAGACAAATTTAGGAGTTGATTCAGAAAGGACACATTTGTCCAAGTGCTTCACCTTGTGGAAGTCCAATTATCCTTGCTAAAAAGAAGGATGGGACATGGAGGCTTTGTATTGATTATAGAGCATTAAACAAAATCTCTATTAAAAATAGATATCCAATCCCTCGAATTGATGATTTGTTGGACCAACTTAGGGGGGCTAAATTCTTTACAAAAATTGACTTGAAGTCTGGATACCAAGAAGTACCAATTGATCCAACAGATGTGTGGAAGACTACATTTAAATCTAAGGAAGGTTTGTTTGAATGGTTGGTCATGCCTTTTGGCCTAACAAATGCCCCAACCAAATTTATGAGATTGATGAATGATGTGCTTAGACCATTCATTGATTCTTTCGTAGTTGTTTATTTGGATGACATACTCATCTTTAGCAGAACTTTGATCTGAGCATTTGCAGCATGTTGAACAAGTTCTTTCAACTTTGCAAAAACACAAAATTTATGCCAACATTGAGAAGTGTTCTTTTGGTATGTAGAGTATTTAATACTTAGGGTATATCATTGACACTGAGGGTGTTCATGTTGATTCAGAAAAGATTCAAATAATCCAAGATTGGCCATCCCCTAAAAAATTCACAGAGCTTCATAGCTTCTTGGGCTTAGCCAACTTCTATCACATATTTTTGTTTGGTTTCTTACACATATCATGGCCTCTTAATCAATCACTAAGGGGTGGAGCACAAGAAAAATTTTAGTGGACAAAGGCAAAGTAGCAAGCATTTGAGGAGTTAAAGAAAAGACTATGTTTAGCACCAGTATTGGTCCTTCCAGATCTACACCAAGCATTTGAGATAGAAATAGATGCATCTGATTATGCTCTTGGTGTGGTACTCACACAACATGGGCATCATGTTTCCTATCACAGTGAAACTTTTTTTGATACAATATGTAGGTATCCCACCTATGATAAGGAGTTGTATGCCATTGTTCAGGCCTACAAACAATGGAAACACTATATATTGGGAAAGGAAACTATTATACATATAGACCATAAACCACTCCAATTCTTGCAAACATAACGAAAGCTGTAGAATGATAGACATCAATGGTGGTCAGCCTATTTACAACAATTTCACCTCAACATTCATCATAAAAAAGGAAGCAGTAACAAGGTGGCAGATTGTTTGAGTAGGCCTTTGATTGTAGGTTTGACAATAGTGTTGGATTCATGTGGTCATCAATCATCCACTTGGGAACAACTATATAGCACTAACCCTAATTTTGCTAACATCTATAGTAATTTGGTAGAAGAAAAATCTATCTTTGATTTTCACTTGCAGGATGGGTTTCTTTTCCATAATGGTCACATATGTGTACCCACCGAAGAATGGAAGAAAATTATATGGGAAGCTCACTACATTCATGTTGCAAGACATTTTGGTATTGGTAAGACTACTGCTATCCTTCAAAAGTATTTCTATTGGCCAAAAATGAAGTAGGATATCATTTCACATATACAAGCTTATGCAGCCTGTGCAATTGCAAAGCTAGCAAACTATAAGTTGGGTCTATACTTACCATTAGCTATTCATGATAAGCCATGGCAGTCTATTTCAATGGATTTTATGTCTTAGCTTCCAACTACTAGGTGGGGGCATTATTGTGTATATGTTGTGGTAGATAGGTTTTCTAAAATGGCTATCATGGTGGCATGTAAAAAGATGATTTCTGTAGAAGATACTGCTGAACATGTTTGGGTTCATTTTGGTTTTCCAAAAACCATTATTTCTGATAGAGATAGCAAGTTAATCAGCAAATTTTGGTCTGCACTATAGGCTAAAATGGACACAAAATTTACAAAGTCCACAACATTCCATCCCCAAACAGATGGGTAGATAGAAGTGGTGAATTAAATGATTATTCATATTTTATGGATGTATCATTCAAAACATCCTTGCACACGGGATGAAAGCTTACCCTATGTGCAACACAGCTACAATCGTGCACTCCATAGTACTACAGGGCATAGTCCATTTGAGGTTTATCTTGGGTACCAGCCATTGGTACCTATGGATGTAGCAATCCCATCTCTACACTCTAATAGTCCATTAAATGGTGACAAGGAGGTAGATAAAGAAGAAAAATTCATTGATAACATTAGACACCTACAACAACAAGTTTATGAGATATTGGAGTAGAGTAATCAAAACTACAAGGAAATGCATGATAAACATAGAACTGATCATCAGTTTTAGATTGGTGACAAGGTATGGTTACATCTTCAGAAAGAGCATCTACATGGACCAAATAGGAAGCTTTTTCCTCTTCATTATGGACCATAAACTATTGTGAAACAAGTTTGTGAGAATTCTTTTGAACTTAATTTGCCATCCTTTTTGGGACTGCATCAAGTTTTCAATGTGGAATTGTTGAGACCCTATTTCCCTCCTTTATTGGATATCTCCCAAGATATTGAACACATTCAAGTTGGAGATTTAAATTCCTCTACTACTGCTTTAGTCTAGTGTGACCATGTTACTGAAGCCATTTTAAAGACTTTGAGAAATTAGAACATTTCTTTGTATCGGGTGGTTCAAGCTGGTCAGCATTCTCATCAAGGCAAGTGGTTTACTAAGGAACAAATTGGAGAAAAATTTCCTCATATGTTCCATCAGATTAGTGCAATGAGGCCCATTTCCTCTTAAGGGGGAAGGAATGATCAAGATTAAATTGGGAAAATACTGATATCTAATTTTTCAAAATTTCATATGTTTTAGTAAATTGCAATTTTGAGGGTCTTCAGTGCATTATGATGACCCTTCATTTCAATTCCAAGGGATTTGTGTGACCCTTAGGATCCATCTAACTTGTATAAACTCCAATTTTGAATAGAATGGAGACAATTTTTGGTTTGCAATCTTGTTGTTCTTAATTTTCATGTTGAATTCTACAATACTGCAGGTATCACACCAGGTATTCTAATCTAGTTTTCATAAATCAGATCAATGTCATAGCTTCATTGTTAGATCTAATTCTACTACTTGCTAGCATTCTCCATTTCAATTTCAATATTAAGGTTGATTCCAAACCAGGGTTTGACCAAGGAAAATGCCCCAAACAAATAGACAAAACCATTTTTCTTGTAGGTACAGGTGTGGAATTTCATATCTGAGATCGGATTTGGATACCCTTTTCAGCAAACTTCTGGGATCTACGAACAAAGTCAAAATTGGCCTTCAGAATAAAAATCTAGCCTTTGACCTTTTATGAGGGTCAAAGATGACCTCCCTTAGAATTGGAAAAGATTTTTGGGTTTTGTAGATCTCGCAGTTTCGGTTCACTAGCTTGAATATCAACAGTTTCTGAGACTATTTGATAGGGTTTTTAGTAGGTTCTTTTTCGAAGGTAAGTACATTTATCTCTTCATTTAAACATTAGTCATCTACATTTACTTTCCATATCAATACAATTCAAATGTAAGTGTAAAATATTGGTCTTGGGGTCTCTTTTATGTGCAAACCATTGTTCTAGGACCCCACCCATATTTTATCCTCTACATTTTGGTGAACCTGACATACTTACTCTCCTTTCTTTTGTGGAATTAGATGCCCTATTATATTTTTTGATGTTAGATTTCCTTTTATATTATCTTGTTGATGTTAGATTTTCCATTTGTGTTAAATCTTGCATGGTAATTAGACTTGAAAAATACAAAAAACTTGCAAAATTCCTTTAAAAATACAAAAACAATTACATTTTCATGCTTTTAGTATTCAACATGTATAATTCTTATTTTGAGTACTTTGATGAGGTTTTTATTGTTCAAGATGATAGATACCTTAATGAGGTACATGGAAGTGAGGATGAAAATTGTTTGAATGAGACCTCCATTGATCCTATTCCTATTGCACTCTCCTCCACAACATGTTCAATTGACCTTTACAAAGATGAGTTAGGGATTGATGTTAATTCTTCTGCTAATATATGTCTTTTCTATTATCCTACTTTAGAGTATAATTTTGATGAAGGGTGCTTCCCTTAATACCACAAACACATAACAGAAAAAGAGAAACAACAACTATAATATGCAAGAATAGAAAAATTGACTTCTTATTATCTCCACAAATGTGGAATTACAAACTTTCAGAATTACAATATGCAAAGCCACATGGGCATTCCCTTACAATATTCTGTAGGACAAAGCCTCGAACTATTACCCAGAACTATTCTGAACTGCCTAAGACAATAATACAGCCTTCCTTATATAGGCAATTATCCACCGCCTGGGAAGGTTCCAGAATTTTAGCCAATAAGGCCGACCAAACTTAGAATTATTTTATTTTACATTTTATTACATCATAGTCGGCTCAAGATAACCTTTGAAACCCGAACAAAAATTTTGAAGAAAATTATTTTTCGCCATTTCAGGTGGCCCAACTTCTGAAGACCGTAAGTCATCACCAGTTGACCCGATCGGCTATTATAACGCCATTTTGGAAATGCCACGAAGCACTCTACAGGCTTGACCCGCGCAAGCGCCAGTCCCCCAAATTTTTGACCTCATCCGGGGCCTCTAAAGCCTTCAAAACTGAGTTCAAAGTTTCTGTACCCTACTACCAATACTAAAAATCTTCAATATCTTCCAATATACACTTGATCTGGCAATGAACCTTTACTGGCAGACTTACATGACCAAAATGAACCTCCAAGAAAGAAATCAGATCATTCTGAGCACATGCAAAAATTACCAAAAATAGTAACTTTTCATAAATAGCAGCTCTGCACTAAAATAGCCCTTATTGAATATAAAAATAGAAATATTTTTGGGTGATGCAAGATTTCTCTTACACCCAGGATGCTCCTCCATCAGACACCCAGGGTAATTTGAGAAGTGACCCTGTCACAACTCAGGTGTGCAGAGGAAAACCAAGACGGTTAACCTCCTCCTTTGTTAGCCATGATGAATTTTCTACTGGTCGTCCTTTCCATTTGATCAAAAAATCTTCATATGTTCTATTCCTTGTGCTTCTACCAACACGACTGTCTAGTATGTTTTCGATCTCCTTAGTGTCTGAACGAGTTGCTGGAATACTCCACTGTGCTGTTGTGATCTCATCTTCAACACCTCCTTCATGATACTCTGTCAGATCTGAAATGTTAAACACTGGTGAAATATTCAGCTCACTAGGCCATTCTACCTCATATGCATTTCTTGAATCATGCTTCTTCAATATCTTACATAGTCCAAACTTCTTCATTTTCAACTTGTTATATGTACCAACTGGAAACCGCTCCTTCTGCAAATGAACCATGACTTCATCACCAACCTGAAATTTCTTATACCTCCTTTTCTCATCTACCTTAGCCTTATACTGTGCGTTCATCTTGGTAATATGCTTCCTCACCTCCCCATGGATGTTCTTCAAATGTTCTGCAAAATCCTCAGCCTCAGCACTACTTATTTCTCCTTTATCAATCTTTCTCAACTCAGATGCATTTCTTGGACTACTTCCATATATAATCTGGAATGGTGATTTACCAGTGCTCCTGTTGATAGAATTATTGTATGCAAATTTTGCCTATGGTAAAATCAAATCCCATCCTATTGGCTTATCCCCAACCAAACATCTCAGCAGATTTCCCAAACTCCTATTCACCACCTCTATCTGTCCATCAGTCTGTGGGTGATGTGATGAACTGAACTTCAAATCTATCTTCAACTTCTTCCACAATGTTCGCTAGAAATATCCAACAAACTTAGTGTCCCGATTTGAAACTATGGTCTTTGGCAAACCATGAAGTCTCACTACTTCTCTGAATAAAAATTCTGCTACATGAACAGCATCATTAGTCTTCTTGCAAGGAATGAAATGTGTCATCTTCAAAAATCTGTCAACTACTACAAAAATTAAATCATGTCCCCGCTGTGTCCTCCGTAAACCAAGAACAAAGTCCATACTGATATCCTCCCAAGGCTTCTTTGGTATAGGCAATGGCTGGTACAACCCTGTATTCTGCTTCACTCCTTTCACCATTTGACATACTCTGCAACTCTGTACAAACTTCTTCACATCTTGCTATAGCTGTGGCCAATAATAATTCTCACTAACCAAACCAAGGGTTTTATCACGACCAAAATATCCAGCCAATCCTCCGCTATGCTTCTCCTTGATGAGATTTTCCCTCATAGAACTTCGTGGAATGCACAACTGACTCTCTCTGAATAGCATATCATCTTGGATGATGAAATCCAACCATTTCATCCTTTCTAGAGTAACAGGTTCTGTACAAGCTTTCCAAGCTTCACCAAAATCAGGATCCTCTGGATACAAATTCTTGAGTTCCTTGAACCCAACCACTTCAATCTGCATTTCTGTTAGCAATAGTTACCTTCTGCTAAGAGCATCTGCAACCCTATTAGACTTTCCACTCCTATGTTTCAAAACAAATGTATAACTCTGCAAAAACTCAACCCATTTCAAATGCCTCTGATTCAACTTTCCTTGACTATTCAAATATTGCAAAGCTTGATGATCAATATACAAAACAAACTCATTAAGAAGTAGATAATGTCTCCACTTCTTTAATGTCTGAACTATAGCATAAAATTCCTGATCATAAACAGAATATTTCCTCTTGGCATCATTTAACTTCTCACTGAAATAAGCAACAGGTTTACCTTCTTGGCTCATAATAGCTCCTATTGCAGTACCACTAGCATCACAATCTACTTGAAACACCTTATTAAAATCTGGAAGTGCTAAAACAGGTTGTTCTGTAACTTTTTGTTTCAACAATTGAAAACTCTTTTCTGCCCCATTTGTCCACTTAAACTCTTATCTATCCCCTCTCATTGTTTCAGTCAAGGGTCCACAAATACTACTAAAATTTTTGATAAACTTTCTGTAAAAGCTAGGTAGACCATGAAAAGATCTTACCTCAATAGCACTCTTTGGAGTAGGCCATTCAAGGATAGCCTGTACCTTCTCTGGGTCCATTTTTAGACCTTCTCCTGAAACTACAAATCCCAAATACACTAACTCCTTCTTCACAAAACTGCACTTCTTCAAATTAATTAGCAAGTTCTCTTCTCTCAACTTCTCAAATACCATACAAATATGCATCATATACTCATCCAATGTCTTACTAAAGATCAAAATATCATCTAGGTAAACAATGACAAACTTACCCAAAAATTCTTTCAGAACCTCGTTCATGAGCCGCATGAAAGTGCTCGGCGCATTGGTTAGCCCAAAAGGCATGACTAACAACTCATATAGTCCTTCCTTTGTCTTGAAGGCAGTCTTCCATTCATCTCCTTCTCTGATCTGAATCTGATGATATCCACTCTTCAGATCTATCTTTAAGAAATGCATAGCTCCACTCAAACAGTCCATAATATCATCCATTCATGGCAATGGAAACCTATACTTGATTGTGATCTTGTTTATTGCCCTAGAATCTGTACACATCCTCCATTCTCCATTCTTCTTTGGTGCTAATACCGCTGGTACAGCACATGGACTCAGACTCTCACAGATCAATCCTTTCTGTAACAATTCATGTACTTGTCTATTCAACTCCTCACTTTCTGCAAGTGTCATTCTGTGTGCTGCCTTATTCGGCAAACTCACTCTTGGGATCAAGTCCATCTGATGACTGATCTTCCTGACTGGTGGTAATCCATCAGGCATGTTATCGGATACAATATCCTGAAACTCATTCAACAAATCTGCAACTTCTACAGGAACATCTTCTACTTCCTCTTTACCAGCTTTTGGAATTAAAGCAAAACATACATGCTCATGCCTCATACCATCTAGGAAATTTCTTCCATCAAAAAAAGTTATCCTTGCATTACCACATACCTTTTTTTCAGTCTCCTTCAATGGTTTTAGCTTGTGTCGCACTCCATCCTTTGTCAGGGAATAGGTATTTGCACGACCATCATGTACAGCACATCTGTCAAACTGCCATGGTCTACCCAACAACATATGACATGCATCCATAAATATGATATCACACAATACCTCATCTTGGTATCCGCCAATCTTGAACTTCACTAGGCATTGTTCATTGACCATGACCTTGTGGTCATCTTGTACCCAGGCAATCCGATATGGATGTGGGTGTTTCTGTCTCTTGAGCTTCAACTTTGTCACCATCTCTTCTGACACCAAATTGTCAGTGCTTCCATTATCAATAATCACATCACAACATTTACCTTCACACTTGCACCTGGTGCGAAACAGGCTCCTCCTTTGCTCAGGTTCATTCTCACCACTCAACAGGACTCTTCTATTAATCAACGTTTCTCCTCTTTCAGCATCTTCAGAATTTGATGATCTAGCATCTTCATCTACATGTGCAACTCTGGCCTGGCCTTCATTTCTCCTATCCATTCTGCCTTGGCGCTGAGGACATTCAAATGCCCTATGACCTTCTTCTCCACAGTGAAAACATGTTCCACGGAAGCCACCTCTTCTAGATCTTTGTCCTCTTCCTCTTCCTCTCTGATCTCTATTATTCTGATCTTGGAAGCGATTGGAATTATTTCCTCACTAATTTTGACTGCTACTGGCCTCATCCTTCTTTTTCGGATCTTCATTTCGGCCACCATATGACCGTCCACCAGATCCTCCACTGCGACCTCTTTCGTTTTGTCTGCTCTCGAACTTCTTGTTCAGCTTTTCCTTTACTTTTAGGGAAAATTGGTATGCCTCCTCAATACTTTTCATTCGAACCAGATTTAACTCCTCCTAAATGCTTGGCCTTAACCCATTAAGGTATCGGGCAACTTTCTCCTTATCAGCTTCGGCATGGCCTGTTCTGATGAGGAGTCGATAGAAATCTTCTGTATACTCCTGAATAGATTTTCCTCCTTGCTTCAAACTTTGCATTTTCTTCGGTAGGTCAAGCTCATAATCAACAGGAATGAACTGTCACTTCAATTTTTCCACCATCCGATTCCATCTTGTGATTTTATCTTTCCCTCTTCTATTTCGCTCCAATTGAATTTCTTGCCACCAGATCTTCGCATGACCTTTCAGTCTAGCCTTCACAAATTTGACCCTATCAGGATCTTCAACATCTTCATACTCAAAATACTCCTCAAATTCATTGATCCAGTCAATCAATTCCTCTGGGTTAAGATTTCCAGAAAATGTAAGAACCTCAATCTTAGGTCTCTTCCCAATCTTCGAAATTGCACGAAAAAGTCTTTCTTCCTCCTGGTTCACAATTTCAGCTTCTCCTTCTTGATATTCTTCTTCAGCTTCATCCTCGCTTTCATCTCTAACATTAAGATTCATTCCTCTGTGAATCTCTTCTTACAATACTCGCACTTGTCTCTACAGCTCTCTAACCTCAGGTGTTACAACACCAGCTCTTCCGCCATGTTCCCTTCGTGGAGGCATTTTTACGATGCGCGCTGAAACCCTAGCCACGGTCCTAGTGCAAACTGCCTCACAGTCGGTGATCTATTTACACACTCAAGAACTCCTGCTCTGATACCACTTGATGAAGGGTGCTTCCCTTAATACCACAAACACATAACAGAAAAAGAGAAATAACAACAATAATATGCAAGAATTAAAAAATTGACTTCTTATTATCTCCACAAATGTGGAATTACAAACTTTCAAAATTACAATATGCAAAGCCACATGGGCATTCCCTTACAATATTCTGTAGGAAAAAGCCTCGAACTATTACCCAGAACTATTCTGAACTGCCTAAGACAATAATACAGCCTTCCTTATATAGGCAATTATCCACCGCCTGGGAAGGTTCTAGAATTTTAGCCAATAAGGCCGACCAAACTTAGAATTATTTTATTTTACATTTTATTACATCATAGTCGACTCAAGATAACCTTTGAAACCCGAACAGAAATTTTGAAGAAAATTATTTTTCGCCATTTCAGGTGGCCCAACTTCCGAAGACCGTAAGTCATCACGAGTTGACCCGATCAGCTATTATAACCCCATTTTGGAAATGGCACGAAGTGCTCTACAGGCTTGACCCACGCAAGCACCCATCACCCAAATTTTTAACCTCATTCAGGGCCTCTAAAGCCTTCAAAATTGAGTTCAAAATTTCTGTACCCTGCTGCCAATACCGAAAATCTTCAATATCTTCCAATATACACTTGATCTGGCAATGAAGCTTTACTAGTAGACTTACATGACCAAAATTAACCTCCAAGAAAGAAAATAGATCATTCTGAGCACATGCAAAAATTACCAAAAATAGTAACTTTCCATAAATAGCAGCTCTGCACTAAAATACCCCTTATTGAATATAAAAACAGAAATATTTTTGGGTGATGCAAGATTGCTCTTACACCCTGGATGGTCCTGCATCAGACACCTAGCGTAATTTGAGAAGTGACCCTGTCATGACTCAGGTGTGCAGAGGAAAACCAAGACGGTTAACCTCCTCCTTTGTTAGCCACGATGAATCTTCTACAGGTCATCCTTTCCATTTGATCAAATACTCTTCATATGTTCTATTCCTTGTGCTTCTACCAACATGACTGTCCAGTATGTCTTCGATCTCCTTAGTGTCTGAACGAGTTGCTGGAATACTCCACTGTGCTGTTGTGATCTCATCTTCAACACCTCTTTCATGATACTCTGTCAGATCTGAAATGTTAAACACTGGTGAAATATTCAGCTCACTAGGCAATTCTACCTCATATGCATTTCCTGAATCATGCTTCTTCAATATCTTACATGGTCCAAACTTTTTCATTTTCAACTTGTTATATGTACCAACTAGAAACCGCTCCTTCCGCAAATGAACCATGACTTCATCACCAACCTGAAATTCTTTATACCTCCTTTTCTCATCTGCCTTAGCCTTATACTATATGTTCATCTTGGTAATATGCTTCCTCACCTCCCCATGGATGTTCTTCAAATATTCTGTAAAATCCTCAGCCTCAGCACTACTTATTTCTCCCTTATCTATCTTTCTCAACTTAGATGCATTTCTTGGACTACTTCCATATATAATATGGAATGGTGATTTACCAGTGCTCTTGTTGATAGAATTATTGTATACAAATTCTGCCTGTGGTAAAATCAAATCCCATCCTGTTGGCTTATCCCCAACCAAACATCTCAGCAGATTTCCCAAACTCCTATTCACCACCTCTGTCTGTCCATCAATCTGTGGGTGATGTGATGAACTGAACTTCAAATCTATCTTCAACTTCTTCCACAATGTTCGTCAGAAATATCCAACAAACTTAGTGTCCCGATCTGAAACTATGGTCTTTGGCAAACCATGAAGTCTCACTAATTCTCTGAAAAACAATTCTGCTACATGAACAGCATCATTAGTCTTCTTGCAGGGAATGAAATGTGCCATCTTCGAAAATCTGTCAACTACTACAAAAATTGAATCATGTCCCCGCTGTGTCCTCGGTAAACCAAGAATAAATTCCATACTGATATCCTCCCAAGGCTTCTCTGGTATAGGCAATGGCTGGTACAACCCTGTATTCTGCTTCACTCCTTTCGCCATTTGACATACTCTGCAACTCTGTACAAATTTCTTCACATCTTGCTGCAGCTGTGGCCAATAATAATTCTCACTAATCAAATCAAGGGTTTTATCACGACCAAAATGTCCAGCCAATCCTCCGCTATACTTCTCCTTGATGAGATTCTCCCTCATAGAACTTCATGGAATGCACAACTGACTCCCTCTGAATAGCATATCATCTTGGATGATGAAATCAAACCATTTCATCCTGTCTAGAGTAACAGGTTTTGTACAAGCTTTCCAAGCTTCAGCAAAATCAGGATCCTCTGGATACAAATTCTTGAGTTCTCTGAACCCAACCACTTCAATCTATATTTCTGTCAGCAATAGTTGCCTTCTATTAAGAGCATCTGCAACCCTATTAGACTTTCCACTCCTATTTTTCAAAACAAATGTATAACTCTAGAAAAACTCAACCCATTTCAAATGCCTCTGATTCAACTTTCCTTGACTATTCAAATATTGCAAAGCTTGATGATCAGTATCAAAACAAACTCCTTAGGAAGTAGATAATGTCTCCACTTCTTTAATGCCTGAACTATAGCATAAAATTCCTGATCATAAACAGAATATTTCCTCTTGGCATCATTTAACTTCTCACTGAAATAAGCAACAGGTTTACCTTCTTGGCTCATAACAGCTCCTATTGCAGTACCACTAGCATCACAATCTACTTGAAACACCTTATTAAAATCTAGAAGTGCTAAAATAGGTTCTTCTGTAACTTTTTGTTTCAACAATTGAAAACACTTTTTTGCCCCATTTGTCCACTTAAACTCTTATCTATCCCCTCTCATTGTTTCAGTCAAGGGTCCACAAATACTACTAAAATTCTTGATAAAATTTCTGTAAAAGCTAGCTAGACCATGAAAAGATCTTACCTCAGTAGCACTCTTTGGAGTAGGCCATTCAAGGATAGCCTATACCTTCTCTGGGTCTATTTTTAGACCTTCTCCTGAAACTACAAACCCCAAATACACTAACTCCTTCTTCACAAAACTGCACTTCTTCAAATTAATCAGCAAGTTCTCTTCTCTCAACTTCTCAAATACCATATGAATATGTATCATATGCTCATCCAATGTCTTACTAAAGATCAAAAGATCATCTAGGTAAACAATGACAAACTTACCCAGAAATTCTTTCAGAACCTCGTTCATGAGCCGCATGAAAGTGCTCGGCGAATTGGTTAGCCCAAAAGGCATGACTAACCACTCATATAGTCCTTCCTTATTCTTGAAAGCAGTCTTCCATTCATCTCTTTCTCTGATCCGAATCTGATGATATCCACTCTTCAAATCTATCTTTGAGAAATACACAGCTCCACTCAAACAGTCCATAATATCATCCATTCATGGCAATGAAAACCTATACTTGATTGTGATCTTGTTAATTCCCCTAGAATCCATACACATCCTGCATTCTCCATTTTTCTTTGGTGCTAATACCACTGGTACAGCACAGGGCCTCAGACTCTCACGGATCAATCCTTTCTATAACAGTTCATGTACTTGTCTGTTCAACTCCTCACTTTCTGCAGGTGTCATTCTATGTGCTACCTTATTCGGCAAACTCACTCCTAGGATCAAGTCCATCTGATGACTGATCTTCTTGGCTGGTGGTAATCCATCAGGCATGTTATCGGATACAATATCCTGAAACTCATTCAACAAATCTGCAACTTCTACAGGAACATCTTCTACTTCCTCTTTACCAGCTTTTGGAATTAAAGCAAAACATACATGCTCATGCCTCATACCATCTAGGAAATTTCTTCCATCAACAAAAGTTATCCTTGCATTACCACATACCTTTTCTTCAGTCTCCTTCAATAGTTTTAGCTTGTGTCGCACTCCATCCTTTGTCAGAGAATAGGTATTCGCACGACCATCATGTACAGCACATCTGTCAAATTGTCATGGTCTACCCAACAACATATGACATGCATCCATAGATATGATATCACACAATACCTCATCTTGGTATCCGCCAATCTTGAACTTCACTAGGCATTGTTCATTGACCATGACCTTGTGGTCATCCTGTACCCAGGCAGTCCGATATGGATGTGGGTGTTTCTATCTCTTGAGCTTCAACTTTGTCACCATCTCTTTTGACACCAAATTGTCAGTGCTTCCACTATCAATAATCACATCACAACATTTACCTTCACACTTGCACCTAGTGCGAAACAGGCTCTTCCTTTGCTCAGGTTCATTCTCACCACTCAACAGGACTCTTCTGTTAATCAACGTTTCTCCTCTTTTAACATCTTCAGAATTTGATGATCTGGCATCTTCATCTACATGTGCAACTCTGGCCTAGCCTTCATTTCTCTTGTCCGTTCTGCCTTGGCGCTGAGGACATTCAAATGCCCTATGACCGTCTTCTCCATAGTGAAAACATGTTCCACGGAAGCCACCTCTTCCTCTTCCTCTCTGATCTCTATTATTCTGATCCTGGAAGCGATTGGAATTATTTCCTCGCTGATTTTGACTGCTACTGGCCTCATCCTTCTTTTTTGGATCTTCATTTCGGCCACCATATGACCGTCTACCAGATCGTCCACCGTGACCTCTTCCGTTTTGTCTGCTCTCAAACTTCTTGTTCAACTTTTCCTCTACTTTTAGGGAAAATTGGTATGCCTCCTCAATACTATTCACTCGAACCAGATTCAACTCCTCCTGAATGCTTGGCCTTAACCCATTAAGGTATCGGGCAACTTTCTCCTTATCAGCTTCGGCATGGCCTGTTCTGATGAGGAGTCAATAGAACTCCTCTGTATACTCTTGAACAGATTTTCCTGCTTGCTTCAAACTTTGCATTTTCTTCAATAGGTCAAGCTCATAATCAACAGGAATGAACTGTCACTTCAATTTTTCCACCATCCGATCCCATCTTGTGATTTTATCTTTCCCTCTTCTATTTCGCTCTAATTGAATTTCCTGCCACCAGATCTTCGCATGACCTTTCAGTCTGGCCTTCGCAAATTTGACCCTATCAGGATCCTCAACATCTTCATACTCAAAATACTCCTCACATTCATTGATCCAGTCGATCAATTCCTCTGGGTTAAGATTTCCAAAAAATGTAGGAACCTCAATCTTAGGTCTCTTCCCAATCTTGGAAATCGCCCGAAAAAGTCTTTCTTCCTCCTGGTTCACAATTTCAGCTTCTCCTTCTTGATATTCTTCTTCGGCTTCATCCTCATTTTCATCTCTGACACTAAGATTCATTCTTCTGTGAATCTCTTCTTGCAATGCTCGCACTTGTCTCTACAGCTCTCTAACCTCATGTGTTACAACACCAGCTCTTCCGCCACATTCCCTTCGTGGAGGCATTTTCACGATGCGCGCTGAAACCCTAGCCACGGTCCTGGTGCAAACTACCTCACAGTCGGTGATCTGTTTACACACTCAAGAACTCCTGCTCTGATACCACTTGATGAAGGGTGCTTCACTCAATACCACAAACACATAACAGAAAAAGAGAAACAACAACAATAATATGCAAGAATAGAAAAATTGACTTCTTATTATCTCCACAAATGTGGAATTACAAACTTTCAGAATTACAAAATGCAAAGCCACATGGGCATTCCCTTACAATATTCTGCAGGACAAAGCCTCGAACTATTACCCAGAACTATTCTGAACTGCCTAAGACAATAATACAGCCTTCCTTATATAGGCAATTATCCATTGCCTGGGAAGGTTCCAGAATTTTAGCCAATAAGGCCGACCAAACTTAGAATTATTTTATTTTACATTTTATTACATCATAGTCGGCTCAAGATAACCTTTGAAACCCGAACATAAATTTTGAAGAAAATTATTTTTTGCCATTTCAGGTGGCCCAACTTCTGAAGACCGTAAGTCATCACCAGTTGACCCAATCGGCTATTATAACCCCATTTCAAAAATGCCACAAAGCACTCTACAGGCTTGACCCGCGCAAGCACCCATCACCCAAATTTTTGACCTTATCCGAGGCCTCTAAAGCTTTCAAAACTGAGTTCAAAGTTTCTTTACCCTGCTGCCAATACCGAAAATCTTCAATATCTTCTAATATACACTTGATCTGGTAATGAAGCTTTACTGGCAGACTTACATGACCAAAATGAACCTCCAAGAAAGAAATTAGATCATTCTGAGCACATGCAAAAATTACCAAAAATAGTAACTTTCCATAAATAGCAGCTCTGCACTAAAATAGCCCTTATTGAATATAAAAATAGAAATATTTTTGGGTGATGCAAGATTGCTTTTACACCCAGGATGCTCCTGCATCAGACACCCAGAGTAATTTGAGAAGTGACCCTGTCACGACTCATGTGTGCAGAGGAAAACCAAGATGGTTAACCTCCTCCTTTGTTAGCCACGATGAATCTTCTATAGGTCATCCTTTCCATTTGATCAAATACTCTTCATATGTTCTATTCCTTGTGCTTCTACCAACACGACTGTCCAGTATGTCTTCGATCTCCTTAGTGTCTGAACGAGTTGCTGGAATACTCCACTGTGCTGTTGTGATCTCATCTTCAACACCTCTTTCATGATACTCTGTCAGATCTGAAATGTTAAACACTGGTGAAATATTCAGCTCACTAGGCAATTCTACCTCATATGCATTTCCTGAATTATGCTTCTTCAATATCTTACATGGTCCAAACTTCTTCATTTTTAACTTGTTATATGTACCAAATGGAAACCGCTCCTTCCGCAAATGAACCATGACTTCATCACCAACCTGAAATTCTTTATACCTCCTTTTCTCATCTGCCTTAGCCTTATACTATGCGTTGATCTTGGTAATATGCTTCCTCACCTCCCCATGGATGTTCTTCAAATGTTCTGCAAAATCCTCAGCCTCAGGACTACTTATTTATCCTTTATCTATCTTTCTCAACTCAAATGCATTTCTTGGACTACTTCCATATATAATATGGAATAGTGATTTACCAGTGCTCCTATTGATAGAATTATTGTATGCAAATTCTGCCTGTGGTAAAATCAAATCCCATCCTGTTGGCTTATCCCCAACCAAACATCTCAGCAGATTTCCCAAACTCCTATTCACCACCTCTATCTGTCCATCAGTCTGTGGGTGATGTGATGAACTGAACTTCAAATCTATCTTCAACTTCTTCCACAATGTTCGCCAGAAATATCCAACAAACTTAGTGTCCCGATCTGAAACTATGGTCATTGGCAAACCATGAAGTCTCACTACTTCTCTGAAAAACAATTCTGCTACATGAACATCATCATTAGTCTTCTTGCAGGGAATGAAATGTGCCATGTTTGAAAATCTGTCAACTACTACAAAAATTGAATCATGTCCCCGCTGTATCCTCGGTAAACCAAGAACAAAGTCCATACTGATATCCTCTCAAGGCTTCTCTGGTATAGGCAATAGCTGGTACAACCCTGTATTCTGCTTCACTCCTTTCACCATTTGATATACTCTGCAACTCTGTACAAACTTCTTCACATCTTGCTGCAGCTGTGGCCAATAATAATTCTCACTAACCAAACCAAGGGTTTTATCACGACCAAAATGTCTAGCCAATCCTCTGCTATGCTTCTCCTTAATGAGATTCTCCCTCATAGAACTTCGTGGAATGCACAACTGACTCCTCTGAATAGCATATCATCTTGGATGCTGAAATCCAACCATTTCGTCCTGTCTAGAGTAACAGGTTTTGTACAAGCTTTCCAAGCTTCACCAAAATTAGGATCCTCTGGATACAAATTCTTGAGTTCCTTGAACCCAACCACTTCAATCTGCATTTCTGTCAGCAATAGTTTCCTTCTACTAAGAGCATCTACAACCCTATTAGACTTTCCACTCCTATGTTTCAAAACAAATGTATAACTCTGCAAAAACTCAACCCATTTCAAATGCCTCTGATTCAACTTTCCTTGACTATTCAAATATTACAAAGCTTGATGATCAGTATACAAAACAAACTCTTTAGGAAGTAGATAATGTCTCCACTTCTTTAATGCCTGAACTATAGCATAAAATTCCTGATCATAAATAGAATATTTCCTCTTGGCATCATTTAACTTCTCACTGAAATAAGCAACAGGTTTACCTTCTTGGCACATAACAGCTCCTATTGCAGTACCACTAGCATCACAATCTACTTGAAACACCTTATTAAAATCTGGAAGTGCTAAAATAGGTTCTTCTGTAACTTTTTATTTCAACAATTGAAAACTCTTTTCTGCCCCATTTGTCCACTTAAACTCTTTTCTATCTCCTCTCATTGTTTCAGTCAAGGGTCCACAAATACTACTAAAATTCCTGATAAACTTTCTATAAAAGCTAGGTAGACCATGAAAAGATCTTACCTCAGTAGCACTCTTTGGAGTAGGCCATTCAAGGATAGCCTGTACTTTCTCTGGGTCCATTTTTAGACCTTCTCCTGAAACTACAAACCCCAAATACACTAACTCCTTCTTCACAAAACTGCACTTCTTCAAATTAATCAGCAAGTTCTCTTCTCTCAACTTCTCAAATACCATACGAATATGCATCATATGCTCATCCAATGTCTTACTAAAGATCAAAATATTATCTAAGTAAACAATGACAAACTTACCCAAAAATTCTTTCAGAACCTTGTTCATGAGCCGCATGAAAGTGCTCGGTGCATTGGTTAGCCCAAAAGGCATGACTAACCACTCATATAGTCGTTCCTTTGTCTCGAAGGTAGTCTTCCATTCATCTCCTTCTCTAATCCGAATCTGATGATATCCACTCTTCAGATCTATCTTTGAGAAATACACAACTCCACTCAAACAGTCCATAATATCATCCATTCGTGGCAATGGAAACTTATACTTGATTGTGATCTTGTTTATTGCCCTAGAATCTGTACACATCCTCCATTCTCCATTCTTCTTTGGTGCCAATACCGCTGGTACAGCATAGGGACTCAGACTCTCACGGATCAATCATTTCTATAACAGTTCATGTACTTGTCTGTTCAACTCCTCACTTTCTGCAAGTGTCATTCTGTGTGCTGCCTTATTCGGCAAACTTGATCTTGAGATCAAGTCCATCTGATGACTGATCTTCCTGACTGGTGGTAATCTATCAGGCATGTTATCGGATATAATATCCTGAAACTCATTCAACAAATCTGCAACTTCTACAGGAACATCTTCTACTTCCTCTTTACCAACTTTTGGAATTAAACCAAAACATACATGCTCATGCCTCATACCATCTAAGAAATTTCTTCCATCAACAAAAGTTATCCTTGCATTACCACATACCTTTTCTTCAGTCTCCTTCAATAGTTTTAGCTTGTGTCGCACTCCATCCTTTGTCAGGGAATAGGTATTCGCATGACCATCATGTACAGCACATCTGTCAAACTACCATGGTCTACCCAACAACATATGACATGCATCCATAGATATTATATCACACAATACCTCATCTTGGTATCCGCCAATCTTGAACTTCACTAGGCATTGTTCATTGACCATGACCTTGTGGTCATCCTGTACCCAGGCAATCCGATATAGATGTGGGTGTTTCTGTCTCTTGAGCTTCAACTTTGTCACCATCTCTTCTGACACCAAATTGTCAATACTTCCACTATTAATAATCACATCACAACATTTACCTTCACACTTGCACCTGGTGTGAAACAGGCTCCTCCTTTTCTCAGGTTCATTCTCACCACTCAACAGGACTCTTCTGTTAATCAACGTTTCTCCTCTTTTAGCATTTTTAGAATTTGATGATCTGACATCTTCATCTACATGTGCAACTCTAGCCTAGCCTTCATTTCTCTTGTTCGTTCTGTCTTGGCGCTAAGGACATTCAAATGCCCTATGACCTTCTTCTCCACAGTGAAAATATGTTCCACGAAAGCCACCTCTTCCTCTTCCTCTCTGATCTCTATTATTTTGATCCTGGAAGCGATTGGAATTATTTCCTCGCTGATTTTGACTACTACTGGCCTCATCCTTCTTTTTCAGATCTTCATTTTGGCCACCATATGACCGTCCACCAGATCGTCCACCACGACCTCTTCCGTTTTGTCTGCTCTCGAACTTCTTGTTCAGATTTTCCTCTACTTTTAGGGCAAATTGGTATGCCTCCTCAATACTGTTCATTCGAACCAGATTTAACTCCTCCTGAATGCTTGGCCTTAACCCATTAAGGTATCGGGCAACTTTCTCCTTATCAGCTTCAGCATGGCCTGTTCTGATGAGGAGTCGATAGAACTCCTCTGTATACTCCTGAACAAATTTTCCTGCTTGCTTCAAACTTTGCATTTTCTTCAGTAGGTCAAGCTCATAATCAACAGGAATGAACTGTCACTTCAATTTTTCCACCATCCGATCCCGTCTTGTGATTTTATCTTTCCCTCTTCTATTTCACTCCAATTGAATTTCTTGCCACCAGATCTTCGCATGACCTTTCAGTATGGCCTTCGCAAATTTGACCCTATCAGGATCCTCAACATCTTCATACTCAAAATACTCCTCACATTCATTGATCCAGTCGATCAATTCCTCTGGGTTAAGATTTCCAAAAAATGTAGGAACCTCAATCTTAGGTCTCTTCCCAATCTTGGAAATCACCCGAAAAAGTCTTTCTTTCTCCTGGTTCACAATTTCAGCTTCTCCTTCTTGATATTCTTCTTCGGCTTCATCCTCGCTTTCATCTCTGACACTAAGATTCATTCCTCTATGAATCTCTTCTTCCAATGCTCGCACTTGTCTCTACAGCTCTCTAACCTCAGGTGTTACAACACCAGCTCTTCTGCCACATTCCCTTCGTGGAGGCATTTTCACGCTGCACGCTGAAACCCTAGCCACGGTCCTGGTGCAAACTGCCTCATAGTCGGTGATCTATTTACACACTCAAGAACTCCTGCTCTGATACCACTTGATGAAGGGTGCTTCCCTTAATACCACAAACACATAACAGAAAAAGAGAAACAACAACAATAATATGCAAGAATAGAAAAATTGACTTCTTATTATCTCCACAAATGTGGAATTACAAACTTTCAGAATTACAATATGCAAAGCCACATGGGCATTCCCTTACAATATTCTATAGGACAAAGCCTCGAACTATTACCCAGAACTATTCTGAACTAGCTAAGACAATAATAGAGCCTTTCTTATATAGGCAATTATCCACCGCCTGGGAAGGTTCCAGAATTTTAGCCAATAAGGCCGACCAAACTTAGAATTATTTTATTTTACATTTTATTACATCATAGTCAGCTCAAGATAACCTTTGAAACCCGAACAAAAATTTTGAAGAAAATTATTTTTTGCCATTTCAGGTGGCCCAACTTCCGAAGACCGTAAGTCATCACCAGTTGACCCGATCGGCTATTATAACCCCATTTCAGAAACGTCACAAAGTGCTCTACAGGCTTGACCCACGCAAGCGCCCGTCACCCAAATTTTTGACCTCATCTAGGGCCTCTAAAGCCTTCAAAACTGAGTTCAAAGTTTCTATACCCTGTTGCCAATACCAAAAATCTTCAATATCTTCCAATATACACTTGATCTGGCAATGAAGCTTTACTGGCAGACTTACATGACCAAAATGAACCTCCAAGAAAGAAATCAGATCATTCTGAGCACATGCAAAAATTACCAAAAATAGTAACTTTCCATAAATAGTAGCTCTGCACTAAAATAGCCCTTATTGAATATAAAAACAGAAATATTTTTGGGTGATGCAAGATTGCTCTTACACCCAGGATGCTCCTGCATCAAATTCACCTTCTTTCCCCTTTAGGGATAAAGCTTTAGTGAGTTTTGATGATCCTAGAATGTGCTTTAAATTGATAGGGATGATAATGTTCCTATTTGGGATGAGTCTTTGGATTTGGATGTTGATTACTCTCTTCCTCATGAAACCATTATGGATAGTCCTCCTATTTGGGATGAACCTTTGGATTTGGATGTTGATTACTCTCTTCCTCATGAAGCCATTATAAATAATTCTACTTTTTGAGATGAACCCTTGGATAAATACATTGATTTATCCCCTCCTTGTGAATAATTTTTGATACAAGCGGATGACATATTCTCTAAAACACACTTCCCTTATGTGAAAGAAGATGACATTATAGATCCTTCACCTCAATTTGGGATTTCTTCTAGTGATGAGGCATTAGAAGAGAAAGCTATGAAATCCCTTAATGCTCTTCCTCTTAGTGGTGATCTTATGGGAAATCAAGATCCTGCCTTACAACCTTCTTACCATAATATTACTTACACCTATTCAAATCCTTTTCCAACTATGGTTCCAAGAGTTCCTTTGGTTGTGTCTTCCATTCATATCACTTCCTACACTTTTACCAGTATTCATAATCCTAATCCTATCTTTCCTAATCCGATTCCTAATTCTCCATCTGTTGTTCCTAGTTCTTCCCACACTTATGTTGAGGTTAAAACTATGGTTCATGTTGTAGATGTGCAAAGATTCTTCAAAGTACCTTCTCCATATAATCTGATCCATAAAGATAGGAGAAAAGAAACTTCTGCTTTGAGATTTATTCATAATTTTACCCCTCACTTTGATATAACATAGATCTTTTCTCCTCTAGACTGGGGGGCAAGAGGTATATTTCTTCCTATCTTTTAGAATCCATTATGAGCTTAATTGGTTATGTTTTCATGGTTTGTATTATGATTTTTTTTTGTCCATTTCTCTCTTCTATTATTAAAGATATCCTTTCTAGGTCATGTGTCTTGCAAAGGTATCCCTTGCCTTTCATCTCTGGGGGGCAAGGTTCTTGCTTCTCTCTCTTTGTCTAGGGAACTACTTTCCTTAGCTTAGTGGTATTTGTTTATATTGCAATATTATTTTACATATTGATAGATGTTTTGACTATGGATAACCTTCTTATATGAGAAGTTGTTGTCCTAAGTCATCACTTCTCTATGTTGCAAATTATGTTCTTTATAAACTCTCACCCTTTCTTTGGTGTTAGAGTTATTTCTCTCATTCCAAAGATTCCTTTTTCCTCTTGTTTGCAGGGGGCTTGATGATTGAATCTTTGTTCCCACTACTGAAAGATGATATTTTATCCAAAGAACTCCTCTCTAGTGGGGGGTCTTGTTGATATGATCTCTTTCTTTGAGGATCCGTTTGCATGAGTGACATATTATTTTCATGATTATCTATATTCTTGGATGTAGGGGTCAATATCCCTCACTCAACATATGGTATACATTATTGCTAAATAGGATATCTCCTTGCATTGTGAAGTAGGTATCCTCTTCCATCTTTGTTCATATACTTGGGGAGAAAGGATGCTATCTCCTTCTATCTTTCCAAGACTCACCTCTTTCCTTGGTTGAGCAATATCTATCTAATATGTGATATCCAATCATACATGAAAATTTTTATTTGCATTGAGGATCTTTGTCCTTGATCATAACCTATTTTATTGTTTGACATTGGGTTTTCATGGTTGATATATCTCTCACCCTAGAAATTGAACAGTGTGTTATCCATCATAAGGGTTACTTTCTTGTCACTTCTTGCATGATATCTCTTTCCATTCATCCCTTCCATGGTCCCATAGGAGCTGTGACTTTCTTGGCTTGGACTGGGTGTTGATTGTGGATATTGTCTTGATGCTAAGGAAGGCTTTATCCTTGTTCTTTTCTTTCCTTAACATGTCAAAATAGTATGTTTTTTTAATATTAAAGAGGGGGGCATATATAGGACCTCCCTTGTACTATAGTTTTTTATTTTTACATGCTAAATCTTCGAAGGTAATGCACATAAGTGGCTAAATCCTCAAAAGACATGCATCTATATGCTAAATCTTCTGATGGTAACACACATAAGTTGCTAAATCCTGAGGAGACAAGTATTTTTCAAATTTTTCAATATGCTAAATCTTGGAAGGTAATGCACATAAGTTGCTAAATCCTGAAAAGACATGCATTTATATGCTAAATCTTCCAAAGATAATGCACATAAGTTGCTAAATCCTAAGGAGACAAACATTTCATATTCATAGTGATATAAGAAGGTGGATCTATGGATATTCCTGAAGCCATCATAAGACGTGTTATAATTGCAAGAACAATTTATGGGTGAACCTTATGTTTAAATTAGAGTTACTCTTTTCCTTTTCTCTCTTTTTTCTTTCATGCTAGTAGGAATGGATCATGAAGCTATGTTATTTATAGTGTTGTTCTTGTCTTTCTTATGTAATCATTTATACTTTTATGATAGCTTTCCAAATATGATATTAGTATGAGAAATATTTCTTAGCAAGGTTTCTTATGCTAATGGATTTGGGTTGTTTGTACTAACCCTTATTCTTTTGGCACCCTCATGCATGTATGTTGAGTTAGAATACTTAGTCTAGGGGCTTGTATCCTTAGCTAAGTGTTATTTTACCTTTTTGTTAATCCACTTGGATCTCTTCTTTCTTATCCTTTACCAAGAGTTTGCATCGAGTCCATACTCTTGCTAAAGTGGGGGCTTAATGTATCATCTTAAAATGGAAGCACTTCCATGTTAAGAGATTTTAGCCCTCTGAGTAAATGGTTTGGGGTGATATCAGATGCCTTGAATTGATCTTTTCTTTGATCTAGCTTTCTTCCCGCTTTCCACTTCTTTTCTTTACTTATCTTCTTCATTTTAGGTGAAATTAGGGTTAGGATCCTGAGAATTCTCCTTAATTTCCCTCTTCCATAGCTCTATTTTCTAGGTAGGACTTAGAAATAGGTCCTCATGGCCTTCATCATGATCATCATATGATTTTATGCCTATCCCTAGCATTTTGTCCCATTCTGCTATCATTTCTAGGTGTCTAGACATTCCTGGGACCTCTTGTCCTGATTATGGCTGGATCTGGGCCCACAGGGTCAGAATCAAGGTTGACCCTGAATAGGTCAAGATCAAGGTTGTCTTTGACCTCCTTTGGAATCTATGCCCCTTTCTCAAATTTGGTCCCGACGGGCCCCAAAATCAATGTCGGGCCTCGGATCTGAGTGCAAAAAGGTTTTTATTCAAAATTTATTTAATTGTTTTCCCTCCTTATTTGGTTATTGTGATTGCATCATAATTCAAGGTGAAATTTGAATTATGGGCCCATTTCTAGGGGTTAAGGTTAATTGGGATTTAATTCCTCAATGTCGGCCTTCTCTAGAGGTTTTTGCCCTAGATCACTATAAAAGGAGGCCTTCCTCTCTCATTTTATCATCCATCATTCATATCTTGGTTTCTCTCAAGCCCTCGAGGTGATCAAGCAAGAATCCATTCAAGCATTCAAGTCCTCTTCTCGATCCAAGTTCTCCATTGAAGATCAAGGATTTAAGCATTCAATCCATTGAAGGGATTTGGTTCAAGCATTCAAGATTCAACATTCAAACCCTAGATCTAGCCATCATGATGGTGTGATCTTCCTTCA
>BSBK01000876.1:600000-797500 GCA_027943335.1 Chamaecyparis obtusa
ATCTCTTGGGACTATTCCTAACACAAACACAATAGTGAAGCCATAACACAAGGCCACCATCCCCAAGAAACCACCTAGAAGAGCTCAACCAAAGAAACACCCAAACCACTACATAAGATAAAACATTGGAAATCCATAGTAAAAGAAAATTGAACTATCTTTTAGTCCCCTTCAAATGAGAATGCAAGATCATGTCAAAAGATGGGGAGGATTTCTTAGAATTTTTTCCTTTAACAATTATCCAGCCTTCTTCAACACTCACAACCTTATCTTTCCAGCTCAATGATTCAAGAGCTGGATAACCAGCCCCCATAAGTGGGGTAGATTCCCCTAGAGAAACATCTAGCACATGGCTTCCATTAGATCCACCCAAAGGGGGATCAAGAAAAGGAACTGAAAGGATAGATCTAGCACCTAATAAAAAACCACCATTTCTAGCTAAGCCAGTAACCATCGACTCAATAGAAAAATTGGTATCACCCAACATAGCAAGAGAAGGTTTAGATCTAGCAACCTAGAAAGGGATAGAACCAATAGCTCCACTAGACCCTTCAGGGACATTAATATTAGGACATATACCAACCTTCTCACTAGTAGGCAGTGGATTTCCATTATTAGGAGCAACCTCCATCTCAAGGTGAAAGGAGCTTTTTAGGATAGTTGAGTAGAAGCACCCTTCCACCAAGAATGAGAATATTTCTTCTTCTTGGAAATGAAGCCGCATTGGGAAGATAAATGACCAGTCTTAAAAAATTAATGACATCTAAAAGGAATGCCTTTGAAGTCAAGCTATTGGATCCAAGGCCCCAAGGATGATTCAATTTTAATTTCAGTTGGGAGGCCCTTTGAGGTATCCACTTCTACTAAGATAAGAGCATAAGTAGAATGATATATATTATCAGAATCACTATCAATCAATAAGAAATCCCCCAAAGCCCCACCCACTTCCTTAAGGATGGAATCATGCCATAGATGAAGGAGTAGATTAGGGAGCCTGACCCAAATAGGGATAGTAGTAAAGAATTCAGTGGAAGGATTGAAATCATGGTTCCATGTCTTTACCATGAGCATAAATTTTTCATCCTCCCAACAAAAGAAAAAATCACATAGGATTGTAGCTCTATCCAAAACATTACCAAAATTTGCAATGAAAAAGCCTTTTGCCATTGGATAGATGTTAACAGTACCTGATAATTTTGGTTCCCATCTTTAAGAAATCCAATCATGTAGTTGGGGAAGGCTAGGCCAAACACCTTGAAACTGATAGATCAGTTCTTGGCATTTAAAAATTTCATTATTGTTCATCAAATCTCTATCAGCAGCAGAGGACAACTTGATAGATAAACATCCACAAATAGGAATTGGGGTAAAGGAAGGCCCATTGTCAATGGAAACTCTACCTCCCTTCATAGCTATAGCCATCTTGGATACAACATCAACAAAAGACCCAAAAGCCTTAGAAGCAGGAACATCAGCCCCTAAAGAAGGGATGCCAGCTGCACACACCCTGGTCACAACAATAGAGGAAGATCCCAATAGATTTGAGATAAATACCCGAGGGCCCTTACCCCCACCCTCACTCTTAGTAGTTGAGGCTGAAGCACCAAAAGCCAACAAAGATGCATCTTCCACTCTCCTAGCAAAAATGCTTGGACTAGCAAAAGGTATAGGAGATGTAGTAGGTGCATTCTCCACACCAAAAGTGCATGAGGGGGGTGAAGGCTCCCGATGACTAGCCTTAGTAGGAGACAAAGAGGCACCAAGAGTGGAAGACTTCTCTAGAACAACAGAGGCGGTCTGCACAACTAGATTGTCGATTGTAGAAGAAGCCCCAGGCACGACAGAGGCACTCATGATGGGAGCCCTAAGCACAGTGGAAGACATAATATGACATGAAGTGTGATAATTATTTTAAAAATTTTGACCCTTGGTTATAAGCACTATAGACAAGAAGCCCTACTATTTCAAAAAGGGTCAAAGTAAGCAACTCTCAATTAAGAACCATAGTACATAGCGACCCTATGGGGACTTGAACCTTGGTTGTAGGCCCTACAGACAAGAAGCCCCACCATTTCACCATTTTTTCACCAATTGTTATGTAAATCTTCCATAGGGATTTTAGTTTTCCTAAACCACCCACTATGACCTTTTTTGCAACTATTCTTCCTCAATAATTTAGATTGACTTGGGAGATTTTTTTGAAGATGATTCTTAGGTTTCTTCTTCTAGCATTGCATGAAAAAGATGTGGTTATTTTGATGTGTTTCTAGCCATGGAGTGTTATGATATATATATATATATATATATATATATATATATATATATATATATTCTTTTATTCCAATGTATATTAGATACTACATTTGATATCCATTTTATAAAGTTATGTAGACGCTAGAAACCAATTAAACAATTTAACCATACACAAACTACCTTTGCAAATATCTAACCTAATTAATGTAATATATTTAATAAAAATGTAATACATTATACTAACAATCCCCCTATTACATTATTCTTATTAAATGTTTAGCCAAAAACCCCCCCTTAAGCCTTACATAATAAAAAAAATTATTGATTACAAAATATAATATAGAACTATTGTGTGAAAATTTTCATTAAAGAAACAAATTATGAATCAAGTTTATCACCATCAAGATATCTCATAACCTGTAGAAAGGTGTAGCCTCTATCTGATATCCTAAATTATTCAACAACAATCCATACTGAGATCTCCAACCACATGGCTCTATCAAGTTGCTTGATAACCCTTAGAAGGGTATAATTATTGAACAAAGCCTCAAGTACTACTGGAAAATGATCCATATTAAGCTTTACATCAAACCCCCTACCTATATCCAAAAAAACATTTATAGTACATGTATCTTCAAATATGCCAACAACAATAAGGAATAAACAAAATACCAAAAACACTTCTCAAGCAACACACCATCTCGAAGTGAGAAGCTAACTTGAGATGATGGAAATCCTCTATCCTCCTATGCCACCAGCCTCTAATAAAGTGAAAGCTTATAGAACTTCTCTAGAATCACTAAGAGAATCATAAATAATAACTTGATCATACAATGAATCCTCATTCTCAACACAAGTAATAGTACCTTCATCTTTGAGACTTCCTTTAAGAACATCTTTGGCTTGGGTTTTTCAAGACCAAGCTATGTGACCCTTTTTCTTACAATAATAACATTTGACTTCCTTATTCCTTGTACTTATCTTTTATTATGGTTTTGAACATATATCACATTTTCTAGTTGAGAAACACCTTTTGAATCTTTTGCATTTATTCTTGTTTCTTCTGCTAAAAGAGATAAAATCATATCTTCTAAGTATTGAGAGGTTATTTAGATGAGTGTAAAAATAACATTACTATATTTTATAGGTAGGTTGTTTGACAATATAGCTCTAGCATCATCATCATATACTAGAGCCTTGGCTTCTGCTAGTTGTTTGAGAAGAGACCTCAAATTACTTATGTAATTTGACATTATGATTCCATCTTCCATTTTAAATCTGAATATTTGAAGCTTTAAAGAAAACTTTGCATGAACTGATTTTTCTCCGAACAACTTATTCAAATCATCCCAACTTTCACTTGATTTTTTGTCTAAATCTATGTGATGTAACTCAAAATCAAAAAGTGAAAGACCAATAATAGCCGTGACTTTATCATCTCTACTTCTCCAATCTAATAACTCACTTGTATCAGTAGGTAGACTTTCTTTTCCATTCACTATTCCCCACAAATTTTTAATCATCAATTGCATTTGAATTTTCATTTTCCAAGTATGAAAATTAAAATCATAATACTTATCTATCCTGTCAACTACAATCTCCATAATGGAATAACCCTTTTATTTTACTTTAATTACTTCACCAAAATTCCAATATTGTTTCTAAACCCTAACTTCTCCTTACTTTAAGACTTCTATAGAATTGTTATGCTATCAATTTAATTGAGCATAGTTTTAATCTGAAACACATTGACTACTTCTAAAGTCTTGAATCTATAGATAAAAAAGGATGAAAAATACTATACAATACCCCCTTCACCCACACACTATGTTGAAGATTTCTTTGATGAGGACAACAAGTTAATCTCTTCTACCAACATTCTTTGCAGCACCAATGAATCTTTTATTCTCTCCACCATACTCATCTTTCCATCACACACATGAATAGATGCAACTCTAATACCAATTGATACTAATTTTTATCAAAAATATATATTATTTTATTCCAATGTATATTAGATATTACATTTGATATCCATTTTATAAAGTTGTGCAGATAATAGAAATCAGTTAAACAATTTAACTGTGCACAAACTACCTTTGTAACTATATAACCTAAATAATGTAATACATTTAATAACAATTTAATCAATTATAATAACATCGAGGACCCTTGCAATACATCCTTGGATATTTATGCCTCATGTTGTTATTAAAATATGAGCATCCAGAATGATTTCTTTCCCTCACAAGATAATCATATGTCATTTTTCTATGTTTTTGCACCATTTAGTCCTTAGCCATCCATCTAAATCTCAGACATTTGTACACCCATCTTTAATTTTCAAATAACCATTGATGAATATGAGTATTTCCATTATTGGTTGGGTTATATCTCCAAATATGTGGAACTTCGATGTCTCCCCATTGCTTACCTTCCAAATTTCCTTACCTATAGATTTCCCTGAGTCTATCATTTGACTCTCCTCACTACTCCCCGATGCTAATTTTTTCCCTAGGAATAATGAGCATTCAACCTACCAATATTAAATAGAGAACATGCATCTTATTGTAATCTCAATCCTAGTGGTAAAAATAAAAATTTAAGAAAAAGTAAATTGGATAGGTCTGAACCTACTAGGAATTCTCCTTTAAGATATTTTGAATGTTAGAGGATATAAAAAGCTAAATAACCATTACAAAAATAGGGATGTTATAATATTACAAAAAATAATGGTCCATATATGTAGTGACTTGGCTAAAATCAAAATAATCTAGATTTCTCTAGTTTCCAATAGAAATGAATAATAATTTAAAGGATTTTTCCTCCAAATGTATAGTGAGTCTTGGGTTTTATGCAATAACATATTTGATTCTATTCATAATCCTCCAAAGAATACCTATGAACACTTATCTTATTTGAAGCAAGAAGTAGGAAGAGACTCTTAGAAGATCACATTAGCTCCATGAATTCTACTAATACAAATGTGGGGGATTTGAAAGATTATTTAGATAACAAAATGTTATATTTATACCATTTTACATTGAAAAGATAACCTTTTTACTAAACATTTACATTACATCACATAGCTCCAATATTTTTGTGGCAATAACATGGAATCTGTACAACCACAATTTATAATTTCCACTATTTGTACCATTTTTTATATCTATACAAAGAGTGTCATAAGCACCTTTAGAGATTTTTTTGAGAAATGGAGGATTTTAAGATTTTTTTACTAGAAATCAATCTTAAAAAAGAGTTGGGATGTGGGAATGGACTCTTCTAAATGTTTAGAAATGACTAAGCTAACAATGTATAGTAGTTGTATTTTATACTTATATGTAGGTTTTTAATATTGTGTACATTATTTCTCTCTTTTATTGGTGTGCATTCACTCACTTTATAATCAAATTTATGTTTCTAATTTCTCATAATAATGATATCATTTAAAATTAATAATGAAGATAAATACTAGTGAAAAGGGGTTTGAAATTTAAAATTTTTTAGTTTGGAATGTTCAAGAGACTACCTAGTAGGATTTTATGTAGAAAATAAGAACTTGTTAAGACCAAAATTTAATATGAATGGATGGTTAATGTAAATTTAATTCAATGAATTTAGTGATAAGGGGATTGAAATGTGATCATTAGATTGGGCTATACATAAAATTAGTTTTAAATGATCAAATTAAGGGCAATGGATAAATTAGGTCCAAAATATGAGGGTGTAAAGTGAATTATTGACTATTCATCTCTATATTGTTTTCCTTAATTGGAATGCACACAGGGATACAATAATTTGAACATGAAGTAGTGAAAATTAATTTATTGGTTCATAAGATATAATTAAATAATTTTTTCCTATTTGTTTGCAGTTGATGAGCAATATCTTCATACCTACAATAAAACAATAGGAAGTTACTTACTAAAAGCACCCCAATGTATTTAACAATATCACCCTCAATATTTCAATAGAAGACAATAAAAAGTATAAGAAATTTGGTAGGAATTATTACAATTTGATTACTTTTTCTCCAAAAATACTATGTGAACAAGGTTCAAGGTGATCGAAAAAAGGCTCCTTTTTTTAATTTTTTGAAGGAGCTCAACCAAGATTGGAAGGATGTTAAGCTCCCTATGCTTTAGGATTTAGTTTTGGGGGTAGTTTGTCATTGATTTTTGTATTTTATATTAATTTTTCTACTAGTTCTTTAGTTTGTTTAGTATGTTGATTTTTTTTTGGGTGGTCTCATTCCTTATGAGTCCCCTTCTATTCCTCCTTTTTTAATTTTTTGTACCAGTTTGGACCCTCCCCTAATTTATCCATTCATAATTATGTGAATAAGTTCAAGAATGAGATAGGAAAATATTATGTTGTATTTTTTCACCTTTGAATTATAGGGAGTTGACCCCCTATGAAAGAAATAATTCATAAACTAAAAGTACCTATGTAGTATCCATGGTTGAACTATTTTAATAAATCCATATTTTAGAGCCCAAGAAGGTGTTGCATTAACAATTATATATTATAGGACCCATGTCATAGATGAGAGAGGGAGCACATACCATAATCCAAAATAGAATGGTGAATGTTTGATGATCTTTCATTGATCAATAGTATACAATATATAAAGCACAAAATAGTTAGAATAACTATTAGCCAATCTAGGAACAAACATAACAATTACATCATAATTATAGTGACAAATATATTATACCAACATTACCCCCTCAATACAATGATCCTAAAAAATATCAAATTCATCTTGCAGTAGGGACTCCCCCTTAAGTCTTAAACAACAAAATTTGCTGACACATAAAATTAATATATATATTTAAAAATATTCTCCTCAAGATATATATCTTGAACCAAGTGAGGCTTCATCAAGATGTCTATTGATTTTCATAAATGTGTATCTTTGAGTTGTATTCTTAAGCTCTCAATCTCAAATTCTCAAATCACATAGTCTTGAATTATTTGACAGAAAACCCTAAGAGCTAAGATAGAGCTTTATCATTATTTGATTACTGTGAAAGGGTATAATTATTGACCATATAATTTGAAGCTTTCTTGACAACAATCCATATTGAACTTGTCTCCAAAATCATTTTCACAATACACACATTCTTAAAAATATTGTCAAAATAAAAAATAAAATATAAATAAAAGTAAGAAAATTAACCCAAAAATGCTTCTCATGAAAAACACCATCTCAAAGTGAGAAGATAAATTGAGATGATAGAAATTCACAACTAGCTTCATATTCCCATGCATATGATTTTGATTCTTTCTCCTCCTCTAAGAGGTCTTCATCTAGAACTAACAAGCCTAGTGTATTAATTGCACCAAGATAGGACATGACAAGCATTTTTGTTATACAAATTAGATAAATAATTTGAAAGATATTCTTCAAATGAATCATAATCATTCACCTCTATCTAGCTCATCCTCTTCCACCACTTTAGGACCTATACATTCTAAGGCAACTTCTATGACATGTAGTAAAGACAAGATGAAAGGCCATGTTCTCTTTGCATCAAATCACCTTCAGTCTATTTAGTGACTTCTTAATTTAGGAGCCTTCCATCACATTCCACCATCTATGGGCATGTTATATTCATTCAATCATCATACATTTTTATAGATTTTGATAGGTAATTAAAATTACATGAATAATAATATGATCAGTTCTATTTAAGATAATGATTGTATATTCAATGACGTTCTTTGTTTCCCTTCATGGAAACCAACACCAAATATTGCATCAAGAGAAACACATAAAATATATAGGATCACATTGATCCAAACTTAATTCCTTCATTAAACTAAACAAAATGTTCAATCCACCATGTAATCATCAACAAAAATCACAATATTAGAGGCATCATCAAATAAATTAGCCTTAGGATCTATCTAGGATCCAACATTAATTCAACACAACTTGTCTCATAACATCTCTATATAAAATACTTTGAGATCATACCCACTACATATTCCTTCAATAGATCAATAACTTAAATCTCAAGCACCTACTTATAAGCATTAGTCCAATCCCCCATTTACTCAATCAAACACTCATTAACCTATCCATAGTACAATTCATTAGTCCTTGAACAAAATTAGTAAGTCCCTATCATAGTCAGGGGTCTTTAATCTGACCATTAACCACATAGTAACTCCATCCACTCTATATTATGGCAACACACATACTTCATTTCCATTGGCCCTGTCAACAACAATAACATTCATTAACTTTGTCCTTTAACAAAAGAAACATGATCACTATACACATACATAACATAGTGAGCAAGATGATAGCCAATCCATTCAAAGTTCCACAAGACATAAGGAAGTTACTAAAACCTTCCACTACATCGATTCCCAAAGAATCATATGATCAACCCACTCAAAGAGAAATGACTTTAACACAAACTGACTGTCATTACATTTGACAATTTTAGGACTGTTCTCCCATTATACACACAATCAGACTTGAGACAACATTTAATGAAAGTTATAAGGTCAATTTATATTGTCTTAAACCTATTTCATCATTATCTTAATCATTCAGATATCAAAGAGAATTGGAATCATAGTCTTCACTACTTATTCACACAATTCTACTGAGAAAGGATCGCTAGGGAACCACATTTATTACACAATACATAACCATTTCATATGAAATCAATCACATTTGGAAGCCTACTAAATCTACTTCAAAATGTACCAAGAGTCATAATTTTCCAACGGTTAATATTGAAGATACATCTAAACCCTTCTCCACATGTCTATCACTTAGGGTTTTAAATGAGTTTTATGAAACATGATTAGATCTTCCTTTATGTTTCACGAATGAACTCTTGAATTATTTTAAAAAAAAAGTAAACTCCATATAATTCCTTTCCAAGTACATTTTGATAGTTATCTAATCTATTCATACACATTAAAATCCATAGAAATAGTAATAGACAGTTAAGATTATTAAATGAAAGCCTTTCTTTCTTTGAAACTCAAATCTATACATACTAAAGTGACTTTTGATAGGATTAACACCTTCCATACTCTACTCAAAATATTAAAGAGTAACAACTTCTTGACTGTCCTCAAATATACTACATATTTGAGTGACAGTCAGAGGTATGATTGAAATAAACTTCTAAACTTCCCCTCTAATAATATCCCAATTGGAAACCAACACCAAATCTTTCTTTCTTCTTCAATCACAATAGTTCTTTCATAGTGTTTATGAAAAAATAAACATGCAAACCAAAACTAGGCGATGCAATTCCAAATAAAAATCCAAAGATAAGTCTATCTTTGGGTATGTGCAAGATCAAAAGGGGCCAAACTATGCCCTTAAGTGGCAATGAAAAATCAGCAAATCAGGGTTAGTCAACTTGACATGAAAATTTCAACTAGCTATGAACCTAATATCAAAAAGTTGTAAGAATAGAATCTGTAGAAAATTGAATGTAGTTTCTAAACTACTAGGCCTTTTTTGAGAAAAAGTTAGTATGATTGGTGAAAAGTAAAGATTTCAATGCAGCAGTGCAAAAATTTCAAGAAAAAAATAAGAAGTAGGTGTATGTCTGACCACCTTGATCATAATAAAATAATAATATTTTATTATAAGATTTTATATATAAGTAGTAGACTCATGCTTGGATGTGATGCATATTTTTTTGTAATTTTATTCCAAAAAAATAATTAATTATGAATTTTCTGCTACAACATTTTCTGAATAAAAAAACTCCTGTGTCTGACCACCTTAACTCATTCAAAACTTTACAAAATTCAATTCTTTTATTTTTTCCTTATAGTAGGCGAAGCATAGAATGTGACGCATTTTTTGGATTTCAAAAATGTTATACCGTTTGAAAGTTATAGTCCTTTTTCAATCAGTATATAAATCAACACTTTAGAGGTAGGTCAATTAGAAAATAACTAATAATTACTTACCGAATTCAAAATTTGACAGCAATTATATCGATAGAAAGCTGATAATCTCCTTAAGATACCCTTTTTGTTTTATCAAATTCAGGTGAAAAAAAAGTCGTCAGCTACATTGTCAAAGTCTAGAAATCAAAGAAACAGGGGAAAAACACGTATTTGAGACATTCCAATAGTTGACCATGTAGGTTTGGTGCACAAAGCAATATCGAGCCTAATCAGGTACCCGATATTTTCTTGAATATGGTGCAGAATTTTGAATTTTGAATTTTCACTTTGCCTCCACTTTCTCCCTCCCATTTCTCCATCCTTCATAAACTATATATTAGTTATATATTAGATATATATTAGATATATTAAATATTATATAATATCAATTATATATTAAATGTTATATAATATATATTTTACATTAAATATTATTTAATATATATTAATATTAAAAACTATATATTAGATTGTATATTATATATATTAAATATTATATAATATACATGTTACATTAAATATTATTTAATTATATATTAATATCAAAAACTATATATTAGATTATATATTATATATAATATTATATAATATATATTTTACATTTTAAATATTATTTAATATGATTCTGAGCATGAGCATGAGTCCCTATAGGGGCATAGTTGTGCCTTCTACAGGCCTCGAAAACCCTAGCTATGCAGAAATGGAGGCTTTGAAGAATAGTTCGCTGGAAGTAGATTATAGAAGCAGAGGGCAAGAGAATCACTCTGTTTCCACCACCTGTGGCTGTGAAATGGTATCTTTCCCTGCTTTTTCAACTGGAATGCTAAATTGCAAACATTCTTGAAATAGATTTTGGTCACCGGACAGTTGTACTCATGGCTGTTGATAATCTGGCAGCTCAATAGAGTCATTGGGAGGTTAAATAAGAACAACCGGACAGATCTTTGAACCGGTCGAAGATTATGGAGAGTGGGGAAGGGTTTGGTAAAATGAGTAGTTGTACTAGAAATTATGCAGGCACTGTAGAACTGATCACATTAATAAATTTAAAGAAGAGATCAGTGGCAACGCAACATTATGAGGAAAGCCTTGCCGTTTCGATGGCGCTACCCTGATATTATGAAGAATGTCTTGCCGCTTCAATACCGGCACTACCTCTGTCTCAGACTTTCGCCATTGCTTCTTATCAGTACTCTGAGATATGGCAGCCCAGATTGTGGGCTCTTGCACAGCATAGTCCATCATAAATTCTCTATAAATCATCATGTGTTACAGTATTCTACGCGTTTCTAAATGACTTACTCGAAGAATTTAATTTTTACCGTAATTTTGGATCCATGGATTGTCATTTTGCACTCGAAGAGAAGCTACGGATTGCAAGAATTTGATTAATTTGGTTTATCTCATTTTCTTTCTCTACCGTTTCTGAGTAATATGATTTTGTTTTTGTTCATCTTAAATGATTTTGCTTGAAGTTAATGAATTTTTTTAGATGATTTTGTCTGAAGTTTTAATGAAATTTCTTCCATGGATGCTAATGAAATCTCTTCCATGAATGTTGATAACACGTTTAAATTCAAAGTTAATAAATTCTATAGCTTGAATGTTCTTTGTTGTAGAAGGTTATTTTCATGGTTTGTGATTCATGACATTCCTTAATAGTTTCATTCTTAACAGAATTCATAACTAGATTTTCCATAGCAAATTTTCTTCTTGATCGTTGCAATATTTTCTCCTCAACTGAACATTTTGTAATCAGTTGATATACAATCACATTTTTCTCTTGGCTAATTCTATGGGCTAGCGATTGAACCTGGAGATCCGCAAAAGGGTTGAAATCTGGATCTGGTGGAAGAGTAGTATTAGCAATCTAAGTCATTCACTAACATCTAATCTGGGTCATGGGGACTCCCTAGGGGTCCTAGTATGCCTTATCATGTGTTAGGACCCCTAGGAAGTCCCCCTGACCCCTTTTGACACATTGGAATGCTCAAGTGTGTCTTAAGGGGTCGTAGGACCCATTAAGACACACTTGAGCATTCCAATGTGTCAAAAGGGGTCAAGGGGACTCCCTAGGGGTCCTAACACCTTATCACATGTTAGGAACCCTAGGGAGTACTCGGGACCCCTTTTGACACATTGGAATAATCAAGTGAGTCTTAAGGGGTCCTATGACCCCTTAAGACACACTTGAGCATTCCAATGTGTCAAAAGGGGTCACAGAGGCCCCTTAAGACAAACTTGAGAATTCCAATGTGTCAAAAGGGGTCATAGGGACTCCCTAGGGGTCCTAATATGCCTTATCATATGTTAGGACCCCTAGGGAGTCCCCATGACCCCTTTTGACACATTGGAACACTCAAGTGTGCCTTAAGGTGTCTTAGGACTCCTTAAGGCACACTTGAGTGTTCCAATGTGTCAAAAGGGGTCACAGGGACTCCCTAGGGGTCCTAGTATGCCTTATCATGCGTTAGGACCCCTAGGGAGTCCCTGTGACCCCTTTTGAGACATTGGAATGCTCAAGTGTGTCTTAAGGAGTCCTAAGACCCCTTAAGACACACTTGAGTGTTCCAATGTGTCAAAAAGGGTCACGGGGACTCCCTAGGGGCCCTAATATGCCTTATCACGTGTTAGGACCCCTAGGGAGTCCCTGTGATCCCTTTTGACACATTGGAATGCTCAAGTGTGTCTTAAGGGGTCCTACGACCCCTTAAGAAACACTTGAGCATTCCAATGTGTCAAAGGGGTCATGGGGACTTTGTAGGGGTCCTAGTACACCTTATCATGTGTTAGGACCCCTAGGGAGTCCTCGTGACCCATTTTGATACATTGGAATGCTCAAGTGTGTCTTAAGGGGTCGTAGGACCCCTTAAGACACACTTGAGCATTCCAATGTATCAAAAGGGGTCACGGGGACTCCCTATGGGTCCTAGTATGCCTTATCATGTGTTAGGACCCCTAGGGAGTCCCCGTGATCCCTTTTGACACATTGGAATGCTCAAGTGTGTCTTAAGGGGTCCTACAACCCCTTAAGGCACACTTGAGCATTCTAATGTGTCAAAAGGGGTCACGGGGACTCCCTAGGGGTCCTAGTATGCCTTATCATGCATGAGGACCCCTAGGGAGTCCCTATGACCCCTTTTGACACATTGGAACATTCAAGTGTGTCTTAAGGGGTCTTAGGATCCCTTAAGACACACTTGAACATGCCAATATGTCAAAAGGGGTCACAGGGACTCCCTAGGGGTCCTAGTACACCTTATCACATGTCAGGACCCCTAAGGAGTCGCCATGACCCCTTTTGACACATTGGAATGCTCAAGTGCATCAAAAGGGGTCACAGGGACTCCCTAGGGGTCCTAACACATGATAAGGCATACTAGGATCACTAGGGAGTCCTCGTGACCCCTTTTGACACATTGGAATGCTCAAGTGTGTTTTAAGGGGTCCTACAACCCCTTAAGACACACTTGAGCATTCCAATGTGTCAAAAGGGGTCAATAAGGCATACTAGGACACCTAGGGAGTCCCCGTGACCCCTTTTGACACATTGGAATGCTCAAGTGTGTCTTAAGGGGTCTTAGGAGGACCCCTTTTGACACATTAGAATGATCAAGTGTGTCTTAAGGGGTCATAGGACCCCTTAAGACACACTTGAGTATTCCAATGTGTCAAAAGGGGTCACGAGGACTCCCTAGGGATCCTAACACATGATAAGGCATACTAGGACCCCTAGGGAGTCCCCGTGACCCCTTTTGACACATTGGAATGCTCAACTATGTCTTAAGGGGTCATAGGATCCCTTAAGACACACTTGAGCATTCCAAAGTGTCAAAAGGGGTCATGAGGACTCCCTACGGGTCCTAATGCCTGGGGTCAGGGGGATTTCCTAGGGTTCCTAACATGTGATAAGGCATACTAGGACCCCTAGGGAGTCCCCATGACCCCTTTTGACACATTGGAATGCTCAAGTGTGTCTTAAGACCCCTTAAGACACACTTGAGCATTCCAATGTGTCAAAAGGGGTCTTAAGAACTCGCTAGGTGTCTTAGTATGCCTTATCATGCGTTAGGACCCCTAGGGAGTCCCTGTGACCCCATAAGACACACTTGAGCATTCCAATGTGTCAAAAGGGGTCACAGGGACTCTCTAGGGGTCCTAACATGTGATAAGGCATACTAGGACCCCTAGGGAGCCCTTGTGACCCCTTTTGAGACATTGGAATGCTCAAGTGTGTCTTAAGGGATCCTAAGACCCCTTAAGACACAATTGGGTGTTCCAATGTGTCAAAAGGGGTCACGAGGGCTCCCTAGGGGTCCTAACAGATGATAAGGCATACTAGGACCTCTAGGGAGTCCCCGTGACCCCTTTTGACACATTGGAATGCTCAAGTGTGTCTTAAGAGCCCTTAATACACACTTGAGTGTTCCAATGTGTTAAAAGGGGTCACGGGGACTCCCTAGGGGTCCTAGTACACCTTATCAAGTGTTAGGACCCTGAGGGAGTCCTCATGACCCCTTTCGACACACTTGAGAGTTCCAATGTGTCAAAAGGGGTCACAAGGACTCCCTAGGGGTCCTAACACATGATAAGGCATACTAGGACCCCTAGGGAGTCCCCATGACCCCTTTTGACACATTGGAACACTCAAGTGTTCTTTAAGGGGTCCTAAGACCCCTTAAGGAACACTTGAGCATTCCAATGTGTCAAAAGGGGTCATGGGGACTCTCTAGGGATCCTAACATATGATCACATGTTAGGACCCCTAGGGAGTCCCCGTGACCCCTTTTGACACATTGGAATGCTCAAGTGTGCCTTAAGGGGTCCTAAGGGTCAGGGAGACTTCCTAGGGGTCCTAACACATGATAAGGCATACTAGGACCCCTATGGAGTCCCCATGACCATTTTTGACACATTGGAATGCTCAAGTGTGTCTTAAGGGGTCCTACAACCCCTTAAGACACACTTGAGCATTCTAATGATCCCTTAAGACACACTTGAGCATTCCAATGTGTCAAAAGGGGTCACGGGGACTCCCTAGGGGTCCTAACATGTGATAAGGTGTACTAGGACCCCTAGGGAGTCCCTGTGACCCCTTTTGGCACATTGCAATGCTCAAGTGTGTCTTAAGGGGTCCTAAGACTCCTTAAGACACACTTGAGCATTACAATGTGCCAAAAGGGGTCACGGGGACTCCCTAGGGGTCCTAACATGTGTTAAGGTTTACTAGGACCCCTAGGGAGTCCCTGTGATCCCTTTTGACACATTGGAATGATCAAGTGTGTCTTAAGATCCCTTAAGACACACTTGAGCATTCCAATGTGTCAAAAGGGGTCACAAGGACTCCCTAGGGGTCCTAGTACACCTTAACATGTGTTAGGACCCCTAGGGAGTCCCCGTGACCCCTTTTGACACATTGGAATGCTCAAGTGTGTCTTAAGGGGTTGTAGGACCCCTTAAGGAACACTTGAGCATTCCAATGTGTCAAAAGGGGTCATGGGGACTCCCTAGGGGTCCTAGTATGCCTTATCATGCGTTAGGACCCCTAGGGAGTCCCCGTGACCCCTTTTGACACATTGGAATGTTCAAGTGTGTCTTAAGGGGTCTTAGGACCCCTTAAGACACACTTGAGTGTTCCAATGTGTCAAAAGGGGTCACAGAGACTCCCTAGGGGTCCTAGTATGCCTTATCATGCATTAGGACCCCTAGCGAGTCCCCATGACCCCTTATCACATGTTAGGACCCCTAAGGATTCTCTCTCTGCCTCCAGTGAACTATTCTTCAAAGCCTCCATTTCCACATAGCTAGGGTTTACGACGCTTGTAAAAGGCACATTTAATACAAAGATTTAGTTGACCACCTTTAAAGACCTAAAAGAAATAAGAAAAAAATTTAGGCCAAAAATACATACCGCATTTCTGTATGTAGTACCATAAGCTTGAACAATCCAGCTGGCTTCCTCTGCTAAGGCACGAAGAACTTCATTAATGTATGCTCTAGGAGGAAGATTATAATTTGCATATTTCTGCAAGAGTTTCTCCAAAATTTGTAATATTATATATAATATATTAGTATACATTAGTATATGTATTATATATATATTATATACATGTTAGTATATATTATACATTAGTATATATATAATATATTATATATATTAGTATATTTAATACATTAGTACATATAATACATTAGTATATATATAATATACATTATATGTATCATATGCTTCTTTTATATATATATATATATATATATTATATACATAAATATATGTAAAAGTTGAATTTTTTTCATTTGCTCCCACCCTTTTTTCATCAGCTTGGGAATATCGGGTACCTGATATGGAATTAGATACCTGATTTTTGCCAGGTAATAATTGACCAAAATATTCCCTGTCCCCACAAACTAGACAATCATGGGATTTTATACTTTTTTCACGCGTTGCAAAACAAAAAACATGATTTGGGGCCCATTGTTTGATTTTTGTCAACTTGTGGTCTCACCATGGGAAGCAGCAGTCGTCGAAAGGCTAAACGCAAGAGGAAGCTGATAGATGATGAAATTTAGGCATATAGGGAAAAAGATAAGGAAAATCACTGAAGAAGGATAGAAGGTATTTTAAACATTAATCAAGGTGACCTCGTAAATGTAGTTGTAAGTGAAGAGGATGTTCAATTTGAAAATGCATAGATGGAGATTGAAAATGTAGACTTTGGGAATGAAAATGTTGCACAAGAACCACATGAACGTTATACATCTCCAAATTATATGCGAAATGAAGTCCCTTGCAATAAAGATAATCAATCTTCAAATTTGGGGCTTTCAAGAACACCTAAATGGTTAATTGAAATTGAGGAGAACATTATGAATAATTGGGAAGGAAAGAGGTCACATAGAATTGTTAGGTTGTGGGCTTCAAGACTTTATGATCAATTTTTTTGAAACAAGACATTGGTTGAGAAATGTCAAATTTTTATGCAGTTGTTAAAGATGCAAAAGATGAGACCTGTGCTTGTGAAATTGAAGATTCATGTGAACAAGAAAATAGAGAGAAATGCCATTGTTGTGAAGAATCTTTTCAATGCTCTCAATAGCATTGGGAAGACTAGTAAAGAAAAAGACAAGAGAGTTTCTCGGAGGGTTATTACAACCTCCTTAGTAAGTCATCAGTTGAGAAAGGCTTGTTTGATGAGACAAACTTGTGTTGACTTTAATATAGACCGTAAAACTTTGGGTAGAGCACTTGCAAGAAGAGAAAGACTTGATGATCCACTTCAAATTGATACATGGGCTTATGGTGGGAGACTTCCACATTTCGATAAGAAGCTAACCAATGTTGTCAAGGATGAAATTCAACAATTTTGGGATGCTAACTCAAGAGTGTCACCAAATGTGAAGGATGTCTTGAAGTTGAGAGTTGGCAACCGAGACCACACTCCACATCCTAAACATTATGTGGAGGTAAGTCAAACAATGTTGCATAAAAAATTTTGTGAGACACATCCAACATTGAAAATATCACAAAGGTCTTTTGAATCCGTGAAGCCATTTTATTGTGTACCCCTTAAGATTCAAAATACATGTTGTTACAAATATCATGTTGAGTTTTCAATGCATCATGAATTATTATGGTCCATTCATTCTAATTTTCATACTAATGAAATGCTAGAGGATTGTGGTGCAAGTGGTCTTCCCAAATCATCAAGAGACTTGCTAGATCAATTTTTATGTCATAGAGATGATGGTTGTTTATTTTATAAAAAATATTGCTTAAATGCCAAGTGCTTAGAATGTGGTGGCTTGTCCAAGTTTAGAACATGTTTTCATGAGGGTTTGGAACACAATTTTGGAAAGACACTCGTCCAAAAAAAGGTATATGAAATATACATTGAAGAGTGGAGGTGAAGGCTCTAGATGTGAGCTAGTTGCAAATGAATACAATGTTGCTGATTTTATCTCAGATTTCAAGACAAATTTTTTTTACAAGTATGCAAGGCATAGTCACAGGTCTCAATGGTTGGATCAACAATTTAGGACATGTAAGGACACTTTCCCCATTGGAACTATTATATCCGTTGTAGACTTTGCGAAGAACTATACATTGCACCCCCAAAATGAGACTCAAGCTCAATATTACAATTCCATTCAGGTTGCTATTTTTGTACACATCACATATAGACATTCCCCTGATAGCACAAAAGATGAGTGAAAGATAATTAGAGAGTACCATTTTTATATGAGCGATGATAGGTCTCACTCTCATGAGTTTGTTCAACATTGTTTCCAGAACTATTTTGACTTCTTGTAGGAAAATGGTATTGCTATGTATAGGCATCTCATTTGGTCGGATAATTGCACCGGTCATTTTAAGAATGCCAGAATGTTTTATTGGTTGTGTAGAATGCATGTGGAGAGAGGTATACCTCATATTTGGAGTTTTTTTGAGTTAGGGCATGGGAAAGGGGAGCATGATGGAGCAGGTGCGTGTGTGAATAGAGCTCTAGTTAAGGAGCAATTAAGGATTTCAAGTGTTGTACTTCTTGATGCTCATTCTATTATTGATTGGTGTACTTTAGCATTGTCACAGGGGGGGACTCTTGATTCTATAGTGCGTAGATTCTTTTGGTTGGCTAAGGAGGGAACTATAGGAGATAGATTGGATTGTCAAACAGTGAAAGACTCTTAAAAAATGCATTCATTCCAAAGCTCCAATAGTAGTACATGGACCATTTGGACATGAGAGTTGGCTTGTTTTTGCCCCATGTGTTTTTAGTATGATTGGGATCATTGCAAGTCAAGTGAGTGGGTGGATACATGGGTTCCATAGTATTTGACTCCTTTATCTTTGACACTCTCCATAAGAAATGATGACATGGACACTTTAGTTGACTATGACCATCTTTCATATCTTCTAAAGCTAGGAGATGTTTTTATATTGGTTGCATCATAGGGGAATGATGAGAGGTCAGATTATTGGTTAGCACATTGTGTACAAGGTAAACAGAAGCTTGTACAACCGATGATAGATGGTGATGGGTTCACATATCCTACTGGTTCAATTGTTGTTGTGGGAACATGGTTGTGGACATACATGATTAGAAAGAATGGAGTTCCCACATTTGAAGACTATGAGAAGCACAAAACTATTCTCATGTATTCACAACTTGTTATAGTGACAAATGTCAAGTTGTCAAAGCATCAAGGAAGACCAAAAACAAAAGAACTTTAGACTATTACTATTGCTGATCATGAAGCACTATTGGAGACCCTAAAGTAAAGAGATGACCCTTTAGGAAGACTTGACTAGGTAATAAGTTAACTTAGTGCATTATTTTCTAATTTTGTTAAGCTTAATTTTAATACATTAATTTGACATTTCTTAGATTGTATTTTGAGTCAATAAACTTGGTTTTGTAAGTGGATTGTAACTTGTGCACGAGCACCTATGAAGACGCCTACGATCACCATGGATCCAATCAGAGATAGAAGGACAAAAGGATCCATAATGGTTAATTGAGATCTTTTGAAGCCTATAATGGCAATTTGTAACAATCAATTTGATTTAAAAGTTAAATGTCCTAAAACTCTTCATAAGGACTTATGACCAAAATCATGTATGGGTGGTCAATAGTGCCAAGAAGAGATCTTACATGTCATATACTTATGTCATTTGCATGGTTTGAATTCTTACATGTTTGATTGTTGTTTCTAATGCTTTAAGGATATTATTTTTTATCATTTCAAACAATCTATAAAAGTTAAACCTCAAACATAATAAGCTCCACAGTTCAAATTTCACAAGCTTAATCATGATTAATTTCACAGTTCAAATTTCAAACATACCACTAACAGTCAGTTGAAAGTGTCTTGTATCTTAGACCTCGTGAGAGGTATCAAAAAACTATAAAGTGCTATGGGATCATATTTTCGAGGTCTACAATAAGCTCTCTTGGTTTTTGACAATTTGACTTCATTTGCATTTGGCAAGGCAATCTCAATCGATGCCAAAACTTGTAGTGAGGGTTAGTTGAAAGTGGCTCAGCAGCGTATCTTTCAAACCATTTGACCTAGCATCAAACCATTTTCTCCATTGGCTCTAGTTAGCTGGGTAAATGCCAGTGATAACCCTGTTCTACCCACAAAGTCACTGGAACGCTCGCGACCATGCTCGACCCAAGTGACCCCAAGGTGAACTAAGCATGATTGGGCAGCGATCTTCTGGGGCTCGTATCTCAGACCTCATGAGAGGTATCAACAAACCATTAGGTTCTATGAGATCAAGTTTTTGAGTTCTACAATAACCTCTCTCAGTTTTGGGTGATTCGACTTTGTTTGCATTTGGCAAGATGATCTCAGTCGATGCCAAAACTTGTAGTGAGGGTCAGTTGAAAGTGGCTCAGCAGCGTATCTTTCAAACCATCTAACCTAGCATCAAACTATCTACTCCATCAGCTCTAGTTGGTTGGGTAAATGCTAGTGACAACCCCATTCTTCCCACAGAGTCATCGAAATGCTCGCGACCATGATCGACCCAAGTGACCCCAAGGTGCACTAAGCACGATTGGGAAATGATCTTCTAGGGCTCATATCTTAGACCTCGTGAGAGGTATCAACAAAATGTTAGGTGCTACAAGATCATGTTTTTGAGGTCTACAATAACCTCTCTTAGTTTTGGGTGATTCGACTTTGTTTGCATTTGGTAAGGCGATCTCAGTTGATGCCAAAACTTGCAGTGAGGGTCAGTTGAAAGTGGCTTAGTAGCATATCTTTCAAACCATCTAACCTAGCATTGAACCATCTACTCCATCAGCTCTAGTTGTTTGGGTAAATTCTAGTGACAACCCTATTCTTCCCATAGAGTCACCGGAATGCTCGTGACCACACTCAACCCAAGTGACCCCAAGGTGCACTAAGCATGGTTGGGCAGCGATCTTCTGGGGCTCATATCTTGAACCTCGTTAGAGGTATTGACAAAATGTCAGATGCTACGAGATCATGTTTTTGAGGTCTACAATAACCTCTCTCATTTTTGGGTGATTCGACTTCCTTTGCATTTGGCAAGGCGATCTCAATCGATGCCAAAACTTGCAGTGAGGGTCAGTTGAAAGTGGCTCAGCAACATATCTTTCAAACCGTCTAACCTAGCATCAAACTGTCTACTCCATCAGCTTCAGTTGGCCAGGTAAACACTAGTGACAACCCCATTCTTCCCACAGAGTCACCGAAATAATCGCGACCACGCTCGACCAAAGTGACCCCAAGGTGCACTAAGCATGATTGGGTAGTGATCTTCTAGGGCTCTTATATCAGACCTCATGAGAAGTATCAACAAACTGTTAGGTGCTATAGGATTGTTTTTTCAAGGTCTACAATAACGTCTCTCAGTTTTGGGCGATTTGACTTCATTTGCATTTGGCAAGGTGATCTTAGTCGATGCCAAAACTTGCAATGAGGGTCAGTTGAAAGTGGCTCAACAGCGTATCTTTCAAACTATTTGATCTGGCATCAAACCATCTACTCCATCAGCTCTAGTTGGTTGGGTAAATGCCAGTGACAATGCCATTCTTCCCACATAGTCATTGGAACACTCGTGACAACGCTTGACCCAAGTGACCCCAAGGTGCACTAAGCACAATTGGGCAGTGATCTTCTGGGGCTCATATCTTGAACCTCATGAGAGGTATTGACAAACTATTAGGTGCTACAAGATCATGTTTTTGAGGTCTAAAATAACCTCTCTTAGTTTTGGGTGATTCAATTTCATTTGCATTTGGCAAGGAATTCTCAGTCGATGCCAAAACTTGTAGTGAGGGTCAGTTGAAAGTGGCTCAGTAGCGTATCTTTCAAACTATCTAACCTAGAATCAAACCATCTACTCCATTGGCTCTAGTTGGCCAGGTAAATGCTAGTGACAACCCCATTTTTCCCACAGAGTCACCGGAACACTCACGACCATGCTCGACCCAAGTGACCCCAAGGTGCACTAAGCACGATTGGGTAGTGATCTTCTGGGGCTCATATCTCAGACCTCGTGAGAGGTATCAACAAAATTTTAGGTGCTACAAGATCATGTTTTTGAGTTCTACAATAACCTCTCTCAGTTTTGGGTGATTCAATTTCATTTTCATTTGGCAAGGTGATCTCAGTTGATGCCAAAACTTGCAGTGAGGGTCAGTTGAAAGTGGCTCAACAGCGTATCTTTCAAACCATCTGACATGGCATCAAAACATCTACTCCATTGGCTCTAGTTAGCTAGGTAAATGCTAGTGACAACCCCATTCTACCCACAGAGTCACCGAAACACTCGCGACCATGCTCGACCCAAGTGACCCCAAGGTGCACTAAGCACGATTGGGAAGTGATCTTCTGGGGCTCGTATCTTAGACCTCGTGAGAGGTATAAAAAAATTGATAGGTGCTATGGGATTATGTTTTCAAGGTCTACAATAACCTCTCTCAATTTTGGGTGATTCAACTTCATTTGCATTTGGCAAGGTGATCTCAGTCGATGCCAAAACTTGTAGTGAGGGTTAGTTGAAAGTGGCTCAACAGCGTATCTTTCAAACCATCTAACCTAGCATCAAACCATCTACTCTATTGACTCCAATTGGCTAGGTAAATGCCAGTGACAACCTTATTCTACCCATAGAGTCACTGGAATGCTCGCGACCACGCTTGACCCAAGTGACCCCAAGGTGCACTAAGGATGATTGGGCAATGATCTTTTGGGGCTCATATCTCAGACCTCATGAGAGGTATCAAAAAACTATTAGGTGCTACAAGATCATGTTTTTGAGGTCTACAATAACCTCTCTCAGTTTTGGGTGATTCAATTTCATTTGCATTTGGCAAGGTGATCTCAGTCGATGCCAAAACTTGTAGTGAGGGTCAGTTAAAAGTGGCTCAGCAGTGTATCTTTCAAACCATCTAACCTGGCATCCAACCATCTACTCCATCAGCTCTAGTTGGCTAGGTAAACACCAGTGACAACCTTGTTCTACCCATAGAATCATCGGAATGCTCCCGACCATGCTCGACCCAAGTGACCCTAAGATGCACTAAGCATGATTGGGCAGTGATCTTCTGGGGCTCGTATCTTAGACCTCATGAGAGGTATTGAAAAAATGTTAGATGCTACGGGATTGTGTTTTCAAGGTCTACAATAACCTCTCTTAGTTTTGGGTGATTTGACTTCATTTGCATTTGGCAAGGTGATCTCAGTCAATGCCAAAACTTTTAGTGAGGGTCAGTTGAAAGTGGCTTAGCAGCGTATCTTTCAAATCATTTGACCTAGCATTGAACCGTCTACTCCATCAACTTTGGTTGGCTAGGTAAACACCAATGACAACCCTATTCTACCCATAGAGTTACCAAAATGCTCGCGACCACGCTTGACCCAAGTGATGCCAAGGTGCACTAAGCATGATTGGGTAGTGATCTTCTGGGGCTCATATCTTAGACCTCGTGAGAGGTATTGACAAAATTTTAGGTGCTACGGGATCATGTTTTCAAGGTCTACAATAAAATCTCTTAGTTTTGGGCCATTCGAATTCATTTTCATTTGGAAAGGTGATCTTAGTCGATGCCAAAACTTGTAGTGAGGGTTAGTTGAAAGTGGCTCAGCAGTGTATCTTTCAAACCGTTTGACCTGGCATCAAACCATTTGCTCCATCAACTCTAGTTGTCTAGGTAAATGCTAGTGACAACCCTATTCTACCCACAGAGTCACTGGAACGCTCATGACCACGCTCGACCCAAGTGACCCCAAGGTGCACTAAGCACAATTGGGAAGTGATCTTCTGGGGCTCGTATCTCAGACCTCGTGAGAGGTATTGAAAAACCATGAGGTGCTATGGGATCATGTTTTCGAGGTCTACAATAAACTCTCTTGGTTTTGGGCAATTCAACTTCATTTGTATTTGGCAAGGTGATCTCAGTCGATGCCAAAACTTGTAGTGAGGGTCAGTTGAAAGTGGCTCAGCAGTGTATCTTTCAAATCATTTGACCTGGCATCAAACCATCTAGTCCATCAGCTTTAGTTGGCTAGGTAAACACTAGTGACAACCCTGTTCTACCCACAGAGTCATCGGAACACTCGCGACCACGCTCGACCCACCCCAAGGTGCACTAAGCATGATTGGGCAATGATCTTCTGGGGCTCGTGTCTCAGACCTCATGAGAGGTATTGACAAACCATTAGGTGCTACGGGATCATGTTTTTGAGGTATTCAATAACCTCTCTTAGTTTTGGGTGATTTGACTTTATTTGCATTTGGCAAGGTGATCTCAATCGATGCCAAAACTTGTAATGAGGGTTAGTTGAAAGTGGCTTAGCAACATATCTTTCAAATCATCTAACCTGGCATCAAACCATCTACTCCATCAGCTCTAGTTGGTTGAGTAAACACTAGTGACAACCCCATTCTTCCCATAGAGTCATCGGAATGCTCGTGACCACGCTCGACCCAAGTGACCCCAAGGTGCACTAAGCATGATTGGGCAGTGATCTTCTGGGGCTCGTATCTCAGACCTCGTGAGAGGTATTGACAAATTTTTAGGTGCTACAAGATCATGTTTTTGAGGTCTACAATAACCTCTCTCAGTTTTGGGTGATTTGACTTCGTTTGCATTTGGTAAGGCGATCTCAGTCGATGCCAAAACTTGCAGTGAGGGCCAGTTGAAAGTGGCTCAGCAGCGTATCTTTCAAACCATCTGACCTAGCATCAAATCTTCTACTCCATCAGCTCCGGTTGGCTAGTTAAACACTAGTGACAACCCTGTTCTACCCACAGAGTCACCGGAACGCTCGCGACCACGCTCGACCCAAGTGACCCCAAGGTGCGCTAAGAATGATTGGGCAGTGATCTTCTGGGGCTCATATCTTAGACCTCATGAGAGGTATTGACAAAATGTTAGGTGCTACAAGATTGTGTTTTCAATGTCTACAATAACCTCTCTTAGTTTTGGGTGATTCAACTTTGTTTGCATTTGGCAAGGTGATCTCAGTCGATGCCAAAACTTGCAGTGAGGGTCAGTTGAAAGTGGCTCAGCAGTGTATCTTTCAAACTATCTAACCTAGCATCAAACTGTCTACTCCATCAGCTCCGATTGGCTAGGTAAATGCCAGTGACAACCCCATTCTACCCACAGAGTCACCGGAATGCTCGCGACCACGCTCGACCCAAGTGACCCCAAGGTGCACTAAGCATGATTGGGCAGGGATCTTATGGGGCTCATATCTTGAACCTCGTGAGATGTATCAATAAACTATTAGGTGCTATAGGATCATGTTTTCAAGGTCTATAATAACCTCTCTTAGTTTTGGGTGATTCAACTTCATTTGCATTTGGCAAGGCGATCTCAGTCGATGCCAAAACTTGCAGTGAGGGTCAGTTGAAAGTGGCTCAGCAGCGTATCTTTCAAATCATCTAACTTGGCATCAAATCATCTACTCCATCGGCTTCAATTGGCTATGTAAATGCCAATGACAACCTCATTCCATTCTACAATCATTTGAAATGGAGGAAATAAATGAAATTAGCCAATGGAGTATGAAGGAAGTCATGATACCTTGTTTCCCCGTCACAATGAAAGTGAAATATTTTACAACACATTAATCTAGTTTGGTATCAAGATTATGCCTATTATTGTAGGACCATTGACATACTTGTTATCCAAGCCTGCAAAGGGAGTTGTCAAAATATTCGATCTCCTCTTTCTCCTCGATACAATTCTTCTTGTCTACAAAGAGGTTGGGTAGATATATGGTTCAGTTACAAAGGACATTTTGACTGCTTTCAAAATGCATTGTTATGGATGGAATTCTATATATTGTGTTCCCCCTAGGCCAGCTTTCACAGGGTCTGCTCCAATTAACCTTTCAGATCAGCTTAATCAAGTTCTACATTGGGCTCGTGGATTAGTAGAAATTTTTCTAAGCAGACATTGTCTTATTTGGTATGGTTATGAAGGTAGATTGAAATGGGTGGAGAGGCTATCAATGCCACTATCTATCCAAGGACATGCCATCATCCTTAGGGTTGGTTATAATTTTAACTATTGAGTCCCATAAAAACTGTGACTTGGAAACATAGATAGTATATGTAAATTGTTTGACAGAATGCTCGCAAGCAGAGCATGACATATATGGAATAATAGATAGGAGTAGTAGAACTAGTAAAAGGTATCCAAAAATGAAATTTCCAAAGCTTTGTCAGGTTAGACTGGTTGATGACAATGAGAATTGGTTTTGCACATCAACAGTGCTGGCATTCGAGAACATGATAATCTATAATGCAATTACAATATTAAGACATTATCATTTCCTGAGAATGCCCCAACACCGAATGTCAAGGAGGACCCAACATCTTCCCTGATGGACATAACCTTGTTTCATGCTCAATTGTTGGATTCATAGAGGTCTAGGACTATATCGGTAGGAAACTTAAGAGTGATTTTCAATACCAAGCTGATGATGCCTTCATGATGCATGATAATGTAGTTCTTTGTGTTCACATCAATCATGATTAAGAGATGTTGGCTTCAAGTTCACAAGGTGGGAAAATTGAGGAGGACGTGCTCACAATTGAATCCCAAAATATGTATGTATGATGGCTTTGACAAAATGTTTCTTGGTGTCACTTGCATGAAGTGGTATGTTTGTGGAGAGCCAAAAATGACACGCTCTAGTTATAGCACCAAGCTTCCAATCAAAACATAGAGGCATTAACACTTGTGTTGCAATAAGATCTAGGTGGCACTATTATATAAGAATAGATCCATTTTGAAAGATGTAGAGCACCAAGTAACATGGACTTTCATAACACAATATTACTAAGGCACTCACAAAGGGAGACTTTAATGTATTCGAGAAAGAAGATGTGGATAGACACATCCTCAAGAATTAGTTATTATAACAGGAAAGAAACTAACCGAAAGGGGAAAATAAGTAAGGCTCGTAGAGGAGATTTTGGGGGTTCCAGATTCCGCCTGACCCGAGAGACTTTATGCCAGGGGAGGGATAGATTAGGATTTTTATTGTAATGTAGGGAAAGAGGGATTTTATTTTCAGATAATGATTAATGTACAGGAACAATAGAATCTTTGTGTTAGAAATAGAAAATAATGAGAGGGGGGGGTGAATCAGTATTTCAAAAACTTTTTCTTTTGCCCACTTATGGATATAACAGATTACTTTAGTGCATACAAAGATTATCAAGTTGATTAACAAACATAGTAGTAAATAGAAAGAACTCATAACACATGATATGTTCTCGAGGAAACCCTGGCCAAGGGAAAACCTCAGTGGGGATGGTACCCACAAAGATCACTAATCAAAAGTATCCTATTAGGGATATTGGACCCTGTTAAGAGTCAATTTACAATATATAGTAGATCTATCCTGGTTAAATGACTTTAGGCCTTGTTAGAAGCCTTAACCCTGTTAGGAGTTAGATTACAAAACCTGATCACCAGCTGAGCTCACTATCCAAACAGGTAATACAAAATGTTTCTGACTATAGTATGGTACTACTTACAACTTCGCATCAATAGCCTTTACCGCTATCACAATATACAACTATTGCAAGTTATCCTTTTCTTTCTTTTTACACATCACACACTTTTTCATTACATTTCAAGTATGCCTAATATATGAGTTATTAGAGCTAATAAATTTATATGGTCAGCTTCCAAAATATTTATCCAAGAGTAAACATCTAGGATTTCATCCCTTCATAATGTTAAGTCATTATTTTGACAAGCAAAAATAATCCCTTAACTCTTTCGCTAATACTGTCTCCAAAACTATTCTATCTACAAAAACTATCTTCGGTAAACTTTGAATAACTTCATCTGTACTACTCTAAACTTTATGCACACTGAGATGGGGTATCCTCATACTCTATAGAAGCTTTAGTTAATTGTGCAAACAAAAATATTGCTCCAGTGGACGTCGCCAACTAAATCTTCATTGGGTGCTTTGTTAGGATCACTATATCCATACTTAGACAATTTCTTCCTTCAACTTGCCATACTTGCATTCCAAATTCTATGCTCTCAATAGAGATCATATGTTTCCATAATGACAACATCTATGCATCCACATTAGCCAAATTGCCAACAATCTCCCCCTTTGTCATTGGTGGCAACATATGGGAAAATTGGCTAAGTGTGCAAACTAAACTTCAAAGTATTTACACAAAATTGTGGCCAAATGTTATACAACACATATACAATATTTTACTCCATAGAATAGTTCCCCCTATGAGTATCCTTCCTCAACTTATTATCAATTTTCTGCTATCTCTCCCCCTTTGACAACAATGACAAAGATAGGGTGTACAAAAATTTCAAAAAAAAATTTGATACCTTGTTATTAGCTATTGCAAAGCCAGTAGGCTTGCAACACAGTCGCCAAAATCTGACTTCCATGATTCAAAATCTTTCTCCCATATCTTCCTGATGGATTCAACAACATTGAGTAGAGTACTCAATCCGTATGCTATTGTCTAACAAGCTTGCAGGGAATTAAAGCTAAACTTCTGAAAAGATATCTTTGCTAAAAGACACTGCTCAATTTGGTCTTCAACAATTGAGGTCTTGATTGAGATATGCTCTCTCAAGATGTTAATCTTGATCATCTTTATGTTCTTCTCCTTTTCTAAAATTCTGATTTCATCATTTAACTTCCTTATGTTCTTCTCTACAGAACTTATCTTTACATTTGGGCTTGTCAAGGTGTTTGTTTCAGCTGTAATTGCATCTATCTTCTCTCTGATCTTCTTATCTTCTTCAGCTGTTAGGATTTCTGATTTTGTGCATTGTATATACAAACTCTTTCCAGTCCCAAAATATTTCCTCAAATTCTTTATGCATACATCCAAATTATTAATATCATTTTGAATATTTACACTTAAATTTTGTTGCATTTCTACTTCAAAGGCTTCCTAAACTTTTATTCTAGCAATATCCTTTAAGTTAGAAAATTCAGAGTCAAAAGAGTTTATTACTATTTTAGCTTTCTCAAGTGGATCCGATTCAAATACCTTAGTGCTGATCACACTCTCAAGTTTCTCTATCAAACTCTAACTTTGCCTTCAAGGTCCTTCACCTTCTTATTCTTTCCAATAATTTTATTAAGAGATGTGATGAACTCAAGCTGATCATCATCTTCAACCTCTTTTCCAAGGTCTTCAAAAATTGAACCAATTTGTCTCTTCTTACTATTAGGTGCACTAGGGGTAGTGATCTCTATCAAAATTTGCTTACCTTTAACTGTCTACTCTACTGGAACTGATTCTGATACAGCTGGTGCTTCCACTGCCTCTGTATCCTTTTCTGATTCTGTAATCTTCTCTTGCTCTTCTAAAGCCAAATTGTCAACAATGTTTCCTAGATCATGAAATACTGTATCATCTAACTCTAGTGTCACTTTGGTTCCTTCAATGTCCATTGATTCTTTGCCAATATTGATATGTGAAGAAGATGAGACTTCTTCAATACCAACTTCCTCTGCATGTGGTTCCTTTGATTGCTTCTACTGAGGATCTGATTCAAATTGCTTTCCTGCAACTATGTCTGCAAGAACTTGCATTACTACTTGCTCAGTCTCTTTCTATACTTCCTCCTTTTTGCCTCCCATTATAAGGATTTTTATTCTCTTAGTTCTCAATAAAGTTCCAAGAGGCTTCAAGAATCTCTTCAAATGATCTTCATCCTCAACTTCGTAGAATTGTTTGATTACATGTTCTCTCATCTTTATGTCCTCTTCTTGTGCTCTCTATTTTCTATTCACAAGTCTGTTATACAAATCATCTAGGATCTTACCATGAATAGTGCTAAGTTTCTTATCTGTCAAAATCATATGTGTAATCATTGCATTTTCAAAATTCAATCTATCAAATGATCCATATAGATCATAGAATTTATTTATCTTAGTGAAGTCTCCATGCTTCAATATATCTTCATTAACTCTTTCAATTCTTGGTTTCCAAGTTTTCTTCTTGATTGAAACTTCATCATCATCTTTAATTTCTGCTACTTTTCTAGGTACAGGTGGTACAATCACTTTCTATCTCTTGTTGGGTCCTGTTGCACTCACTTTTACTCTTTTGCTAGAAATAGGAGAAAAAGATTTATCTCCTTCATCTTTTTTAGGTACTTCAACTTTTACCTTTACTGCAATAGGATCAACAGGGTTTGCACTAGATGCCACAGGTGGAATTACAATATTTTCACTTTGCTTCAAGGCTTCTGCAGTCTTTTTAGCTATGTCAAACTCATGACTTGACATATCTAATTATTTTATTATTTTCTTCATAGTAGATTCAACTCTCCTACTAGATTGCTTCTTTTCTTTCAAACTTATTGCAAAGTTGAAATTCTCTTCATAGGTTCCAAACCTATTTACATGATCATCTAACTCACACTTTAACAGTCTATTCACATATCCTACTGTTTCTGCTTCAAATATTTCATAGCCAAGAGGGTCTATGAATTCCATTCTAGGCTCAACTACTTCAATGTAGGTGAAATCAGTGTCTACCATAAAACAAATGTCATCTTTATGCTTTTCAACTAAGGATTGAGGAATCCTTGATTTGTTCTTAACAATATTCTGAAAAGTCTTCAATACAAGCTTCACACTGTCATTGACTTTATCAATTAGGTGCTTCATGTAGACTGAGTTTATTCTTTCCATTGTGTTCACATTGTCACTCCAATAAACTATGTAAGGAAATCTTCTCAAAATATGGAAAAACATATAGGTTATCAGAGATGAAAACCTAAACTATGTGTACTTAGCCTTCTTAATCTTTTCTAAGTTCTCAAATAATTGAATTTTCAAAATTTCACATAGGTCTACTTGTTTCTTCTCAATACACATAAGATAAGCTACATGAACCATTCCTGCAGCCATGTCATCTTCCCTTGAACTACCACAGAATTTAGTTGTTAGGATCTTGCAAAGGTACCTAACATCATCTTGCTTAATCTTACTTATTGCAATTCCTCTACCATTATAACTAGATCCAGTGTTGTCTAAAACAATCTTTCTCATGTTCTTTTCATTTAGTGTAATCTCTCCAACTTTTGATAATCCAGTAACATCATGAATAAGGTCGGTAGTTATATCAATAACTCTATCCTTCATCTAGAATTTCCCATTGTGGATTCTACTTAAAATGATCTTGGTACATTCCTCATCATTAAATTCATACTTTATGGAATAATTGATAATTTCATTGTTCTCTAGGTGCCCATAAGTTGGTTTAATTGACATGTCTTGATTATACAATTCCTGTAATCATCACTAAAGTTTGCATCTCCCAAAGTTTCAAACTTGCAACCTAAATATCCTTTAACATTTTCAATGGGTAATAATCTGTCTGGTACGGATGATAGTGCTAGCCTGTCATCAATTTCAGCTAGTTCTATTGGTTCTTTCTTAATCTTAGGTCTATTCTTATCCTTAACATTATGAACCATAGAAATATCCATCTTATCAACTGATTAAAGATCAAAAAATACCTCAACTTTGCAAATCTAGGGTTTCGGTATGATCGTCGCTGCAAATTGCTTCCAAACTTCTTCAAATCATCCTCAACTCACTTTTTCTTCTTTCAAATCTCTTTTCAATCACTTTGTAATCATGATAACTTCAATTTTGACCTTATAACACTTCACATTAACTCGATCTGACATCGCATTCATTCATTTTGCCGCTAAAAGCTCAAAAAGCTGATTCTGCAAACCTGCAACCATAAAATTTTTTGCGACCTCACAAAACATGATATTTTCTTTTGTGCACTTAACCATAGCATTAGTACAACATAAAAAACCTATATCTAACTATGCAAAACTTAACTCATTCTAATTCCTAATCTACACTAATCCTAGGTCCTAAACTATGGAAACTTACATAATTTAAGTACTTAAAGAAGGGTCAGGTAAAGATTCATCCTTACCAATAGTTACATTACCTTCCTGACTACTTTTAGTGCTGAATATACCTCCTTGATCTGTGCCTTTATCAAATTTTACTTCATCTTTATTGCTACAACAACCTTTCTCTTTGTTTCCTGCATTTTCATTCCTTCTTGCATTGTTCCTACGGTTAGGGTTATGATGATAACCTCCATTGTTCATTCTGAAAACTCTTGCTAAGTGTCCAAAATTGTTGCATATTTGACAAATGATTCCATTGTTTCCAAATCTCTGTCCTTGCTGGTTAATCTGTGACCTACAATTTCTAGCAATATGTCCTACTTTGTTGCATCTAAAACATACTACCACTTTTCTTTGATTCATTTCTTTAATAGATCTCTTATCTGCATTGTTAGTATTCCCAATCATTCTATCATAATTATTGAAAATTACTTTAGGTCTTCTACATTCGTTAGCTCTATGTCCAAAACTATGACAATTATAACAATGTCCATTAAGAGGTTTAAATTGCTTACCTGTGCAATCTCTCTTCATGTGCCCAATAGTATTACAAGAAAAACATCTACCTTTGAATTCTCTTTGCATACCTTTAGATGATTCTTCCTATTTTGATTCTTCTTTCTTTGATTCTTCTTTCTCTCTAGGTGGTTCTTCTTTAGGTGGATCTTCCAATGTGTTCTCATCTAGCTTCATTTCCTCCACACTTTCAGATGTCTTCAGATCTGGCTTCTTACTTTCATGGTTTGTTCTAAACATACTAAATCCAAATCCAGTCCTATCAAAGAATGGTTCTTCAAAAGAAATTTGTTTTTCAGTCTTATCACTATTTGAATATAGCCTTTCAAGTTGTTGTTTAGATTGAGTTAATTCACCTTTCACAATTTTATTATACTTCTCAAGTTCCACATACTGCACTTTTACTTTTTTAGATTCAGATGTTTCCTTTTCAAGTCTTGATCTCAGATCTTCATTCTCAATTTTCTATTTTTCATTATCAGATCTCAAATTTCCATCTTTCATACTAAGCTTCAGATTTACTATCTTCAGTTCATGCTTAAGGATCTCATTTTCTTTTTCTAATTCATCACAATCTTCAACAAGCATATCAAATTTCTTTTCAGATTTCAGATCTTCAATCTTACCTTTTAATTTGTCAATAGCATTCTTTACATCTTCATACTTTCTTCTTAAGGAGTTTCTTTCATCAGTAAGCATATCAATCTATTCAAGAGCTTCTTCAAGATTCTTCTGAAGTTGATCCATATCCATAGAGATCTTACTCAAGCTACTAAGCTTTCCTTGAATGTTCCTTCTCCGAGTAATTGTGCTCTGATACCAATTGTTAGAAATAGGAAATACTAAGAGGGGGGGGTGAATCAGTATTTCACAAACTTTTTCTTTTGCCCACTTATGGATATAACATATTACTTTAGTGCATACAAAGATTATCAAGCTGATTAATAAACATAGCAGTAAATAGAAAGAACTCATAACACATGATATGTTCTCGAGGAAACCCTGGCCAAGGGAAAACCTCGGTGGGGATGGTACTCACAAAGATCACCAATCAAAAGTATCCTGTTAGGGATATTGGAACTTGTTAAGAGTCAATTTACAATATATAGTAGATCTATCCTGGTTAAAGGACTTTAGGCCTTGTTAGAAGCCTTAACCCTATTAGGAGTTAGATTACAAAACCTGATCACCAGCTGAGCTCACTACCCAAACAGGTAATACAAAATGTTTTTGACTATAGTATGGTACTACTTACAACTTCGCATCAATAGCCTTTGTTGCTATCATAATATACAACTATCGCAAGTTATCCTTTTCTTTCTTTTTACACATCACACACTTTTTCATTACATTTCAAGTATGCCTAATATATGAGTTATTAGAGCTAATAAATTTATATGGTTACCTTCCAAAATATTTATCCAAGAGTAAACATCTAGGATGTCATCCCTTCATAATGTTAAGTCATTATTTTGACAAGCAAAAATAATCCCTTAACTCTTTCACTAATACTGTCTCCAAAACTGTTCTGTCTACAAAAACTATCTTCGGTAAACTTTGAATAACTTCGTCCATACTGCTCCAAAATTTATGCGCACTGAGATGGGGTATCCTCATACTCTGTAGAAGCTTTAGTTAACTTTGTAAACAAAAATATTTCTCCAGTGGACGTCGCCAACTAAATCTTCATCAGGTGCTCTGTCAGGATCACTGTATCCATACTTAGACAATTTCTTCCTTCAACTTGCCATACTTGCATTCTAGATTCTGCGCTCTCAATAGAGATCATATGTTTCCATAATGACAACATCTATGCATCTACATTAGCCAAATTGCCAACACTTTGTTGTTTTGCTGTGTTCAAAAAAGGATATGTCAGCATATTAAAACTTTTATTTTAGATGCTCACTTTTTGATTGATATTCATCTTTGAATGATATTGGTTTCTTTTGAATGTGTATCTGTTACATCTGATCATCAACACGATCATCTTTGGACTTTATGCTATAGTTTTTCATGTATTTGGAAAGAACCATTTGTCTTTCTCTCTTAGTTTCTTTCTATAATGCATTGTTTAGGCAAATAAAATTTGTAGCATTTACTATCCTTTTCTTTTCAGTAAATTAGTCCCTTCATATCTATCTTGTGTTTACAAATATATGTTTGTAAGCCTTTATTGCTTTCAGGTTAAAAGCATTATCATTTATAGTTTAGTTGATTCATTGTAAATCCTGCACAGGGAGCTATACCTAGATAATTCAAAGGGTGCTTACGCTTCTCAATAGTGAAGTGACCCAACTGTTGGTGTTGGTTGAGTCCTTTTTTTTGGGCTTTAAGGGTCATTTTGTAAGCATTTCTTTGGAAGACAAATCTGTTCACCAACAAGAAGTTAAACCTCAAACATAATAAGCTCCATGAACAAGGTATTCTAGAGTAAAGAAAAACAAATGTAACTTCAACAAGATATAATTTAAATCATAATGATAATCATAGTCAAGATATAACTTCACCATTCAATTCCATAAACATGAATAATAAATATGTATATACAAAAGATGACACAAATATAACATATAAATGAGCATGTTCTATATATGTATCAAATGTATCAAAAGTATGTCCATATACAAATATGGCACATACCATTTCAAAATATCTACAAAATCAATGTTTTAAGGTGTACAATGTGGCATATATGCCATCTCAAAATGTGCCAAGTGTCATCTCTAAATGACCACAAAACTAAAACTGCATCCTATGCTATAGGGGGATCATCAAAATGTAGCCTCTTTGAAGAAGTGTTGGGCTCTGATTGATCCTGCATAAAAAATGAGTTCAAACCAAAGTTAGATTGCTTACTTTATATGATTTGTACACACACACACACACACACACACAAATATATATAATTTATAATTTTCAAACACTAATTTAATTAAAATTATAACTGAATACAAATAAATTTGTACTTGGTCTCTTGATCACCTACCACAATCAGGTGTCCTAGCATAAGTCCTAGGTAGCAAAGGGACCATGCCAACAATACCAACTCTAACCTATAAATATATATTCACAATAATGAGATTAGTAGAGTGGTGCAACATACAGTAATAAATCTACAAAATAGGATGATAGCATAATAAAATTACAAATTGATTGAACTAAAATTAAAACTTACATCTGGTGATCCCTCCTCTGGAATAGTGGGCTGGGTCAACAAAGAAACAAAAGATTCTTGTGGGCCCTCCCTCATAGTCAGAGTAACCTATGAGAGTAAAAAGATTGTCAATTATATATCAATGTACTTCATCATAGCAACCCTAGTTACAAAATACAAATAACAATATGTAAAAGTCTACGTACAATTGGGCTATCACTCTGAATCAAGATGCCTATAACCCTACGTTGTTGAACTGGTGTCGAGACATCATCAATAGCCACACCCTATACAATAAAGTGCAAGTAAAATATTTATTACTACACACAAGTGGCATACATATGCATGCATAATTAATCTTAAACAATTAACTACCTTTCCTTTGTCGACACCTGATGAAGGAACCCCCTCACGCCCCCCACTGACATCAGCTGTAGCCTACAAGAACACAATAAGATGACAATATATATTAGTAAATGTATGAATTTTATTGCTCTAATTAATAGAGATTTAAGCATTTACACCAAATGATATAAAAAAAAAACTAATGGGTACATAATTTATAATATACTGTATAGTCATCAAGGCCAAATGAAATGGCCAAAAGTGTGGACTCATCCACCTGTCTCACCTCCTCCTGTGTCATCGACTGAACATAAATGGAAAAAATATATATACATAAGTGCATGCAATCATTAAAATTAATCTAAATAAATAAATTATTTTAAAATTAAATAAGTCATGTGACAAATTTATTTATAATGTTTACTCTTACCATATCAACATGAGTCAATGGCTCTACGTGCACCTCCTGAGCACTCTCATGAGATGTAGATGCTCCATGAGGTGTTGCAGCCCGTGCAACAGCCTCTCATGTATCCCCGTCATCAATATCATGAAACTGATATATATCAAAATCAATAAGCGGTCCGAGGCACATATGCCTACACATAATGCACATATGGGGCTCGCATACATGTGAACTCCGATGAGATGTCGATGCACCAGCAACATCCACATGAGGCAACACTAACCTGGTCTGTGTGATCAACTGATCACTCAGTAAATGAATGGCCCTAATAGTTTGTTCAGCAGCCTCTCCAATGATATCAGGATGTTGCATTGGAGGAGGGGGTGCGACATCAGTGGGGGGAACAAAGGTAGTGGCCTTTCGGCGCTGGGAAGATGGCCTAGTCTGAGGAGCTCCTCTGCCTACGCCCATGTTGGGCCTCATACTCTAATAATCAACATAGTGACCAAGCACAAACTCAGCATACAATTTTTTAAGGAAATAAAATGGGACCTCCAAATTTCTATGTGGTGGTTTATCAAAAACCATCCACCAACGATCCCAAAAGTTTGTGCGCATTGCTTCATTTGTGCACCATTTTATTGATAATTTGGGCTTTTTGGGGTCAACTGGTATTCTGGTTTTAGGATCGACAAAAAGGGTGGCTATATCTTCCTTACTTATATTAAGGGCCGCAATCCCATCATGGTCAAGCCCATCATCAAATTGGGTGTGCATATCACCATGCCAATGAAGAGCAGCATTATGTTGTTGTGTGAGTGTGTCAATATTTCCAACATTTGTATTTAGTGTGGCAAGCATGGGACCTAATGTAGATATATTTTGATAAGTGTTTTGGAAACCTCGTATTGTGTTCAAATTTTCTTCTATAAAATCTTGTAAAGATTTAGGGTTTAGATATGGGGGATTGTTTTCAGGATTGTTATTTGGAGGGTTATTTTCTTCATTGTTGTCAGCCATGCCTGATTAAATAAAAAACAAATCTAAATTTCAAATATTATTACAAATATAAATACAAAACCCTATTTAAAAAAAAAAGCTACATTTAGAATGAAAATGAAATAAATTAATAAAAATATACAAATAACTACTTACCGAATATGCTTAGAGTCAAATTTGTTGTTTCCAATATCAGGGACCCGAAAATATATAGGGTATCAGAAAATCACGGATAGAAACTTGAAAAAAATTGCGGAAGGAAATGAAGAAAAGGGCTCGCGGGTGTCGGATTTATGCCATAGTTATTGGGTACCCAATATGATATCAGGTACCTGATATTTTTGCGTACCCGATTAGGCCTGTGCTTTGGTGGCAGGTTTTCCCAGGTGTACTGACACCTAGGCCTACTAAAAAGTCAACAAGCGCTTTTGGACGAGTGAAAAGTGAATATTTTTCACATCACCACTTTTTGGCCCCTCATCTTCTTGCACATACCCCTTTACTGATATAAATCTACTAATAGATATACAATTGTCCTTTCTTGCAATAGAGCATATCATTACAAAATTTTGACAAAAAATGCTCTACGATGCGCATACTTGATTAAAACCCCTAAAAATTGATATTGGTCCACAAAAGCCTCTCCACAAAATGTTGCCATTGCTCTTCTAAAAGTCACTTCTATTTCTCCCACGTATAACATAAATAGCATTCTCGCATTTTTTTAAGTCACTTCTATTGCTCTTGCGTATAATATAAATATCATTGTCATGCTTTTTTAAAGTGTTGGCTGCATTTGTCAGAATTACAACGAACATGGGTAACATTTAAAAAAAATGCAAATTTGACATAAATTGCCTTGTAAAATTCAACAATGAAAAATAAATCCTTTACTTTGTCAAAAATTCTCATTAGAAAATGACTCCAAATGTATTAGTAATCATATTAGACATCATAATTTTCATCCATCATAAACATCATAAGCATCCATCATAAACATACATCATAGGAATCATGTGCATAACATAAATCGTCAAGTGCATCATACATCATAATAGGAACTCATCATAGAGATCATACACATGTTAACACATCATGTCATAATAAATAATAAGCATATAACGCATCCTAAATACACATGAAATTAGAATCATCATAAACATGTTGTAATCCATCACATATGTATCATAAATCGCCATCCATCACATAAATAATAAATAATATGCATTCCATAAATAAACACAAAATATAAGTTTTTTGCCAAAAATCATGCCTCATCTCATCAAAAAATAATGTATCAATCATAATAAGAAATCCTCAAAGGTTCAAAAAATATCACATAAAATGAGGGCTAGCCGACACTCTCTTTGTCTCCATCTCCTGGAGGTGGCATGGTGCTAGTAGTATTAGGAACTTCTTGACGTGGGCCATGAATTAAAAATTATTGCATCATCAGCTGATAAACATATTTAATACATAAGTAGTTTACATTTTATACTTGAGTAACGCTAACAACTTATAATAAATAATAAGCATATAACACATCCTAAATACACAACACATTAGAATCATCATAGGAATTTTGTAATCCATCACATATGTATCATAAATTGCCATCCATCACATAAATAATAAACAATCCACATTCCATAAATTAACATAAAATATAAGTTTATTGCCAAAAATCATGCCTCATCTCACATATATTAAAAATTAATGTATCAATCATAACAAGAAATCCTCAAAGGCTCAAAAAATATTGCACAAAATGAGGGCTAGACAACACTTTCTCTATCTCCATCTCTTAGGGGTAGCATGGTGCTAGTATTACGACCTGCTAGAGGTGGACCATGAATTAAAAATTATTGCATCACCAATTGATAAACATATTTAATATAGTAACAATTTATATTTTATACTTGAGTAACCCTAACAGTTTTTTAATTTATTTTTTAAATTCCTCTTTTTCATCGAAATTTTGATGAACTTTTGCCTTGATCTCTGATTAAAGTCATATTCGTTGGAATTTTGATGAATGTTGGGAAAGTTTGAAAAATAAATAAAGAACATGACATAATTAACCGCTTAATTTAGGATGACACAAAGAAAACAACAAGGTTTGTTGGAAACATTCATTGGAAAATGCACACAAATGAGTTAGTGAGTGTTAACTAAGTTTGGCTTTAGTTACAAATTGATTTCTATAATTAAGGTTTGTATTGAGATTGTTTAGTACTCTATCATGGTCAATGTGAGACCCTAGGCATTTTTTAAAGAAAGCAAAGGCCTTAGACAAGGATATCCTTTATCTCCTTATTTATTTATTATGGTTATGGAGTTTCTTGATAGAAATTTCATGAATCTCTTCACCACTAGCCACATTCATGGTATCAAACCTTCCTCTTCTCTTCCTCCATTTGTTCTACAACAGTTTATTGATGATACCTTCCTTTTTGGCAGATTGTCTGTGGTGGAATCTAAAGAGTGGAAAGGTCTATTGTAGGATTATGCTTGTTCTTTTGGCCAATACATCAACTATCAAAAAAAAAAATCCACTTCTTTAATAAAAAGGGGGACTTTCAATCTATAATAAGGGGTGTTCTTGGTTTTCAGAGTGCCAATCTTCTTGATACTTATCTGGACCCCCCCATCACTACTATTAAGGAAGTTACCCCCACCTTTTGGAATAAAATTCTTGAAAGGATACAAAAAAAAATTGTTGGATGGTCTATGTACTTTATTTCCACCTTCAAAATCTTTGGACCCATTGTTGACAAACTAGAGATAATTTAGAAGACCTTTTATTGGACTAGTATGGAAGAGAAGAAAATAATGTCACTTGTCAGCTGGGACACAGTTTTCCACCCCAAGTTCCAAGGGAGATTAGGAGTTAGAAAACTTACTAAGTTGAACAAAGATCTCATTTCCAAGATGGGATGAAACCTTGCTATTGGTAAGGAAGATTGGTACACTATTATGAAATCTAAATACCATAAAAAAGAATGCTTTCATCAAGTCCTTTTCTTGAATGGTCTCCCTCCGAGTTCCAAAATTTGGAACAATATTACCAAATGTAGACCCCTACTAAAAGATGGACTCAAATGGATTATTGGAAATGGCAGGACAATCAAATCATGGGATGATAAATGGTACAGGAATAAGCCTCTCATGAACACTAATTTTTCTACTCTCATGAGGCATACCAAGTGTTTTATGAGATCCATTATTGCTGACTACTTGACCCTTAGGCATGGATGGAAAAATATTCTACAAGACTTCAATAATAAATCTGAACTCCTCCCCTTGGTTTTAGATCTCCAGCTCCTCTTTTTGTAGATTAGAATTCCTTTGTTCCTAGGGGAGGATATATTTATTTGGACTATGCAACCCTCTAGAGTTTACCCAGTTAGATTTTCTTACATTTTGTTATTTAAGCTCACTGATGACTCTAACAACTGGAAGAGAGTGTGGAATGCTGATCCCAAAAAATAATTTTTTCAGGTGGGCCTCCATTCATGGAAAAATCCTAACCCTTGCCAACATTTAGAAGAGAGGCTTCCATCTTCTAAACTAATGTTCTCTATAAATAGGATATTGAAACAATACCTCACATGTTCATCCACTGCAAGTTTTCTTCCCACATTTGGCAACACATTCTTCAAAGACTCAACTTACAATGGGTTTTTCAAAATGACCTCCACCAATTTTGTATGGATTTTAAAATACCCTCCAGCCACCCCCTTCTAAAATAGCTATGGCAACAAATACCTTCACATACTTTCTTGTGTTTGTGGAAGCGAAGGAACAATAGGGTGTTTAAAGATAAGGAGGAGTCTATTGATGAAGTGCTGATTATTCTGAATAAACTCCTCTTGGATAATATCTCTATCAGTAGATGGAGAACCCCTTTTGAGCCTCCTTCACGGTGAGACAAAATGATGACCAATTTGTAGAAGCTCCTAGATGAATTTAAGAAGTATGATAATTCCAAGAAGATAGCACAAGTTAAGACTACTTGAAAACCTCCTCTCTTTTGACGGTGCTACTAGAAATGGTCTAGCTTCTGGAAGAGGTATCACTAGAAATCACAATGGTGTTTTCTTTTCTACTTAGTTGGTTCATCTACATGAATCTACCACTAACTAGGCTAAGGGTATGGCATTTCTCTAGGGGATCAAATTTTACCTTTCAATTGGTATTCACACACTTGTGATTGAGGGGGATTCCCATTTAAGAATTGAAGCTACCAAAGGGACTCACTCCTTTGGTTGGTCTGTACAAAGCATAATAAATGGAATCCATGGCCTTCTTAACATGTTTGATGAATTCAACATAAAACATACTTATAGAGAAGGTAATGTTGTTGTTGACTATCTAGCCTTTGTTGGGTTAGATATAAATGGTATCAAATGTTGGTGAAAGGAGGGTGAACCCACAATAGTGGGTTACACTTTTTTGCCTGGACGAACTTTGAACTCTACATTTTGAAAAAAAAATAGATTCGGATCATATTATCATTAAACCATTTGAAATTGGAAGATGAAGTAAATTAGTCTTTTAGGATTTTCTATCTAGATTCTAAATATATTTTTTATTTTTATTTTTGAATTTATTTAAATGGTTTTTTCTTTCTCCCACAAAAACTAGTATGTTGTTGAAACTATCATTTTCAAAGAGTTCCATTGTTTTCATGGAACATAACTTTTTTTATAAAATAGGTATCAATGTGATTCTTTCAAATTTAGTTTTTCAACATCCAAACAGAGGGCATGCAATTGGTTTGATGATATTATAATTATTATTTTATATTTTATTAATATTTGAATTTGACTAAACCGTAATTTTGACATACCTCCACTACATAGCTTATAACTTGTCGTGTATTTGTCCAATGTAATTTATATTTGTTTTGATAGAAAGATAACTTCAATACCTAGGGAATATATATTTTTCAGAACTTTTTTTTCTCTCCTTTACTATTTTTCCATAAGCGTCAAACATAGAGGTAGACATACATTGAAATATCTATGTTTAGTAAAACTAAAAATACAAAGTCATAATAAACTTCATTTATATTAACATTACAATCGTTGGTAAGATTTTTCTCAGTATTACCTTTCTACATAGATAGGTTTGTCAAATGAATTCATTTACTCTACCAAAAGATAAATGTGAAGTGTATTTTTGTCAATATTTTAATAGGTGTGAAGGAGACTCCATTGTAGGTATGAATGAGCAGTATATATGTTATATCAATATTTTTTTAATCTAAGAGGATTTGCGCTAACCATTTCTAATTAATTCATTCAAATGGAACCTATCAAAGCTTAAATCATCATATTTTATTAAAATATGTTATTTTAGCAAAAATCAACATGTCTAAAAAAGTGTAACCCACTATTGTGGGGTCACCCAGGAGAGATCTCTCCCTCCTGGGACTCTCACTTTCTTGAGAAAATACACCCTTGTTCACTTATAATGATTTACAAAGTTAAAGACTAGACATTGGTGAGGCCTTTGAGTTTCTATTAGAGCTTCTTGGTGGGATCTTGATTTACTAACCGTTAGAGATTATTCTTTTTCTTATTTTAAATTGGCCGTATGGGCATTTTTTCCTATGCCTATGTGTCCCCTTTATTCATTGTTATGAATATTCAAGGAAAAGGACTCATCATTTTTTGTATCACCTCAATTTTGGTGGGATTTTGGCTAAGTAGGTGAATTGTGCTAAAACCCTTGACATATCCAAATTTATTATTTCCTCTAGAGTACTTTCTATATGAGGCAATTGCCACACGGGGAAAATACCAATTTTGAGATAGATGATACTAAGGACATGAAATGTAATAAATACATTCATAATGATCATTTACCTCACCTCTATATGATCATTCCCAATAAAATATATAATTTGGGGTTTATTTCTTGAAACATCTCTATGATTTTTATGAGCCTTACTCTTTACAACCACTTTAGTTTGTTCTGTATCACCATGGGTGGAGGCCATGTGCATGTGGGGCCTGATAAATGTGAAGAATGAAAGAGTGATGGGATAGTATGATATGTTTGTAAGTAGGGTATAATTTCTCAAGTCATGGAGCTCGTGAGTGGTCATAAAGAGAGTCTCTATAAATAGTTCACTAGTTCTTGGGAGGCTAGGAGGGTTACCATGCACATAATTTATTTTGAGGTCAATGAAGAGGTGATTAGGCAGGCCAAAAGCCTCTCCATTGAGGATCACAAGTGAAAAAAAGATAGCAAGGTCTCTAACACTGCTATCCTTAACCATTTCTTCTATGCTAGTGAGAATGTCATCAAGCTTAGGGGTTTCTATGATTGCAATAAGTTGCTAGAGCTATGGGACCATGTCTGCCTAGTTGTGATGGAGTATAAATCACGTTGGAGGGAAGATTTGGAGTGTATTTTTATTACCACCTTCATTTTTTAAATCAATTTTGGAATCACATTGCTATATGTATTCTATTTTATCTTTTGCATTCGATTGAAAGAACTATTAAGGATTAGATCAAGGCTAAGAATCATGGGAAAAAAATTACCATTCTTCACCAAGGTCTTATGCTTTGTCTTTTCCACTTCCACTTGGACCTTTTCCCTCCCTGCCAAATTATCATTGAAGAAGTTCCTTTGTCTTCCACCCCTCCTTCTACTAGTGCATTATGGACACCCCTGGCCCTAGCCATAATAAATGCATAAAAAACACCGGTGTCAAAATCTAGCAAGACACCTCTCCTAATCCTCTCAAGAGTAAGTAGGGAAAAAGGAAAAAGAGGGCTTCCCCACCTCCTAGTCCAATGCCAAAGCAACTAAAGCCAAATTTCAAATTGATTATGATGTGGAAGTTACTTAGGAGACCAGTACCCCCTGTAGGTCCACCAAACTTATGGTTAAACCTAAAAAATAAACTACTATGAAAGAGGCCTAAGAATCAAACAATAGGGGTTTTGAGGATAATGGTGATGAAGAGGTGTCCCTTTTTGCCTCTAAAAAAAGCTCAAAACACGTATTAGCTAGCATCGATTTGGACCTTGGAGAGCCCATTTGTTTGTAGGAAAAAGAGACCAAGATGATTAATTTGGTGGTTTATAAATGTAATGCCCTCCTCAAAGGTGACAATAGAAAGAAAGACCTAGCTTGGTAGGAGGTTGATATGCTGAAGAAAAGGCTGGCTAAGGTGAATGAAAGGATTATGAAGGTGGATGAGAAGCTCATGGAGGTGGATGAAAGGCTTTACAATGTGTTTCATTTCACGTTGAAGGTTATACACAAATCTGCTACCATGATGTGTATGATGCAGGTTGATAACGACAGGGATAACAAGGATGCAGAAGATTGTAAGGATCTCTTCTTGTTCCTCATGGAAGATTGGGTGACGATGATGCTCACCACATAATGAAAAAGGGAAAACAAATAGGGATGTGCCCTCTCTCTAGTTTTTGCATTTTGGCTTGCTTTCGCCTTCATGGCCCTATGCTATTTTACTTAGTTTCCTCTAGAATAGTACTTTCACTACTGTTGGTTACGACCCTAAGTGGTCTTTGTTAAAAACTTGTTTTATTTCTATGTTTGATAATATGCTAGACTCTAGTAGTTTCTTAATTGATATTACTATGGGTTATACTATAATTTTGGTTCTTATGCTTTACACAGTAATAGTTCAGTCTTCTCTTTGTGGAAAGGTTTAGCTCTATTCCTTTTTGTGGTTTTTGATAGTGGTGCTAAGGTGGCTTCTTTTATTTCTCCTCGAGTGGTTAAAATTTTGATCATGTATAACTGTTGATGTTGTTATTGTGTTGAAAATGCTCATATGCTATTGATCTAGTTGTTTTGTTGTTGATCACCCTTGGGGCTGGTTTGTAAAGAGACAACACCCTTATTTTGCTGCAATAATTTATAAAAAACATAACACTATGTCTTGCAATAATATCAAATATGAAAACATCAATAAGTAACAATATTAAGTTAATGTTTTGATTTAAGAAATAGAAATAAAATCATTTTGGAATAAAATAGTATAGAACAATAATGATTCAGAAAAACCAAAGCCAATTTCCCTTTTCAATTCAACGTGAGCTTTAGACAATATTTTTGCAGCCTTTCAAATGAAAATATTAATTAAAAATTTTAAAAAAATTGAACTCCTTTTTTAATGAGGGATAAGATTAAAGATAAAAATTGTTTCAAAATATAATTTTATGTATTAAAAATAAATATTTAATTTTATTTGTACATATTTAAATGTATAATATTAAATGACATTATAAATGATACAAAATAACTGTAAAGTCAACGATAATAAAATTAATTATTTTATGAAAAATAATTTTTCAGTGACTATTTCAAACATAAATCAATAGAACAAAAAATAAATGTTTTTAAAAGCTATTTAAACTACATATATAATATTTTCAAATTTATTGAAAAAATAATTATTTTAATTTTTTACTTTCACATATTTATTGATTAAATCAATAAATGATATTAACCGATACCTACCCTGATAGAAACTGATAAATACTTTTCATAAAAATAAACATAAGAAATTATAAATAAATTGAATGAAAACAACTACGCATGCATTCTAACTATTGAAAATAATTGTGCTACGTTATTTCCCCTTCAAGAACATCATCAGTGTCATCTTTTGTCATCTGGTAATTTCCCAGAAACTCTCAGTCATTAGGGTTCTCTCTCCTCCGCTCATTATTCATAGTATATGTAGGAGTATTTGTACAAATAAGCCTGCCTTCTCCATTCTTGAGTGCAGATTTTATTTCGTTGCAGTATATGTAGCAGTTTATGTAGGAGTATCTGTACAAATAAGCCTGGTAAGATGGAATCGGGTCATTCCAAAAGCGCCGGTATAACCAGCTAGGGAAGCGATGAAAAGGAAGGTACGTAAGAACTAGTTTTTATGCAAAATCTTTCTACATGCTTTCTAAAATGCCCTAATTTGCAGCTTTAAAACTATGTAGATCTTTGTTTCTGGTTTACACTATTCTATGTAATTTGTTTTAATCTTTAATCCAATAATAAAATTCTCAGATTGTCAAACTATTTGTTTTATGTATGTCTTTGGATGATGTTTTATGAAACTGCTTTATAAACAATACTTTCTTATAACTAGCTATAACGATTGATTTTACACTCAAGGAAAACAAGAGACTAGTGATGTGTCTACATCTAAATTGTCCACTCTAAAATATTTTATATGCATTGCATTTATCTTCTTTATATATCTTTGAAATCTAGAATTGGAAAAGGGGAATTGGTTTTCCTTCCCAAAATTAAATTCCCAATTTTAATTCCATACCTCATTTCTAATTCTAGGTTTTGAGATGGATTGGCTGAATGCTCATTTTAGACCAAAATTAAAATTAGCCTATATCGATTCACCAATTCCTGTTTTCCAATTCTAGATTAATTCTAGCAACCAAACGATCCAGCTTTGCATATTAGAAGCAGTCAAATCATTTTGTGCAGCCATAAAAAGAGTTAATTTATGCTCTCATTAATATTTACTTGCTCATAAAAGTAAAAATCTCAGCTAAATGCTAAGTCCATTCCCACGGAGCTGCAAGTGTATTTTACCGCATAAAATATTATCACATTGTTATTTTTGTTGCAACCTTCTTTTTTGGGGGACAAAAATTTGACATTATTACACACCATAAATCAAGAAAGCTTACAATTTTTTTTGTTTTAGGTATTTTATTCTTAATTTTTTAATTACATAAACTTTTGCATGCAAATTTTGTTTTTAATATTACTTTTTTAATTGAATTTTTTTTGAAGAATTTAACCAGTTAGGTAATTTTCTTAGTATGCTTGACAAAGTGTTAGCTTAAAAAAGTTCAATTTTTTAGGAATCTAATATTTAATTAATTTTTTAGTATACTTGAAAAATATATTGGTTGTAAAAAATTTTAAATTTGATGAAGAATCAAACATTTAGTTAATTATTTTAGTATGTTTGACAAAGGTATTAGCTTCACCTAGTGGGCCTATACTAGGAGTCACTTCCACTTGAACAATTATAGGGTTGTTATGTGTTTTATGTGTTTATCATGTTAGATTACAACCTCGGGTTACTTAAGCCAAATGGGGACCTCATCCTTTCAACCATAGATTTTTTTAACTTTGTCTCTTTGAATAGTCTAAAAACGTAAAGAATTAAAATTATTCTTCAATCTACAAGCTAGGCTAATACCTTTATAATTTTTTATCTCCTAGGTTTACACCACCATCATATTATCCATATTCACATAAAATCTTCTAACACATCCATGTCCTAGGTTTTAGAATCACTTGCATCATCATAACATCCTAATACAAATTTATTTTTCATTAAGTCTTAGATTTCACTTAACTCAAGATAGTTCACATTTCCTATAGATTCATACACTACCTTGATCACATCTTCATAACCATCAATATCCTAGGTTTGATCACCATCCATATTGTTGTTATGCTTTTATCACCATCCCAGATTTGATTACCAATACTTTATGTGTGTTGTAAATATATTATCTTTATACCAATTTAAATACCAATACTTTATGTGGGAAATAAGTAATTTAGAAGAGCTTTTAAATTAAGCAATTATGATTCATGATTTATGGGTAATTGTAAACTCCCTACATATTGACTTTGCTATCTCAACCCTTTGTTACAAGTAGTGGTTATCGTTGCACCAAAAGATCAACTTGTTAATGCCCGATACAACCACTAGACTTATAGAAGACACATGAGGTTGTTAAACCATGTCGCAAATCCCAAGGGGAGCATTGACCATTTTGCAAATAATCTCCCCCTCAATGTTATCCAAGGGGATTCAAACTTGTGACCAAGCTCTGATACCACTTGTTACAAGTAGTGGTTGTCATTGCACCAAAAGATCGACCTATTAATGCCCGATACAACCACTAGACTTATAGAAGACACATGAGATTGTTAAACCATGTCACGAATCCCAAGGGGAGCACTGACCATTTTGCCAACACCCTTCACCTTGACTTTGCAATCTTGGCTACTCATTTTGTCTTCTTGTCTCAATATTTGAAACATAACTCAAACCTTACATCTAATCATGGTTAAATCTCACTCTACACCCTACCCTTGAAAAACCTATAAATAGGAGGGCATTTCTAGAGCAATTCAGCCACTTTAATATTACATTCATACTATAGTCAAATTAACATAATTTGAGAGCATTGTAGTATTGTTTTAGGAGACTTAATCTTCATTCTCATACTAAGGATTGTCACTTTAGGAAACAAAGTTGCTATCAATTACATAAATCTAATAAAACATAATCAACTTATTTGATTTCATTCTCATATCATGTAGCTTAATCTTCATTCTCATTCTCATACAAAATTTATATAAAATTAGTGGAAACAAAGTTACAATCAATTACATAAATCTAATAAAACGTAATCAAATTATTAATTCTTGCGATAGGCTGTAGAACTATAGGCATCGACCTATATTTAAGTAGTGATTAAACTAGTTAACTTCAGCCAATCAAATTTCATATTTTTTTTTATCATTTCAAATTTTCATATTTGGTAAAGTAAAATGCACAATATTTAACTTTTCTAATTTATGTAATTATTTATCTTTTATTTTATTGGTTAAGAGAAATGGGGGATAAGAGTGGATTTCTAGGAAAACAAGCTAGGCACAGTTTTAATAGATTTTTAATAATATGACATGTCTTCTATTCTCTCGTTAGGAATGAGCTAGACTCAATTTTTAATTTCATTGCCTATCTTTTTACCAAACTTTGCCAAATATTTAATAGTTTGAGATAAGATAGAATGGTTTTAAATTTTTATTATTTTATTTAATAATTAAATTTTCTATTATTTTTTAAAATAATTTTTTATAAGAAAACTATTATCATAATATTTATTTTCTATGTCTTCCATTAATGAAATTATGCTATTGTTTTAAAAGCTAGAATTAAATTTGGTGGCAATCATTTTAAGCATCATTTGAAACTTTTAATAATTTATTTTATATACACTTAAAAACATTCTCAATATTTATGTGTGAAATGACATTCTATTTATACATTTCATTTAAAATATAAGTTGTGGCACATATTAATTTTTTTTAAAAAATTGTCTTCTTACATATCTATAAAAATATTGTCATGACCTATCAATATTCATCTCCAATTTAATTTCAAAATAAAAATAAATTATCATTTTCATCAAAACATTGAATTTTTTTTAATTTAATCAAATACATATTATCTATTGCCACTCTTTATGAAAAAAATAATTATACATCTTTTATGTATCCTCTTTATAAAAGAATAATTTACTTATTATTATTAATTATGTAGAATATGATTTATTTCATTATACTATTAATAAAAATTATTATTAATTTTAATATATAAATTACTAAAATTCTACCTATATTAAAAATCATTAAAATAAATAAATAAAATTATAAATATTATAAATTTAAAAATGATTAAAAAATATTATATTATAAATGATTAAAAATATTTTTAAAACAAATAAACAATTTTATAATATTATAAAGTTAAAAATGATTTAAAAATATTATATTATAAATGATTAAAACCACCAAACAAAATAGACTTAATTTAAAAATATTCATTTACAAATTGTAAAAAATTATAATCATTTATTTGTTTTTCGTTTATAATATAGTAAAAATTACGCCAGCAAATATTGCTGGCATAAATTAACTCTTTTTTTTACGGTTGCACATAATGATTTAATTGCTTCAAGACGTGCAAGGAAAGGGATGATGGGATCATGGATGTATGTATGTCCATGCGGAGCTAGCAATGGCACGAGGGTGCAAATTTTTGACCATTTAGCCTCAAACAAGCTCTGAGAGCATGATATCATAGACTTGATAGCCACCTTTTGTAAAATGGCTTCAATAGGTGTAATGGTGATCCTACTTTATACACCAAGATGAATGAGTAGGGTGAGATCATAATTGTTTTCTTATATGTTGATGATTTTATTTTAACAAGTGATTTGTCAATTGACATGTTCAAATCAGATATGAAAAAGGAATTTGAGATGACTGATTTGGGTTTAATGAATTACTTTCTTGACATTGAAGTGAATCAAAATGAAAAATATATATTTATTTTACAATCCAAGTATGCAAGTGACATATTGAAAAAGATTTAATATGATGTATTGTAAAGTAGCCCCAACACGAATTGTGATAGGTTTGAATTGAGAAAAGATGGCAAAGGAGAAAATGTAAATCCAACTTTGTATAAGAAACTTGTTGGTAGTCTCATGTATTTAACAACCAAAAGATCTAATATAATGTAACTTGAAGTTAGCCTCATTTCAAGGTTCACAGAGTCTCCAAAAGTTTCTCATTGACAAGAAGGCAAAATAATTTTGAAGTATATTAGTGGGACAAGAAATTACAGAATACTTTATTCAAGGTAAAATTATTTCAAGTTGATAAGATACACTAACAATGATTGTGCAGGTAGTATGGATGATAGGAATAACACCTTTGGCTGTGTTTTTTTTATTTTGGATCAGGTGTAATGTCTTGGCCTTCAAATAAATAACATATTGTCACTCTTTCATCAGCTGAAGTAGAGTATGTAGCAACTAAAGGGACAAATTGTCAACCAATTTGGATGAGAAGAATGTTGAAAGTATTGAGGCAAGAGTAAGAAGAGGCAACAAGGATATATTGTGACAACAACTTAGTCATAGTACATCCAATCTTTCACTAAGATAAGTAAGCATATAGACACAAGGTATCATTTCATTAAGGGACTGATCAACAATGGAGAAATCTACTCGGAGCATTACAAATCAAAAGATCATTTTCCAAACATTTTTACCAAACCATTGGGAAAAGAAAGTTTTGAGCATCAACGAGACAATTTAGGAATCATCGATAGTAGTTGTTTTGATTAAGTGGGTGTGTTGGGAATTGAACCCAACTACCTCTATTTATTTTGCTTCTATAGCTTTTACTTTATTTTGTCGCCTCTTATCTTTTCACGAAAACTTATTTTTCTTTCATCGACTAAAATAGGGAAGTTTTTAAATTAAAAATCTTTGAGTTGTGATCTTCTTGGGATATGCCTATAGTAGAGTTTTAAGTGCTTTTGACCTTTTAGTTTTTTCTTCCCATGGTTCTATTACTCATAGCATATGAATGGAGAGATATTGAGCCATTTTTTTGTAGAATAAAAAAGTCTGAAAATAGAGCAAAATAGTCTAAAGAAAATAGGGGATGAAAGGTTGTATTTAGCAAATCAATCAAGTAAATAGGCTTTATATATTTATTATCTTATATATTGAGTAACAACTCTATGGTATAAAAAGGATCATTGTATGGATATATTTTGAATAATATTGATATAAAAAATCATCCTGCTGTCCTTTTTATCTGTGTGTATTTTATTCCATGCTCTATTTTATTTGCTTCTTCTTTGCCTCTTTTCATCAAATATAATTATTTCATAAATTTTGAAAACTATTTTTTGGGGTGCAAATAACTCGGGTGTGCTTGTAGGCAAAGATTAGCATAGCTTGATATCCAATGTCAAACGTAGGGTGTTACTATGCTATCAGACTACACCTTGGCCAACTTATGGGATTTGAGTTGGATCTTGTGTTGGGTGTGAAACCCAATGATCACAACACAAGGTCCTATGGTGAAGGGTACAGATGTAGGTAATGGTATTGAATCTAGTAAAATAGAGGAAATGAAGGTTCCTATTTTAGAAAAGACTTTAGTAATTAGAGGGGGAACTCAAAGTTTTGGTGAAATTGATAGCGACGAAGATCTTCTCATTACTATTTTGGGGGTTACATCTCTAAGATTGACAATCATGCCTACTTGTAAAGCTAGGAGGCTCCATCAAGAAAGGCTTTAATAAAATTTCTAGTGATAAAGGAGTAAAAGTTAATTTTTGGGAAGGCTTTGAGAATGGGGCTAAGAAACCCCTAGAATCTCCTCGAGCACTTGACCTAGTAATAGATCTTGAAAAATCTTTTAAAGTCAGGGTTGAGATCGAAGACATTAATAAATCTTGAACAAAGGGATGAGTTTGATTCTCTAATATTTTGGAAAAGACTTGTAAATAGAAAAATGGTGAGCAATGCAAGGATGTAGATCACTCACCAAGATTCTACAGACATTGGATTACAAAACTCACCCTTAAGAAAAACTTGATTAGCACAACGCGAGGAAGAGGGTGCTAATGGAAGATCTAAACCAAAGGGGGATTTGGTATAACTTTAAAGGGAAGATGATATGATAAATGATAGAAAATCTAATCTATGAAAGTAAATGCAAGAAGGGGAACAATGAATGTACCTTGAAACAAGAAGATATTTGAACTTTGTGTTTGAATTTGACTGTCGTTAGAATGTTAGAATTTGTTGTAACTCCAAATCTGGAAAATTAAGACCTATAACTGTCTTCTCTGCAGTTTTCAGCCAAAAAGTGTAGGGACGAGTCGAGAAGTCAACTTGTACCCAAGGACAAGTCAAGAAGTTCTCAGTAGTGCCAAAACAAATGAAACTTTCTAGGATCCTATGTTTGCACCTGTACTTCTTAGATCCAAGACTGCAACTCTGTATCTTATTCCTACACACAAAAAAATGGGGGAAAATGTTGTGAAAGGGGGTTTGCCTTGGTCAAATCCCTATTTAGAAATTAACCTTGAAATTGCATAAAGGAAAACAACATGAAAAGCATAAATCTAAATGGTTGATTCGCCTTGTATGAAACCCTCATGAACGGGTGTAGTAATCACTCAAATCCATGAAGATGCTTTGAAATATTCTTGGAATGAGATGTAGAATCAAGGATGCCTTCACAAATGCATGGATCTATGATTGCCACTCCCAGATCTTGAATGTATGTATGCTTGATAACCACTTGGACAAGGAGAGAGAAAGAAGAATTGATGGATGGATCTTGTTACTTGATTGTGAATTCCTCTACTTGGCTAACATGGGAGAGAAACTTGCATCAACTAGAGAAGATTGCCTTTGCTTAAATAGATCTAGAAGAAATGGAGACTTGGAGATCTTGAATTGGATACTTTCCTATAAATCTTGAATCCAACTCCTCAATTGCACAAGTTGGATGCTTGAATGCTTAAATGCTTGCATTTGAATGTCATGTATATTATGGATGCCAAATGAGGGGAGAGGATGTCCTTTTATACTCATATCAAGATTCAAATTTGATAAAGACCGACCACAAATCTGAATGTCGAAGGAGAAACCTGTTATAGGGCGCTGGGCCAAATCAAGACTCAAAAACCTAGGGACAAGTCCACCAACTGACTTGTACCCCAGGGACAAGCTGACTAGTCAACTTGTACTCCAAGGACAAGTCCTAGGTGGAATAAGTTCAGATTTTGCTGGGATGTTGGGAAAGGTGATAAGATGTGAGAGGAGAAAATATTGGTTGTTGGGATCAAGCATAACAGACATTTGGACCTCGAAACCACCAAAATGGGGTCTAATAGGTCCTAGAGCCTCCAATTATGGGTACTAATTTTTTAGGACAAGACACAACTAATTAGAAGTATTTTTTAATATGATTTGAAGATACTGGATGGGGTTTGATTGCAATGTCATATTATGAGTGTGGAGAAAGGATATTGTTGTTTGTAATGTTATAGCTGAGTTTCAAGTGGGAGATTGTTGGACGTGAAACCTAATGGTCTCTTGGTTTCCCTCTAATAACTCTTGGCCTTTCACATTCTTAATAACACTGTTATGGTTCCTTATAAAAACATGTTGTTGTTGCATTGTATGTATCTGAAAATAGTAAATAATAATATTGCTTTGCTTAAAGAGTCTAAGTAGCCCATTTTGAGTGAACCACTATAAACTGTATTTTGTATTTTGTTTCTGAATCTTTGTTTCTGTTTCAAACTCCATTTTTAAGTTGCTCTTTTATGCTCTTTTATGTTTTAACACCTTGGAGTGAAGGTAGACTTAAGTTCCTCCTATTTAAAATGTAAATTCTCTATTGCTCTTCTTCCTATAAGGATAAAGGTATTCTAATTTGATCTATTTATGAAACAGGGCATTTGGGCTGGCATGATTTATGGAACAGCTCTTCAGACTGCCATTTTATTTCTGCACAGGCCTCAAATTCAGGCACAAACGAGTCCTCTCAAGTCAACAAACCGACCCGCAGGTGACATACATTTTATTTAAATATCGCTGCCTCTCTCTGCCAAATGAATCCAATATTAAAACTCCCTCCTTATTGAAATTAACAGTGAACACCGACAAAAGTTTGATGTATTTCTCAGTCACAGCGGTAAGCAAAATTTTTTTGTGAGGCAGCTATACAGAGACCTCACAAACCTTGGCGTGTCCTGCTTCTTTGATGAAAATCCTCAAAGTTTGCCACTAGGGGAAGATTTTCCCGGTCATATATTTGAAGCCGCCGAGACATGCAAAGTAGGAGTTTTGCTTCTTTCAGAAGAATTCTTGGAGTCAAAATGGCCGATGCTTGAAGCCTCTGCTTTCGTGAAAGCCCGACATACAAACCCCAATCTTCAAATTTTACCTCTGTTCTTCATGATTTCACCTGAGGCTCTTAAGAAAATTACGGTAGACAACGAAACCTGGAAAGGGATTGAGAAATCCGACAGAATACGGGCCAAATGGAAGCAAGCTTTGGATGCGATGCGGCGAATTAATGGGTTGAAGTTCAGTGAAGGTGGCAACGAAGTGGAGTTTCGAGTTGAAATAGTAAATGAAATTTCTCGCAGACTCCTGAAACAATCACCAAGGTATCATGTCCCTTGTATGCAAGGCGAAGAAAGAATGTGTCAGGTGAAAATACCTCACTGCGATCTCATTTTGTGCAACTCATTTCTTTTTCTTTTGCTGTAATTGTCAGGCTTATATATTTATTGGTTGCAGGAGGTTGCAGATTTCTTCAACACTGTTCATCCCAATGAAAAGGGAATCCGTATTGCCGGTTTGTATGGAATACCGGACCACGGTAAACCAACACTTGGCAAGGCTTTCTGTAACTTCAAATTGGAGTATTTCGAAGGTAAAGTATGCCATCTGGAATTTTCAAGAGGTGATTCACTCGAAAGAATGAAACTTGCCCTACAGTATCTCACTCACTGCCCTCAATCGCATCTCCAGGCACTGACAGGCAAAGATCAGGCAAGCAATTTCATGTTGATAGGATGTTCTTCTTTCGACTCCTGTATTACGAAAGACTATTGAACAATGTGTGTAAATGTTCTACATTTTTTAATAAACTTGTTATTACAGGCACAAGTTGAGTTGTATAGAAGTGTTAAGGGTCAAAGGGTATTGCTGGTTCTGGACAATATCACGGAGGAAAGCATAGGAGAAGTGACACATTATGTTCAGGCAGACTTTGGGGAAAACAGCTGCGTCCTTTTGAGTGCGCTAAGCATAGATGTTCTAATAAAGCATTTCCATATTGAGAGGCAGTTATGCATGCGAGTCCCAAGCCTTACAGAGGAGGAGGCCATACACATACTGTTGGAAAGGACATTCATACGAGATGTTCGTTCAAAGAGACCGGTTGTGATTACGCTTGGGGCAGAGGACCGAAGTTTTGTCTTGAAGTGTGCAAAGAGATGTTCCTTCAGAGAAACCAGTTCTGACATTGCTCGGGGAGGTCGAACATTTCATCCGTTAGCCTTAAGAGCTTTTGGCGGTCACCTCTTCAGTAAGTACGATTCGAATTTTCAAGAATGGGTTGCTGAGATAGATGACTTGCTAGACCGATCCGGTTACGGTCTGGATGATGTGTTCGCTCTGCTGGGCAAAGCTTTTGATAACATGATTCCTAAATACCGCACCGTGTTCATGCTTATCACCGTATATATGTTGCCCAATATGTCTTCCATCAAAGTTACTGAGTGGCTGGCAATAAATTGCAAAGAAGAGATATCGTTTATTGAAAAAGCAGTGAGTTGAACATTTGCTCTTAAAGTTGTTTAGTTTATGATTTTAACTTTTTAATTGCAGAACTAAGGGACCGTTGATTTATGTGTTGTTTCAGGTTGTGGATCTATGTACAAAGACTTTTATTGAAAAATTCTTTCCTGAAATTCGCATTCACGACCTATATATTGAGTTTGCTCAAAGTAAAGCAAAAGAAATGAGGAGATGGCTGTGGTGAAAGGGTGACCAACTTCAAAGTGCACGTGGGTTAAGTTCAGAAGACAATTCAGGCTTTGAATTAGTCAAGTTAGAGCACTGCAAGTATCGATGGCCGTCCCAGATCTCCTTCAGGTACCTTCAAAATGTAAGGGCACTTCAGCTCGTAGGTGTGCAAAATATGAGCAAGCTTGACTTGGCCCCGATGAACAGTCTCAGAAGTATCACATTACACGATTGCAAAGACTTAGCAGCAATTGAAGGTATGGAAAAATTGTTAGAGCTGGCGCCGAAAAATTGAAGGTATATTCAATTTTTAAACTTCCCGTGCTAAACAGCCTCCTGGGATTAAAATATCTCGAGATAGACATTGCAGTAAGCCAGGTGCTCACTCAGCTGGGAGATGTTACTTCTTGCTTCTTTCTTAGAGAGATTAAAGTTTTCTGTGCATCCCTCTTGGAGTTCCCAAGGATAAATGGTTTGCCCAGTTTGGAGAAAGTGAAATTTAGTATGTGTGATAAAGTGAAGGAGCCTCTCGACTGTACAAACTGCGTTGAGCTTCAAAGTATTGTCCTCGACAATTGCTGCCAGATGGTTGCCCCGCCGCTCCTCGCAGGATGTAAGAAACTATCCAAAATTGTGTTGTCGGAATGTGTTGCCGTGACTACATGTCCAGATACAGCTGTGTCAAGTGCTTTAAAGACATTAGATTTGTTCATTTCATCAAAAGTTGCTTTGTCTCCCAAAAGTTTGGAGTCTTGTTACGCACTGGAGAATCTTCAACTATGGAATATGCAGAAACTAGAGCAACTTCCTGGTTTCAGTCGTCTATCAAATTTCACGGTGCTCAGAATTGGAAAGTGTGGTATAAGAGAGACGCCTGACCTTTCATGTTGTGTTATGTTGGAGATCGTTTGCTTTTTCTCACTAAACAAATTAGAAAAGTTTCCCAATTTCTCACCACTGAGGAGGTTGAAGAATTTAAGTTTATATAATTGCAGGAGGGTGGAAGATCCTCCGGATATCTTGGGATGCCATGAACTACAGGTGTTTCATCTGCTCTACAACGATAATTTGAAGGGACTTCCAAGGATGGATGGGTGCCCACTTTTAAAGCAGATCAAAGTGAGTTGGGGTTGTGAAGACGAAGTTGTTTCTGAAGGAATTGATCCCAACAGTTGGGAAGTGGATGATGGTGATGAATCTTGGCTGAGGCACTTTAAAGACGAGACATGGCACTTTAGGGAATTGCCAGAAGCATTGAAAGGGTGGGAGTGGCTGAAGAGCAAGACAATGCTGAGGAAGAAGTATATCCGTGGAGTGAAGGTGTATAACTCTATTACAGCTCCCTACGAAACTTGTAAGAGGTCCAAGTTTTACGGCCATAATTCAATTACTCTCAGTTTGCGAGATAACAAAGTGATAGCTTTTCCGACACCAGGCCGCTTTATTGAGGATCCTGATTGGTTGAATAAAGTGCAAGGCTATTTTGCTGCAAAGGAGGATATTGCTTTTGCAAGGGCTGCCTCGGGTAAGATTTTAATACCAGCTTTAAAGGTTTATATGTGAGAAAATAGCGATCGCTCAGATTATTCGTTTAGCCTCAAATTTAAATTATATGATGCTGCATCTTGTATTTTAAATTTAATTTGGCACTGTGCACATTTTTTCATTCCGAATTTGTTGAATTGGATTGAATTTTTAATAGTTTGACAATGTAATTAGATTGTTAGATTTATTGTTTTCATTTAAAATTTTGAAATTCAAGGGATAATTATATGCGGTGTTCAATCAATCTTTTATTATAAGGTTAACTTCAGAGATTGTGATATTGCTATTAGAATTCAATTATGTAGGATTCAAAAATATCATATATTTTATATATATAAAGTAGGAAAGGGCCTTAATACCAAATGATTGTGACAATAGCAAAGATAACTATAATTATCCAAACAAAGCCTCACATCAATTCACAACAATGGAGCAAAAATGAATCAACTAAAAGCCTAAAAAATCATTAGTAAAAGAGGAGATTAGTTCTAATGATCATCAAAGGCACATAGATCAACATTGTTATCAAATAAAATGTCATGGAGACCATTACTACCTTCATGAAAATCAATAACTATAGCAAGAAAGAAAAAAAGGGACAACAACAATTGAGAGTATTTATGTTAATATTATATCTTCAACCATTTATAGCAAGCAATTCATACAACATCACCCCATACCAAACCATATTAGACATTATTTATACATTTTTTACAACATAAAGCTATATGACTACTTAATTAAGCTAATTGCTATTAGTAAATATATAGTCCCAATGCATGGAATCATTTTCTACTAAATGGATGATAAACTAGCCTGATAATTAACATCCTAACTCTTAAGTAAGGAATAGTCTTAAAGTAAATCCCCTTTATTAACTAAGGAGTTTCCTGCTTGATTTTGAATTCTATAATTTAAGCACTATTCTTTAAACTCAACTAAAATCTTCTTTAGTTTTCAATGCAAGAAAATACCATTCTAACACTACACTTGCCACTTTCTATGTGTTCCCTTCAACTTCATTGCTATAGTGACTAGCCATGTACAAAATTTCTTTTAACACTATATGTATCTAGTCATATATTCCATACAGTTATTCATTTTCATCCCAAATAAAAGGATTTGGTTATTATAATGCCACATTTAGCTCAAAGGATATATCTATTTATTAAGAATTGGAAGAAGGTAGAGTAATTATCGGGGTGTTAGAATGGAGGTGTTGGAGAAACTTTTGTAGGTCACTAGGTTGAAGTGCGAAGGTGAGAAGGTGCCTCTTCTTATCCAAGAGTGACATAGTCAAGGTAGGGAGGATCCAATTAAGGACTATCCAACCTTGCAGCCAATTAACAACATAGCAGAATAACACAACAAGAAACTAGATCTGAAAGGAAACTGATATCTTTATTCATCAACTAATTGATTACATGCAATGTGTCAGATTGTAAGGCCTTCCCAGTTACGGCTGATTACAAAGAAAGAAACAGTTCTACAAGATCACGTAGGATCCAACACCTCTCAGCTAGTCCAGGTCTGTAACACAACAAGACACTGGTAGGCACTCCAAGAAAGATCTAAACTTGTGCTTGCAAGCCACCAAGCAATCCTCATGTTCCTAAGCTCACAAGCTACCAACTCTGCTACACTTCTTCTACTCTGTCCAGATCTAATCTGACTCCAAATCTCTACCTCCACCTCTCTAAACAACTACCCAAACATCCCTTAAATACTAATCATTAGCCACAAGTCGGCTAGAAGAAACAATTAGCTCCTAAGCCAAGTTGGCTTCTATTAAAACAAAATTAAATGCAATAGAAGTCAGCTCTCAAACAGCCTTACAAATAGTAAATTCTCCATGTCGGCCTCAAGATCCACATAGGAGAATGTGTCATTAGCTACCAACAATAAATGTACCAAGTTGGCCTTCCAAATCTCCAAGAACAACCGTCAGTAAGCCAAACTACCGAGTATCATGAAATATACCGAGAAAACATACCGACCGAGCTCCACAAGCATTACCGAGCACCAAAAATGCTGAGTCTCCTTCAATGACTAAGCTTCCTTCAGTGATAGAGTCCTCCAACAACTGAGCCACTTCAATGACCAAGCAACAGACATAAACATTGAGACCTTGTCGGTAATCAAACATTGAGCAATAAAACACCAAGTCACCGAGTGACCATCATCCACTAAGATCCACTAGAACTTCCAACTGAGAATCACTACCAAGACCACCAAGCTCCATTAGTGAAGAAAAATATACTTCGACTGAGAACTATTACCCAAATAACTAAGTAAAAGCCAGTCTTTATCGAGCTTATCCACCTCCTTTACCGAGTGCTAGAAAATCACAAGGAACTAGACAAGAAGCTAGGATGCCATTGCATTAGACTCCTGGGGTACAAAGAAAAGTGTGTCCCATACTTTATCACCAAAGGGAACATCTGAACAACACCAACTCCACACCAAAGGTTTCCACTCCATCACAAGAAAGAGAACCAATGTGCAACTTAACCAATCAACATGTTCAACATTAAGAACAAATTGAGCCTTCCACTCATCATTAGGTATCAAGGAAGAATCCCATCTCAGAATCTTATCACAAGACTTATCACTATCAACTAGCAACTCAAGTCTACAACCAACAAACAACCTTTGCACCTCAACACCAAACAAAAGCAATTCGGTAACACCATCATCACAAAAGTGTTCAACAGAAGGTAACTTCTCAACAACAACAACCTGATCAAGCACAACTAGATGCTCTACAATTTCCATGTCAGACACCACTGAATGAACATGAAAACCAACTTCCTCCCCAACCTTAACAAGGTCAACATCATCATCGGTAATCACAAGTAACTCAGCAACAAGCACAAGTTGCTCTGCAGGTTTCATGTCAGACTCCAGCAACTGAACACTAAAACCAATTTCACATACCTCTTCAACCTCTGAACTATCATAGGAAACCTTGTAAAGATGTCTTCTCTCTTGGGCCAGTCTCCTAATAGGCCAAATAATTTTCTTCTGAATCAGCATGCTCCAACTCTGGTAAGCTCTACAAAGCTCAACAACACTTTTCTTCACCAGGTTCTTAACTTGGTTCTCCACAAGGTTCAGCAAATTTTCTTCCAATTGAGCAAACCTCTTAGAAATCTTCACCTTCACCACATCAAAAAGAGAAGCAACCACACTAGGGTCCAATCCTCTCAGAGACATCTCTTAAAGAGTTTTAGAAACCCTCTACAACAAACCCTAAACTGACCACCTTGTGACAACCTCCAAGTTGTATGCAAGTCAAATCGCAACCTTCCACCTTGCATGAACAACTAGGCCATGATTTCACAAGTTTAGTAACATGGATCTGCAACTTGGATCACACATAATCTCTTCGCTAACCAAATCAACTTCGTAAGATCAGCCTTGCTAGGTCATCCTTCACTCAACAAGATCAACTCAGCTCTGATACCACTCGACATAGTCAAGGTAGGGAGGATCCAATTAAGGACTATCCAACCTTGCAGCCAATTAACAACACAACAGAATAGCACAACAAGAAACCAGATCTGAAAGGAAACTGATATCTTTATTCATCAACTAACTAATTACTTGCAATGTGCTGGGCTGTAAGGCCTTCCTAGTTACGACCGATTACAAAGCAAGAAATAGTTCTACAAGATCACATAGGATCCAACACCTCTTAGCTAGTCTAGGTCTGTAACATAATAGCTTGACACTGGTAGGCACTCCAAGAAAGATCTAAACTTGTGCTCACAAGCCACCAAGCAATCCTCTTGTTCCTAAGCTCACAAACTACCAACTCTGCTACACTTCTACTTTGCCTAGATCTAATTTGACTCTATATATCTTCCTCCACCTCCCTAAGAAACTACCCAAACATCCCTTAAATACTAATCATTAGCCACAAGTCCGCTAGAAGAAATAATTAACTCCTAAGCCAAGTCAGCTTCTATTACAAACAAAATTAAATGCAATACAAGTCAGCTCTCAAACAACATTACAAATAATAAATTCTCCATGTCGGCCTCAAGATCCACATAGGAGAATGTGTCATCAGCTACCGACAATAAATGTACCAAGTCAGCCTTCCAAATCTCCAAGAACAACCGTCGGTAAGCCAAATTACTGAGTATCAAGAAATATACCAAGAAAACATACCAACCGAGCTCCACAAGCATTACTGAGCACCAAAAATGTTGAGTCTCCTTCAATGACCGAGCTTCCTTCAATGACCAAGTCCTCTAGTGACCGAGCCACTTCAGTGATCGAGAAATAGACATAAACATCGAGACCCTGTCGGTAATCAAACACTGAGCAATAAAACACCAAATCATCGAGTGACCATCATCCACTGAGATCCACTAGAACTTCCAACTGAGAATCACTACCAAGACCACCGAGCTCCATCATTGAAGCAAAACACACTTCGACCGAGAACTATTACCCAAATAACCAAGTAAAAGCCAGTCTTTACTGAGCTTCTCCACCTCCTTGACCGAGTGCCAGAAAATCACAAGGAACTGGACAAGAAGCCAGGATGCCACTGCATCAAAGAGAAAACTTACCAAGATTATATTTGTCTTTTCCTAGAAAATGGAAAAAGAATGAAGAGACATCCAAATGGGTTTAGTAGAGAAGATCTGTTGCTGCTCTAAGGAGTTGTTAGCTATCATTTAATCAAGTATCTGAAGTTGGAAGGGATATTTTCTATGGTTTATAGCTAACACTTCCCCAATTTCCTAAATCATTCAAGGAACCACTGACTAGTAAGTTAACCATTCTTCCTATTATCTTCAATGGAAAAATAGATTGTTGAGGGGATTTATCCTTTGTTATATCAAGGTTTAATTTTTAGCAATTTTTATTTTTATTTAGAGAATATGTCTATGATCAACTCTACAACACCTTACAACCACCAAATGAATAAGGTCAAAACCCTTCACAACCATCGAACTCTAAAATAAAAACTCTTATTAAGAATGATGAGCGATCATCTTTCATGATTATTTCATTATGCAGAGCCCTTCTTTGTTCTCCCAAGAAGAAAAAACTTAATCTTGGCACTAACACTCTCCCTTGGTTATTAAAATTGGGCCTAAATTTACCGTAGACAAAGGTAAAAATCCTATCAATAGACCTAGTAGAGCTTTTCCTAAGACTAGCAGTGGTAAAGGAAAAGTAATGTGTATGTCCCTAGAGAATAGCTCTATAATTTTCCACTCCCCTGTTATTGACATCTTTGATAGTGAGTTAGCCAAGGATGCTAAAACTATCTTTGGTAGGAAACACAAATCTTCTATGCATGCTAAATTGACTTCTACAACTATGATTGTTGAGGCCATTGAGAAGAACCCTCATGAGGATACACTTGAGGAGCATTTGGAGGCCCTAAACTATAGTGAAAGTCATCCTCAAAGTATTGGATAGTCTTATGATGATCCCCTTAACTTAACCCCTGATGACTCACCCACCTATTTCCCCCAACTAAATTGAGCCAAATGAACCTCTAAAAGGCTTGAATAGCCTAAAAGATTATATGGAAGATGCTAAAAAAGCACTGTTGGAGGTACAAATGAACCAAATGTGGCAAGGGATGACATAAAAAATTGAGGACCCGCATCCTAGTCTCGAGAGCCTGAGAACACCACAAAAATATTTGGACCGTGAATAAAATAGGTAGTAGATCAAATGGCTAGAGGTTGACATCAAGAACCTAATTAGAATCAATAGAGGCATGATGCAAAGTTGCATTATGGAGGTAGTAACTATGGAAAAGAATATTGAGAAGTACAAGAAAGGAAAGGCCCTGCAAAGACTAAGGAGGGAAAGACTAAAGGAAAGGCTAATACTTACCTACTTCCTTGGGAGAAGGAGAAAAAGGACATGATATATAGATCTAGACATATTTCTTATTTCCCCTTGCTATTTCTTTAGGCATTTTCTTCTCTTAGCTTTTTTTTTACTCCATTATATTTTTTTTTATAATTTTGTTGATGTAGACTTGCTATAAACTCTTCATTGCAAGGTGGGTTTGATCAACACTAATGGATAGTTTTTTATTTGGATGTGCACTGAGTTTTGACCCTTCCCCTCTTAACTTAAAATAAAATTATATACTTAGCCCCAACTCTACTTATATTCTTTATGGGCGCCCCATACAAACCTAAATTAGCCTCCCTAAAAAGACCATACGACTTATCTTCCTTTTAACAATTAATTTTTTATACTCCAAAAGTAAATAAAAATAGAAAAATTATTTAACTCTATTGATTCAAAAGCATTCAAATAAACTCTAGGATTTTTTAAAATTATTTTATGGCCCAATTTATTCAAAATTTGACACTCATTTAGTAGCAACTTAGCCCTCTTGAAAATGTTAGTGTCCCTTTCTAGTCACAATCACCATAAAATATAAACAGAATCTGGTTTCCACAAATTAAATAATTTATCTAGACCTTTAGGACAACTAGTGAGAAGTAGACTAAACATTGCTAACAAGAATTGAATATAAATTATATTTTATAGAGATCTCCAACCATAAAGATTAAGAATAATCACATAGATCAATGACCTACCCTAGCATCTTCCTTAGACAAGGCTTCCAATCTATTTGTTTTCTTCCTAACAATATGTATTTTTCCAATGAGCCAATCAACTATCTTATTTTTCATATTGTAGGCTATGCATAAATAATTAACTTTTTCAACAACCTTTGGCACACCGGTCAATACCTAAGGGTAAGAGAAAGGGGAGGGAGGAGAGGAGCTAGGGGTAGGAAAAGATGGTTTGGGGGTGATTTTTACATGTTGGGGGGATTTATCAGGGGTCTATTTTGAGTCAATTAACTGTGAGAGGAAGATGAGTCATAAAAAGTAACCTCTTAGATCTTCAAACCAACCACATTCTTCTCCTTCTAGGAATAGGACAATATTTTTCATTTTAATAGTGTGTTGTGGTTTGATAAGGGTGAATTGAGTCTTAGGAGGGGGGTATCCATAACAGGAGTGAAAGAACCTTTACAATCAAGGGCATTAAATGATTGTTGTGTAATTAGAGTAGGATTCATATATAGGGCTATGGGATTCATGCCACTAGAAGTAAAAGAGATGAGTTGAAATTGTAAAGTTTGAAGATCACTCCTTACTGAGGGGGAAACACACCCTTAGTGTGAGCTATAGACATAGGTTGGGACAAGGATGAGAAAATATAGAACAGGACATTCAATTTAACTCCACACTTAAAATGACAAGGTATATGAATCAACTAAGAGTGGAATCTTTTAAACCTACTATACAAAGTGATATAGATCATTAACACTAACACCACATATTTCTATTTACCCATGACATCCTCTGTGTTGAAGTCATTCTAGAACTGTAAGATATTCTCCCCTACCTTCAAGAATCCCTTAAAATCCTCTTTTTGTGATCTTTATGGTTTTTGGGGAGTACTGCTCTCTCCAATAGAAGTCCAATAGTGACTACATTACACTATATAGATACAATAAAGGATACCCACCAATAGAAAATTTTCCCTTAAACTAAGAGCAAATGAAATTATCCTAAAAATCAAGATCAAATCTTTGAATGCCCTCAATATAACTAGAGAGGTTTCTCTTTAGTAACACAAGCCAAAGGATCCCTTTGCTTTTGAGGTATCATAATTGTTTGGATCTATCTAGATTAAGTCATCCCGATGGTGGGAAAGGTTTCAAAAAGAATATAAATATGAACAACATCTTGGTAATAGAAAATCAAGCTAGAGTGCAAAAGAGGACATGTTATAATAATAAAAGAAAAGATAATATTTCTTCCTAAAATGAGAAAACTTCCCATCAAGATCTGATTGAAGAAAATAATGGGATAAAACCATAATTAAAATGACTTTAAATACAAATATTTAGGCACCATTATAGATTTGGTTGAATCTTGGATTGCAATAGGCATATCCCCTAGGATATGATGCAATGAAATTGACGTTTGCAGATAATTGGTGAAGGGACCAAATTTAGCTTGCCTATTGGGCAACTTTTTTGAGTCCCCGAGGGTGTGAGAGAGTCTAACATGTTCCATGGTGGACAAAATTTAGTTGCATTTTTTAATGAGATCTTTCATGCACTAGACGAAGCATCATTACATTTTTGGATTCCCCTTCAAGGATTATATTTTGAAATCCTTTGTCCCTATCAAGAGATATTTTTGAATGTCACTGCCACCTCTAAAAATTAGTGGTTTGGATTCCAAGGTTTACCAGTTAAAAATAATCCTAATTTCTCTTCCTTGCGTTGACTCTTCTCCCACCACCACTTTATAAAATTTGTTCTATTCTTATCCTAACATATTGACAAAAAATCTGATTTGTAATCATCCTTCTTTGTCTGTAGAGAATATGATTTTAACTTTCCGTGTATTGCAAGTTTTATAATTGTCAAGATCACCCGTGTCAAAGAAAATCAGACTGGTGTTTATCTTGCATTGCTCTCTAGGAAATCTAATTTAAAAATCAGTTTTTTATTTGCTGTATACTCCAAGTTTCCTCGATCGCCTCTACTCACCGAATGTTGCAAATGCAACTTACAAATATGACTTCTGTGCAACTTTGTTAAAGTAGTTTTTCCTGAATTTATAGATTTGATATCTCATAGAACTCTGTAGAGTTCTATATTCTGTATCAGTTTATTTAATTAATAAAATTATGATTTTGGTTTCTATAGCATACAGTTTTGACTGCTCTATTCTTTCACAAGCTTTGTTTAGTTGTATGCTTTGTTTTTTCTAAGTTTATATGCTTTATTTTATACTGCATTCTTCAAATTGGTATCAGAGCCAGGTTCTAAGGATTCGGTGTGAAGTATTATTGCTGTGAGAAGAGCTAGCTTATCTAAAATCTAAACTAAGATGGCTTCAAGTAGTTTAGTCCAATCTCAAGTTCCTATTTTGACTGAGAAAAATTATGATTCTTGGTTTATTAGAATGAGAACATTGCTTCATGCTGATGGCCTTTGCGAATTCATGATTGATGGATATCCAAAGCCTCCTAATCAAGCACTAGAGCTGGATCTATCAAATGCTAATCAAAATCTATTGAAGGAGAATTGAAAGAAGGATAATAAAGCTCTTGGTCTTATTCACCAAGGCTTAAATGAGACTATATTACCAAAGGTGTCTTGTGTAGAGTCTTCAAAGAAGGCTTGGGACACACTTGAAACTTGTTACCAAGGTATATCCAAAGTGAAGAATGTTAAATTGCAAAATTTGAGGAGAGATTTTGATAACCTGAAGATGAAAGACAACGAGACTGTGGATGGTTTCATGACACAAGTCATGAGTATTGTCAATCAATTAAGACAATATGGTGATGACCTCTGAGATAAGAGAGTAATTGAGAAATTTCTTAGATGTTTACCAAAGAAGTTTGAGACTATAGCTGTTCCCACAGAAGAGTTTAAGGACATAAGTAAAATGCATATCAATGAACTGACTGGTTCATTGATTGCACATGAATAAAGGATGACAAGGTATGATGATAATCCATTGGAGAATACTTTCAAACCTCAACTAAAAATTACTAGAGGTAGAGGCAAAGGCCGAGGAAGGTTTATTAACAATGGAAGAGGAGGAAAAAATGTTATTCAAAGAGACAATAGAACTGATTTAGAATCTGAAGAGAAATTTCAAAGAAGCCCTTCTAACTTGAGGGGGAGTAGTAGTAGAAACTAGAAACAAGGAAACTAGAGGTATGATAAGTCAAAAGTATGATGTTTTTATTGCAAAAAATATGGTCATTTTGCTAATAAGTGTTGGAAAAAGTAAGCAAATGGAAGTAAGAAGTCTGCACATATTACAGAGGAATCTGAAGATAATCAGAAACTTGTGTTTCTAACCTATAATGTAACCCAAGAAAGTTCAAATGATGTTCAATTTTTGGACAGCGGTTGTAGCAATCATATGACTGAAAATAGAGAGTTATTTTCTAGTTTAGACACTAGTATTTAGTCTTAGGTAAAGTTGGGCAATGATAACAAGGTGAGTGTTAATGGAAAAAGAGTGATTTCTATGTATACCAAGAGTGGTGAAAGAAGAACAATAGATGATGTGTATTGTGTACCTAGTTTAAAATGCAATTTGTTGAGCATTGGACAACTAATAGAGAAAAAGTACAAAGTGTTCTTGAAAAATGAGGTATGTACAATCATTGATAAGTATCCAAGCATGCAGCTAATAGTAAGAGTAGAGATGAATAAGAATAGAATGTTTCCACTCACTATAAGAAATAAACTTTCTAACTCTTTGAATGCTTATAAAGTTAAGAGTCTAAATGAATCATGGTTATGGCATTTAAGATATGGCCATTTACACTTTGGTGGTCTAGATTGTTACAGAAAAAGCAGATGGTGAAAGGGTTGCCTAGAATTCAGCAACTGATAAACTCATGTGAAAGTTGCATACTTGCAAAACATCATAGAGAGAAATTTGTTTCTGGAGTTTCATATAGAGCAAAATCTCCATTAGAGATTGTACACACAGATTTGTTTGGACTGATGCAAACACCATCTTTGATTGGTATGACTTATTTTTTAACATTCATAGATGATTAGAATTGGAAGACTTGGGTTTATCTTTTGAAGCAAAAGTATGAAGTTTTTGGTGTATTCAAAAGGTTTAAAATTATGGTTGAAAATGAAAGTGAAAAATATATTAAACTTCTAAGATCACATAGGGGAGGTGAATATATGCTAAATGATTTCATCAAGTTTTGTCAGAATAATGGAATCAAGAGACAACTTACTACTCATTTTACTCCACAACATAATGGAGTAGCTAAAAGGAAGAATTGAACCATTATGAACATGGATCAAAGTATGCCGAAGGAGAAGCATCTATCAAATAAATACTGGGGAGCAACAGTTATTTGTTTAGTCTATATCCTAAACAGGAGTCCCACTAAGAGTGTGAAGAACCATGTTCCTCAAGAAGTTTGGAGTGGTAAGTATTGTAGCATATCTCATTTGAGGATTTTTGGGTGTGTGGCTTATGCGCATGTACCCAAAGAGATGAGAAGGAAGTTAGATGATAGAAGTGAACGGCATATTTTTATTGGTTATAGTGAGGAGTCTAAGGCATATAGACTTTATAATCTCATCACCAAGAAGTATATTATCAGTAGAGATGTTGAGTTCATGGAAAAAGAGTCTTGGGATGGAAGCATAGATAAATCTATTGCATAGGGAGTTATTTTATCTCATGGAGATGATGATGCAAATGAGAAAGCCATACAAGATGAACCAATGATTCCATAAGCACATACACCTCTAGTAAGTACTCCAGAAAGACAATCTCCAAGTGTTTCCCCATTGCAGTTCAGAACACCCAGAACTCAAGAGCATGGTAAACCATCTGGTCATGGTGGACATCAAACAACATAATCATAGGTTAGTAATGAATCAAATCCCACATTAGCTTCATTAAGGAGTAGAATCAAAGGTCAGAAGAGTAGAAGTTTAAGAGAGCTATATGATCAGAATGAAGAATTAGATCAAGTTTCAAATTTTGTATTGATTGCATATGATCCTGTTAACTTTGATGAAGCTGTAAAAGAAGAGGTTTGGGTAAAACCCATGAATGAAGAGATCGATGCCATAGAGAGAAATAACACATGGAATCTTGTAGACTTACCTCAAGGTAAAAATAGTATAGGTGTTAAATGGATTTATAAAACTAAGTTAAATGTTGAAGGTGAGGTTGAGAAACACACAGAAAGACTTGTAGCTCAGGGATTTAGTCAGCATCTTGGTATTGATTATAATGAAACCTTTGCACCTGTAGCCATACTTGACATAGCGAGAATGGTGTTGGCTATTGTAGCACAAAATAAATTTGGAAAATGCATCAAATGGATGTAAAGTCTATATTTTTAAATGGATTTTTGGAAGAAGAGGTTTATGTTAAACAACCTCTAGGATATGAGATTGAAGGAAAAGAAGATAAGGTCTATAAGTTAGATAAGGCATTATATGGATTGAAACAAGCTCCTAGACTATGGTATACCAGGATTGATGAATACTTGAATAGCAGAGGATTCAACAAGAGTCCAAGTGAGCCAACCTTGTATACAAAGGTAAATCAAGAAGGAAAATTTTTGATAGTTTGCGTGTATGTTGATAATTCAATTTTTGTCGAAGATCTATAGATGTTGATGATTCAATTTTTGTCGGAGATCTCTCTAAAGAGGACTTTAAGACTTCCATGAAAACAAAGTTTGTTATGACTGATTTAGGATTGATGAAGTATTTTCTTGGTATTGAAGTTACTCAATCTAAAGATGGTATTTTTATATGTCAAACTAAGTATGCTAAAGATGTTTTGAGAAGGTTTAAGATGTTGAACTGTAAGCCAGCTACAACACCAATGGTAACTTGTACAAAACTTAGTAAGAAAGATCGGGGGTCAAATGTTGATCCAACTTTATATAAGAGATTGGTTGGAAGTCTCATGTATTTGACAACATCAAGGCTTGATATAATATTTTCTATAAGTTTAATATCCAGGTTTATGGAGTCTCCTATGAGTACACACTAGCAAGCTGGAAAAAGAATCTTAAGGTATATTGTCGGTACAACAAAATTTGGCATTTTGTATACATCAATTTCAGATTTTAAATTGACCAGATATTCTGATAGTGATTTTGCAAGTAGTGTTGATGACAATAAAAGCACATCTGGGTATGTGTTTAGTTTTGGATCGGGTGCAGTAGCATGGGCATCAAAGAAGCAACCTATTGTGACTTTATCATTGGCTGAGGTAGAATATGTTGCAGTGACAGCAACAACTTGTCAAACTATGTGGATGAGAAGGATTTTGACTGAGTTGCTACATGAATAGGAAGAGCTGACTCAGATCTATTGTGACAACAAATCTGCATTGCATTAGTAAAAAATCATGTTTTTCATAAGAAGAGTAAGCATATTGATACTAGGTATCATTTCATTGGAGAATTGGCAAATGCAAATCAAGTTTGTATGGAGTTTTGCACATCAGAAAATCAATATGCAGATATATTTACAAAACCATTGGCAAAGGAGTTGTTTCAAATTCACAGAGAAAATATAGGGTTTTGTATTTTGTAACTGAAGTTCTACTTAAGAATATATCATCGAAATTATTGGGGAGTGTTAAAAATAATCCTAATTTCTCTTCCTTGCATGGACTCGTCTCCCACTGCCACTTCATAAAATTTGTTCCGTTCTTATCCCGACACACTGACAAAAAATTTGATGTGTAATCATCCTTCTTTATCTGCAGATAATATGATTTTAACTTGTCGTGTATTGCAAGTTTTATAATTGTCAAGATCACCCGTGCCGAACAAAATCAGATCGGTGTTTATCTTGCATTGCTCTCTAGGAAATCTAATTTGAAAATCATATTTTTTGTTTGTTGTATACTCCAAGTTTCTTCAACCGCCTCTACTCACCAACTGTAGCAGATGCAACTTACAAATATGATTTATGTGCAACTTTGTTAAAGTAGTTTTTCTTGAATTTACAGATTTGATATCTCAGAGAACTCTGTAGAGTTCTATATTCTGGATCAGTTTATTCGATCAATAAAATTATGGTTTTGGTTGTTGTAGCATATAGTTTTGAATGCTCTGATCTTTCACAAGCTTTGTTTAGCTGTATGCTTTGTTTTTGCTAAGTTTATATGCTCTGTTTTACACTGCATCCTTCATTACCACGTAGGGTAGCGCGAGATTACCTTCTATGTCTCTAATAATGCCCACACCCCCCTGCTTGACAGGGATTCCCTTTGAAATAACTATCAAAATTTAAATTTAGCCACCTGTTGATAGGGGGCCATTTGATATTATTTGGGAAATAAATAGGAAAGGAAACATATAGTGAGAGGAACTTAGCTAATTCCCAAATTTTGACAATATTCGACTCAAGAGATGTTGACATATTTTTATATTTGAATTTTAAAAAATACTTGATGTTTTCCTTAGTGCTTCTAATAGTGGGAAAAATTAAATCTTCTCATTTTTTTTCTTGTCCATAAATATCCTATTGCTGTATTCTTTTGAAATGCACCAGCCTAAATGAATAAAGGCCTGCCGCCATAGCTCAATTGCAAAAGGATGATAATTTAGAGGGGAACAACATGATGAGATCAGTTGGGGGTCTTTCTGTCAAATCCAAGAAAGGGCCAAATATTTACAATATTATGTCTTATGTTTCATGAGAATTGATAGTTAAACATAATATGATTAATGGTTTCTTTATTTTCTTCGCATAAGGCACATCTGTTAACAAGTTAAATCCCCCTCTTCTAGAGGTTATTCAAAGTCAGAATTTCCTTATGAGATGTCGTCCACTGAAAAATGAAGATTTTAGGAATAGTTTTGGATCTCCAAAAATTCAACCACTTGAAATATAGATGCCAAGGAGTGAGCAGATGGTAACCAGATCTGAGAAAATACTTTCCATCAGATGAGAGATAAAGAAAATTATCTTTAATGTTAGTTTGATAATTCTCATGTTGTTTAAGAACTTAAGGAGCTCTTTAGCAGCCATACGAATGGGAGGGTCAAGCCATATAGGATGAATCCTCCATGAAGGAGGATAATTAGACTTATCATAATAATCCTTTACCAGGATGCAAAGTCTATTGATTAATTCTATTTCAAAGCTCGAAAAGATAGGTTGAAATTCCAGCGTAATAGGAGTGGCCTAAGGATCTTTCCAGAAACAAACCAGTTTGTAAGTGCCAATGTTCCATATTGTACCCTTCTATAGAAGAGATTTAGTTTTAAGGAGATTATTCCATATACAAGATCCATGCAGTAGGGGGCCATCCACAAGGAAATCCAATCCATCCCTTCCATGAAGGTATTTGGCTTTCATAACATTAGAACAATTCGAGGAGTAAAATAAGCTTCCAACTAATTTTAGAAAGTAGGAACAAGTTTCAAGAATGAAATTCTCTAATATTAACGCATTCTAGCTCTTTGTTGAAACAAACGCTCCCCTAGTCAACAAGTAAGATATTACTTTTTTGCTCAATTCTCAATCAAAGTAATCGTTGTTGGATCGGATCAAGTTTTTCAGCTGCAGAAGTAGGTACATGAAATAATAAAAGGAGATGCACAAAGGAGATTTGAAAAGAAGCTTTAAGCATTTGAATCTTACCTACATTTCTTACACTGGCTCCTTTTTGGTATGAAAGCATTATTTGGATTCTTTCTAGCACAACAAACCAAAGAGTTGTCAACTTTCCTAAGAGTTAAAAGCATTCCTAGGTACAACAAAGGGAGATTTTAAATCTGGCATTTTATAATGTGAGTAATACAAATATGAAGGGGAGAGGAACATTCATAAATTATAAAGAACTTTTCTCCAAGTTAATTTTTTTTCCTAACACCAAAGCATAACTGGTAAGAAGAGAAATACAGCTTCGAGCCTTCACCAAGGAAGAGGGCCTAATAGCTCTCAAAAGACTCTAATTCACACATAGATCAATATTTTTGCTAGGGATATTGGCCATAAAGATAAAGAGGTAGGGGAAAAGAGATTCCCCTACCAAATCCCACCTAGAACAATAAGAAACCTTAAGGTGAAGTGTTTACTTAGACTGATAATATAAGAATATGAATACAAGCCTTGATAATCGATAAGATCTTACCAAAGAAACCAAATCTATGCAAGAATGTATAAAAAAAATAGCCATGACATGATATTGTAGGATTTGAATTTATCAAATTTGATGAGCATACTTTCTCTATTACTATTGACCAAAAGTTTCGAAATAATTTTGCACAAATTATTATAGATAGGTAATAGGTCTATAGGATTCCATCTTTTTAACACTATACTTTTTAGGGACTAGAACAATACATCTATTGTTAAATTCTTTGAGGAGACTTAGAGATTTTTGGAATTATCTATTAGAAAGAATGATATCAAGATCAATGATGTTTTTAAATTTATTGAAGAAAAATGGGAGGAACCCATCAGGTCCAAAGGATTTGAGGAGGCTAAGAGAGGAGACAACCATATTCACTTCTTCATCAAAGAATTTTTATTCCAAAGTCTCCAAAGTTAGGGGTTACATAGAGTGATGAATAACAAGGAGAAGCCTACCTGAAATCTCAACAACAGAAGGGTCAACCATAAGGGACAAGATGAGTACATAATAGAAGTGGTCAACAACCACCTTGTGAATATCCTCTTTATGAGAGAAAATAGAACCATCTGAAATAATCAATTAACATTTTTTATTTATTGTACCTGAGGGAAGACTAGTGGAAAAATTTAGTGTTTCTATCTCTCGCTTTATATTCTTGATATTTCAAAATTGCTCTTCCTTAGTAACAACATTATGAACCTTGGAAATCAAGTTCTTTTATTATTTTCCCAAGGGATGGAGTGAACCTTTACATCTCTAGATAGATAGTGAGGATATGATCCTTTAACACTTTTCGTTGGGAAAATATGTTACCAAAAGAAGATTTAATCCAAATGCTAAGGTTTCTTTTTTAAAATTTTAGTTTATGAATGATCTCAAACACAGTGACTCCTTGATCTTTAGAATTCTACTAGAGAGTCATTAAATTGGATTAATTTGATATTTACTCTTTCTTAAGTTTACTTAGGGATCATGAATTAGTTAGATAAATATTATTTATTATCTTACATTGGTATTTCCATTTTAGTTGGTGATGGTTGGTTTCTACCTAACCTACCTACTCTCTCATTTTATTGAGACACTTCCTCATTTTGTACTATTCTTTTTTATCACTCTTGCCCATTTAAGGAAGGGATTTTTATAGTTGTATCATATATCAACAATACAATCATCTTTCATGGTGATCAATATCTCTCTATGCTATGGAAGTGTTTGTGTTATAGATCGTAGCTTGGGATCAAAGCTTGTTGTCCTGCATATGTTCTCATCTTGAGACCTCACCTAGCCTATTGATATTTCTAGTTGTTTGTTTTCTCAACTCTATGAAAATCTATTAATGTTTAAATTTTTTTAAATTACCATTTTGCTAAAAACTCTATAAGAACTTTTTGTCTCCTGGGTATGATATGACTATTCTTTGAAATTGATTAAATTGTGAGCATAGCTTTTTTATCCCTAGATTGACTTATCTTATTTTGGATTGTGCCCAACTTGTAGACTATATATTTTTTCCAACTCATTCATATCATAGTGTTATTTTCGTATTGTATGGGCTTGTTAGGATTTTGACAAATATGGGCAATAAATAATAATAATATAATATAGAATTAAGAGAAGCCAAAAATACAAATAACACAGATTTAATGTAGTTCACCCAATATAGGTGATATCCACTAGAGAAAAAATATCCACTTTATTTATTATCTATCAAAGATAGAATTACAATATGATAATTTTACATCACACAACCACATATTTATCAAGCCTTTGGGAGGTGGTTTACAAGGTCAATCAAAGAAATAAACCCTAACCATAATTTTTTTTTCCCCATGAAAAAATAAAAGCAAGGATACATGACAAGTGTACAATATTTGCATGTTCAATCATCGTATACCAACAGAGCTGTGGTGGTTTGATTTTTTTTTTGGTAAGGATAATGTTATATGTATGATCAACACCATTGATATTTGAGTGCTCTCATGGGCAAGTTTTACTAGCCTTGTCCATATGCCTCAATAGCTCAATCTTCTAAGGGTAATTTTCCTACCACCTCTTCTATAAAGGAACATTATAAAGAGAGACCCAAATGTACCTTTTTATAAGAAACCCATGCATACTAAAAAAAATTACTATAAGAAGAAGAGATCCACATGTGCTTTTTGAAAGAAAGGACATAAAGAATCTAATTTTTACAAAAATAAGATTCAAGAGTTAAAGTAATTCATCAAGGAGCATTTCATTTCAACCAAACATGAGGACACTTCTCTTATGTCCTATGTAAAGGTTCACGCCTTGATTATCATTCATGCAACTTGGGATGTTGGGTGGATTATTGGTTTAGGAGATTTAGTTCACAATGACCATTCTCATGATTCTTGGATTTTAAATTATATTAGAGCACAATTTCAGAATAGAGTCTTGATTGCAAACAATCAATTTGTTCATGTTGTATTGTTGATGGTAGTGTTTTGGATATAGGTGCCAGGAGAAATATTTATTTGATTCTTGATATTTCTCATAACCTTCTATCAGTATTTTGGATCACTCAAAAAGGAAACATAGTTGCGTTCACCCCCAATTTAGTGCTCATTCATTACCCTGTAGGTGATAATTTTGCAATTGGTAGGGTTGATCACCAATCCAAATTGTTTGTACTTGATCACTCCTTTAATAATAATGATTCATATGTTTTATTGACTCGCCTTTCAAGTGAAGAATGTAATTTAGGTACGTTCCTGGATCTTTTCAAGATTCTCCCATAACTTGTTACATCATATGTTATAGTTAATAAGGATTCCAAGACTTTGAAGCAACACAATTTCATTCTCCTTGTAGATTTGGGGTTCTAGGATGGTTTCATTTTAGGATGTTTAGATTGAGCCACTCATTCTTTTAGTGTGGATTCAAAGGACATTCTAGTGGAGGTATCCCATCTCTTTGCAAAATCCACTTTGGAGGATAATCTTGAGCCTCTCACATCCATTGGTTCTTCCTTGATTAGGGATCTACCTAGTCTTGATGAGACACTCTTGGAGGTATATAACTCTTTTTTTTATCTTTCATAGGTAAAAATTCTTCTTTTTCATGTCATATGGGACATGGAGTTTTCTCTACATATTTTTTGTTACAATGGGAATTACTATTTTACTTTGACATCCATCTATGGCTTTGAGGATACTCATTATATGGGCGTAATATTGTCTCCACCTTTCTTCCTATTGACAGAACATTAATATCTTCATGAAGGAAGTAGTCTTTGGGGAGTCCTGATGAGTCCTCACCCCATTCACTTTTTTCATTGTAGAATTGTGTGTTTATTCTTTTGGAGAGGAGTTCTATCCAACAAGATTTTTCTCATTTCCTTCAGTTTTGAGATATTTTCATTTCATTTCATTTTCGTTATACATGGGTACCTAACATGAGCTAGTTGCTACGACCTATCATCAAAATATTGGATTCTACATTTTTTTCTCGCTGAGTTGCACTTGAGGGGAGGTGTTAGAGTAAATTAATGTTTACTTTTTCTTGAGTTTACTTAGGGATAATAAATTAGTGGTATAAATATTATTTATTTGTGTTCATAGATAGCATTGGTATTTGTAGTTTAGTTGGTGATGCTTGGTTTGTGTTTAACCTACCACTCCATTATTTAATTGAGATACTTGTCTCATTTTGTAGTCTTCTTCTTCTATTGTTCTTTCTAATATAATGAAGGGATTTTTATATTTGTATTAATGCTCCATAACATAGTCATCTTTCATGGTGATCAATTTATTTCTCTTTTGTGGAAGTGTTTGTGCTCTAGATCCTATCTTGGGATCATAGCTCTAACAACCATGATGTCTTTTACAGTTGGGATGACGGGTCCATATTAACATGAATATGAAGGGAACATCACCTAAGGTTTATATGGAGCCCATCAAACAATGATAGGGAAATGATCCAAACCAAAATGAAAAAGGGAAATAAGTGGAACCTAATCAATGAAATTCCAAGAGCAAGAAAGAAGGCAATAGTCAAGGTGTACTTAGATGAGGCCATCTCTGGAATGCATACTAGAACAAGTGAAACTTCTTCCCAAGTTGATTCTACAAAAATCAATGAGGTTTTAAATAAAAATTCATGGAGGTCCTACATATTATTATAATAAAATAGGTACCACTCCCCAACATATTAGAGGGGTATAAGGGGGTATTGAAGTCCCTCATCAACATCTAGTTAGAATATAAAAGGGAATAACACACATTAGTGAGGAAAGCCCATAATTCCATTCTCAAAACCAAGTTGTTAGACACATATATATTAGAGAGAAGCCACTCAAAATTATAGGTCTCATATAGTAAGAAAAAAATCTAGAAATATTTATCCTAAGAGTGAAGAACACCTTTCAAGTTATGGAGTTTCCACATAGGAGATAAACCCCTAGAAGATATTTCAAAATTGATAACAAAACAATTAGAAAAATGCAAAATAAAGTCTCTCACTATGAGAAAGGCCTCGATGGTCATCTTCCTCTCCTGAAGAAGCTATATATTAGGTTTTAATTCTTTTACTAGATTTTTTACTCAAATCTACTTGTGCAAACCATTTGGTCCCTTGACATTCAATGAGAGAATGATCAATTTTCAATTTTACAAGAGTAATGTTTCTCCAAAGTTAATACCATTATCCACATCTATAGCTATAAATATTTTCCTTTTCTCTCTAGTAGAGTTCCTATGTTTTTTAATCTTTTCCCACATCAACCATTTTTAGAGCACTCTTAAGGGGCACCCAACCACTAAAGACCCAATGAATGGATAGGAAGGTAGTTGTACCATAGTAAAATAAACATAAAGAGGAGGGTCCTGAATACTCACATTGAACCTTGACAAAGAGGCAAAGGGAGATGGGATTGCACTTTCTATGGAGGGAGTTTCAACATAAGATACCTCAAACATTGAAGTAGGAGAGGGTGGAGTAACACCAGGAAAACTTTCAGATGTCAGAAATGGGATAATGTCAAGGGAAGGATTGGAAGCATCTTCCAAAATCAAGGCCAAACCTATAACAAGAGTTTAAGTACTAGCCTCCTCTTCTACAAAGGATATATGCTCAAATTGAGGGATAATAGCTAGAATATTGAGGAGGCTAATCACTTCTACCTAGGGAGGTTGGGGTTGTTTCACCTTGGCCAAATCCTTCATGTAAGAAAGAGAAATCAATTTTTGACAATGAATACTAGAATCAAAAGCACTTTAATTTTGATAAGAATAAAAAATGCCTTTGCATTTGGGACAAGGAATCAAGCCAATCTTCTCTTGACCTGTGCATGGACATGTATCATTAAGGTAACCAATAGAAGAATAGAGTTGACAAAAAAGAGTGAATTCTTCCCATTCTAGAGGTTGGGCCCAAGTTCCCAACCTAGATTTCATCTTGATAGAAAGAAGTACAACTAAACCATGTGGGACATAAACATAAAACCAAGAAAATACTAGTTGATCTTTGTCCCTTTGTAACATAATCAAGAGAGACAAAATGGAAAATAAAAGTTAGAAATCCATACAAAAATATCTTCATCCCAAAATTCTAAGGAGAGTTGAAGGAAGTGGACCCAAGTCAGAATATCACCAACTAAATGAGCCCAGGGATCAAAACCAGAATGTCATTTTCATAGCAAAAGTTTTTTCTTGCCAAAGAACCATGGCTTGGAGGAAAGGATTTGTATATAATCTTCATGCAAAGAAAAAGGAGAAACATAACATTCCTTTTGCAAGAGTAGAAATGGAAACATTACCTTTGATATCCCACTTAGAAGTAGCTCATTTTCTCATGTAGTGAGAATATCATGGCATCTTCGCATAAATTTACCAACCAAGGAGTTTTTTTATTTTAGCTATGGTCCTATCCAAAGGAGGTTGTATAATATATAAACATGTTTTAGATTCGAAATTATCAATAAAGACTCCAAAAGTGAAAAATTTCCCTTTATTAAAAAGGTCCTTCTAAGGCGCAAAAGAAACCTTGATAGAAGAGTCATTTTAAGAGGAAGAGAACCCACTTTACCTTAACAATGGGAAAGACATTTTCATGTTTTCTACACCTTTTTAACTTAAACATGGAGTGAAGAGGGTTGTTAGTGAAGAACCTACCATCACTCTTCTAGAGCATCACATCTTGGATCTCTGGATGATGCAACCATCCTCGTACCAATGCCCAGAAGCTAGTGTCATCTTAGACTTAGTAGATTTTATAGTATCCTATGATAAGGGATGAGAATTCACCTTCAACTTCACACTAAGAGATTAGCACCCACCATGGCTTGCAAATCTCATTTAAAAAACCTTCAATACTTACTTCAGTTACATATAAGTTATATTTAATAGAAAAGAATGACATTCTACTAAAAATGGTAATTTTTTTTTGTTCAACTACTAATTATTTTTAGATTAACTAATGATCAAATTATTAAATGTAACTTTTATGAAACTTCATGGTAGATGTTCTATATCGATGAATTTCATGATGATTGAAAACTCTGAACGTTATTTTTAAATAGATAAGTGTTCGTTTAACATTTCTTAAAAATGCAAAGATCAATATTTCATGTAACAACTATGTATTGATGTACTAGATGTGTTCTACTAATTAACCAGATGTGCTATATTGCTGAATTACATGATGATTCACAAATCTAAATCTTTGTTATAAATAGATTCGTATCCATTTTAGATTTCTAAACAAACAAAGGTTAGTATTCCCTAAAATGAATGAATGAAGGTTAGCAGTCCCTCTACCCTAGTAGTTTTAATTTGCATATGATTGACATTAAGATAAATGCCTCGTTAATGCCACACTTTTTCCACTTTAATTACCCTTAAAGACATAGGTTGTTCACTTTTAGAAACTCTATCCATGCCAATAGTTTTTTGTTCATGCACCCACATATGAAATACAAAGTTGTTACCTGTTGACGAAGATTTGTATAAATTTAAATTTAAATTATTCAAACATATTTTTGGTTTAAAAAATAAATAAATTTATATTAGATGTGTTTTGGAAAATGATAAATATCTTAAAATATAATCACAAAATTAAAACCTAATTTATTAGAAATAATTTCTAATAAGATAGTATAATATATGTTATACTATTAATTTAATTATACATTGTATTAGATTATTTATGGTATTAATATATTGAATTAACTGATTTTGTGACACTAGATTAGTATGATGTTATAGTCAAATTATATAAATAATAATATTATAATGTTATATTTTAATTTATAATAATCTAATATGTTTAGATTTTTAATTTCTTAATTAGAATATAATATTATTTGATATGTTAAATTAATTCTCTACCAAGAGACAAGGTTATGATAAAATAATAAAATAATTTTAAAATTATAATACTATAATAACTCCCAAGTCTTCTAACAGAGTCAAATTGCAAATTGATTTGGATGTCAAGATCACTGAGGATACCGGTACCCCTATAAGTCCACTTGTCTCAAGGAAAAACTAGAAAAATAAATAATGAAAGAGGTCTCAAACTTGAATAATGTGGAGTCTAAGGAGATTGGTGGAAATGAGGTTTCCAATACTGCCTTGGATAGCAGCTCAATCCATGTTTTGGCTAGCTTCAATTTGGATCCTAGGGAGCCCTCCCACGAAAAGGAAGAGACTAAAATGGTTCTTGCAGAAGATGTTAAAGGAAAGGTCTCGTTAAAAGATGACAAATGCAATACTGGCTCAACTTCTAGGGAGATTGATTTGTTGAATAAGAGACTGGTGGAGGTGGAGAAAAAGATTGTGATGGTGGATGGGAAGCTTGTGGAGGCGGATGTCAAACTCTATAATGTCTGTCATTTTGTACTGAAGGTGATGAATAACTTGGCTACCACTTTGTGCTTGATGCATGCTGACATTGGGAAAGAGACTAAGGATGTTGAAGATCATAGGGAACTCTTCCAGTTCCTCATAAAAGATTGGATGATGATGATGTGTACTAGTGAAATAGAAGAAGACAAAGAACTAGGGCTTGGCCCTTCCTCTAGTTTTTGCATTTTGGTTTATTTTGGCCTTCTTGACCCTTTGAATGTTTACTTAGGCTTCACTAGTTTACTTTGGACTTATACTCTTTTTACTAATGGTTATAACCATAAGAGGTCTATGTTTATAACTCGTTTAACTATTGTGATGAACACTATGATGGACTGTTATTTTCTGGATTAATATTATTAGGGGTATTGTACTATTCTGGTTTTCATGCACTACACTATTTATCTAGTTTAGTTGTTTCTTCTCTATTCCGTCTAGTTTTTGATAGTGATGTGAAGGTGCTTGTCAATGTTTGTCATTGGATGGTTAATTTTTTGAACATGCTAATTTGTTGAGGTTGTCCCTGTGCAGACAATGTTACTTTGTTAGTCTATTTTTATTCTTTCTTGCACTTGTGGCTAGTTGTATAGGGTCAACACCCTTGCTTTTTTGCATTACTTTATAAAAAACAAACATTTTGTGTAATATTTATCTTTTATTTTGGTTAAAAAATTTAACACTTATTATAATATTAACAAAAATTGCAACTACAAAGTTTAAAATCAATAGTTCGAATGTATCACTTTTTGATTAATAGAATTTTATAAATTTTATTAGACTTATGTTCATTGACTTCAACTTATGTCTTACTAAAATCTGTCATGTACAAATCTTATCCAAATTGCTCCTAAAGTATCATGTTGTAAATTTATTAGCTACAAAATAAGAAACACATAATATTATTACAGTATGGAAACACTAGTTTTTTTTAAATTCAATTTTTCAGAAATATGACTACAAAACATTTTTTTTCTATTGCATATAATTTATAAATTGTTTAGTACAAAAAGTAACGAATCAGACTACTTAAAGTATTACAAAATTTCTTAGTACTATTGAGTAAAACATTTGATTACATTAGACACTTAATAAAGTAGATTTGCAAAAGAGAAACAACTACTAGTTCAAGAGGGACTGTCTCCCTCTTCTTCCTCTTCATCATTAGTGTCTGGGGAGAAAAAATTGTATCCCAGGACTCTGTAATCTCTATCACCTATGGTCCTCATCTCTCTATGTTGATTTTCATGCCTCAGCTGCTAGATAAACTCCTTAAGGGTGTACTCAAATTCATCCTTCTCTTTCATTGTAGTATATCCATATGCTACCACTGATTTCTCTATGGTACTCTTCCCATCTCTCAGCACCTACAAGAACTTGCTCTCCTTCATCTTTAAGATCACCATGACCTACATGGAAATATCATAATAGATGAGTCTCTTGCGAGACTCGGTAAGGTTCATATTTTTACCTGCAAGTACATCATTATTCTGAGCCTTCCAAATGAACCATAAAACAATAGAAGAAAGAAAAGACCAAAATGAGTTACAGAATTTGCTGCAGTTGATAGTACTAGAGACAACATTCAATGCATTAAAATGGGTCTTGTATGTCAGTCCAAAGATATTCTAGATTTCAAAAGCAAATAAAAACTCAAAGAAAACACGGGTGATAAATTTAGGTTGTCTACACACAAAGAAGATATTTGGTTCTCCCCTTGGTTTCTTAAATGACAGCTTGTGCAGGAATAGTTTCCACTGAAATTAAGAGATCTTTGGTTCAACAGATCTGTCCCACAGCATATTAAAGTATTTCTTCCATTTAGAGTCCTGAATTTCCAGGCCCCACTTATGGTTAACATGAGTAAAGATGCAACCCTTATTGGTCAAAAACTAGTAGAAATATTTGGACTTGCCAAGGTGGAGAGGGGTATTGTCAGGCCAACACAATTGAAATTTATAGCAGGATTCAGTGCAACAACCTTTAATGGGACCTAGGGAGTTAAGGGCTTCTTTGAGGACAGAGTATGTTCTCCAATGGGACTGAGGTAAGTTGAAATGGGATTCCAACCACTCCCAAGATAGAAGCTTACCCTACTGGAGGATATCACCAAATGTTGCAAAACCAAGCCCTACCCATTTCTTTGCTAAACAACCCTATAGAAGAGCAAGCTTTTTATCTCCACGACTCAAGTTCCACAAAATAGATTTGAACCTACAAATATTCCTAGTGTTCTCAATTGGCCTCTTGTTGATCAGGAACCCCTTAACATACTTCCAAGCCTTCCAAATACTCTTGAAAATACTGGATCCTTGAACAACAATATTGGCATCTACAGTGAGAGAATTAGTAAAACAAAGGTTCTACCATCCTTTAGGCTTGCTACAGTGTGCCATCTATAGATTGTTTCTAACCAGAACTTTCCATGGCTCTTCCCCCTCTCCTGCCTTAGATATCCACTTGACAGCTAAGGTAATGCCTTGAGATTTGAGGTCCTTTAGGCCTAGACCTCCCTAGGATCTGCCCCTTGTGCACCATTCCTAGGAAACAACATGAAATCTTTTATTCCCTCTGCCATCTGACCATAAAAAATCCCTAATTACCTTTTGGATAGAGCTGAAGTATAGTTGATTAAAGAGCCACATGGAAGAGAAGTAGATTGGATAGGAAGAGAGGATATTTTGGCATACCTAAAATCTACCAGGGAAGGATAGAAGGTTACTATCCCATTTAGTTAGCTTTCTATTAATTCTCTCAAAGATCCATTTCCACATTTGGTTGAGATTAGGAGAAACAGAGAAAGGGATGCCCAAGTATCTAACCATATGGTCTAGACCACCCCAAGAAAATTCAAAGTTACCCCACCATTCAGGCGGATTCAGATCCCATCCCAACATAACAGACTTGGATAAAGAGATCTTACTGCTGGAGGCTTGGCAAAAAATGTCAAGTTTGTTCATCAGGAGTCTCATATTAGACTCTTCAAGGAGAAGGAGGATGTAGGTGTCATCAGAAAATTGGACATTGGAGACCTCCTGATTATTGGGGAGAAGGACACCTTTCACTTTAGGGGAGAGGGAATTATCTCTAAGGAGGTAGTGCAAAGAGTTTGTTGCAAAAACAAATAGGGAGGGGGCCAAAGGGCAGCCTTGTTTGATAGACCTGGAGAGACTGAAGAATTCTGACTTGACACCATTGATTTCAATTGTAACCATTGCACCATATAGGAGTGTTGATACCATTTTGCAGAAGCTGAGGGGGGGGAACCAAGAGCTTCCAACATCATCATGATGAACCTCCACTTAATCCTATTATATGCTTTCTCATAATCTATAAGAAGCATGGCACAATTTTGACCTGTAACTTTTTCCCAGTTCATGGCCTCCCAATAGGTGATAAGATTCTCAAGGATATATCTCCCCTTGACAAATCCTTTTTGAGTGCTATTAATCACTGAGGGGAGAAGCTTCTCAATTCTTACTACAAGAACCTTGGCTAAGATCTTGTAGACAACATTTAGTAAAGTAATGGGTCTCACTACAAAACATTACAATTGATAAAAATGATTATATTGTGAAAAATATAATATAATATTAATTTTTAATTAGTATTAGAGTTATGTGATTTTCTAAATGAGAGATGTTTGAAGAGTATTTGACAAAAAGATATATCATAATATTATGAAGTTGTGATTGTTTTATATTGAGGTAAAAAGCAGTTTTAAAGCTCCCTAAAATCCAATACAATAGATCCAACATGATTTGGAACCCTGCTATAGATGTCTACAAAATTTTGAACACATACCAACAACAACACACCAAACAGCTTAACAACATTAGCCTAAAGGATACAAAACAAGAAAAAGCTCAAGCTACAACAAGACTAGGTCAAATCCACTAAGCTAAAGGGTTTTTATAACCTCCCATAACCTAATCAATGGTTTTGGAAAAGGATCCCATAACCTTCCAATAGGAAAACCAAAAGCTCCCATCTCCTTCTAAAATCACCACCTTAATAGGAGCTAGAAAAAGTAAAATAGGAGCTAGACAAACATCAGCCACCAAACAACCAATACATAAAGAAAGGGAAACAATAACACCCTTATAATATAAACCACCTCTCCAACCTAAAAATTTTCTACCATTTTAAGGAGAATCCATCACCTCAATAAGATGATCATGAGAGGAAGCCAACATTAGAAGATACAAACCCTCAACCCAACTCCCAAGGAATATCTCTAAGTTCATTAAAAAAACATCCAACCTTTATAAGGGATCTAAGAAAAGAGGATAGGTTAGAGACAAGAAAGGCCCTAGGTAGAAGAATAAAATGGAAGAGGCCTAGAGCCTTCTCAATTAACATCAAGAAGGAAACCAAACCGTAGTTATACAACATTATCCCAACAACCATCATGACTATCTTCCACAAACTGTCAACAAGAGAAAGGGTAAACCAAAATCCTCCAACAAAAACAAAACAATGCTCCAAATATCTAACTCCAATAGCACACAAGAAACTCATAAAGAATCCAACAAGGACCCAAAGCACCAACAAACCTCAATTGGACTAAAGAAAACCAACACTACTTACAACACATATAGGCAATATAGGATACCAAGCAATCATATCACAACCCCACAAAGAACTAGGGAAAATGTGAACAAAAACATCAAAATACTTCGAACAAGGAAATCATACATAAAAATTGGGATATCATAGCACATAGACGAGTCACCAAATAAACCCTAAGCCTCCAAGGAGAAGTGGTAGGAAGTAACAATGCTTTTTCCCTCAAAATCACAAATCCCAAGCTTTCCTCAATTAGATGTAGTAATAACACACCCCACCATCCACAAAGTTTACAATTAGTTGAAAAGGAGGGTGTAATAGGGAATTAATAAGCACTTGATAGCACAAAGTGAACACAGCCCCCACACAAGCCTTCCCCAGTAAACTCCATAGAAACCATAGAGTGTGGGATTCCAACATGGCTTCCACCAAGATCGTTTTGAAAGAAAGCACTAGAGGAGCTCCATAAATATATAATACTCCACAAAGGATAGTAGAAAAACTATTGACAACCATCACTAGCCAAAGGAATGACCCATCTTGAAAATTATCAACACCATACCCATAGATTCCCCCAAGCTAGCAAAAAGAATAGCACACACAACATCAACAGGGATAGATATTGCACTCTTCACAACAATGATAATGAAATAATAGTAACAACCCCTGACACCACATCTCTACAACCTTTTCCAAGGGGAATCATAAGTCAATGGACCCCACCATAAACAACGTAAAAGAAAATTATCCAATTTACCATCTTTATCAGCTAAAGCCTCTTCTTTAGAATACCCCTCTACGACTCCTTTGTATTCTGATATACTATAAACTCGCTAGTGCCACCCCCACTCCTCATTTCAAATCCTTACTTATTTCATTTGAGTGCTATAAATTTATGATTGTTAATGTTGATAATTCATAGGCATATTAGTAATTATAGTAATAATGGAGATAAACTTTTATATAAAAATCTAGCATAAAAAATTAAACTATGTTTTTAAAAAAATGCCAAATAAAATAATTTTATAGATGACAAGTAAAAATTCTTAATAATTAAGGAACATGTTATATGGTAAAAAAAGGTAAAACATAACTTATGAATAATATTTTAAACTTCTAAGATAATAATAGTTTTTAAATAATTTTTAGAGCTTAAAAAATAAAATCTAAAGCATAACTCATTAAAAAAATCTATATTTTGATTTTACTAATTATATATTATCTTTAAAAGAATGGTTTGCATACATACATACATACATAATTTGTTGAAAAATTAGATTATTTTATTTTTCGTATTTAAAACTAAATTCTATATTATAAAACACGATAAATAATTTATATTCATTTGTGTGATATTTTTTTTTATAAAATTCACATGACTAAGCTATAAAATTATTTTTGATTATTTGATTATTTAATCATGTAATATAATAAAAAATTGAAAGACACTTAACTATATTTATTTACAAGCATAAATATAGTAAATACACATGTATCTAAAAGACATGGAGATACCAAAATCGTTATTGAGATTACATAACTTTTTATACTGTATTAGATATTATATTTTATTAAAGATTTTACATTTTTATTTAAGAGACATTTATATTAATTTAAATTATAAATAATAACTTATTTTAAACTATAATAAATGTTTTTTTTAGATTTATAAAAAAGTAAAGTTGTTTTTGATTAAGGGTAAATTGGTTTTAAACCATAAACTTAAAGTCTAAACTATGAAAGTATTAAAAAAGTAATAGAATGTAATGTTTGAGTGCTCTCCATAATGTTGTCCAATTTGGAGTTAGTCGGGGAAGACTTTTCCTTCAAGGCATTGACCTCTTCCACAATCCAAGTGAACATAGCTTGTTGGTTGCCCATCAAGTTATTTATCAGGCTACCAATATTCAGATTTTCAAACACAGAAGAATCCTTTTCCAACGAAGTAACTTTCCCCATTTCAATCGAAATCACCAGATGGATACCCATACGCTCTTTCTTAGTACTACCATCTGGGGGTATCAAAGGGGAAATAGGGGTTGAGTCCTACAAATGTTTAGTTTTTTTCACCCATGTTGATTTTCTTGTATCCATAGGGGGTGTGGACCCGACAGGGTCCCTTTTGTTTTTTAGCTTTGCAGCTGATATCTTAGATTTTATTCATACTTTCTAGAGGTAATGAGATCCAAGGAATCTATTACAATTTCATCAAAGAGAGTATATTTTGATCCATCATCATCTGAAATAATAACCCTTTTGTGGGTCATAGCAACTGATTACTTTTTGGTATTCAAATGGAAGATTTTGTCCCCGTCGAGTCATATTCTTGTTGATCCAATGAATCCTCATCCCCATAATGAACCCTAACATTCTTCTTATACTCAATGCCAATTTTGGGTGGGGGGTTCCTTTCAATCTGAAAATCATGGGCATGTTCCATAATTAACAGGATAAGGCCTTTGTGCAAAATAGGGAAAGAATGGTTTTTCCTATGGGCCCTCAAACTATGGTTCATGGGTCACTTCATCAGATAATATGAAATAGAAATACATTTATTATGTTGGAAATGGTTTTTTCTAAATGGACTCGTAAACGTACTGTCAAGAGTCATAAATCTCATAATCACTTCCGCCACATCTGCCCAAGGAAATTTGAGAGAAGCCTTGCCATGCCCTCCATTTAAGACCCTACAAACTTTATCTCTTTCACTAGGTAGAAAGAAGATGTCCACCTTGTTCATGCTCTTCTTATCCTTGCAAAATTTTCTTCCCTCAATCATAGTATCTAACACCTTTGCAATCAAGTCCTCTATTATCTCTAATTCCAACCCATAAGCCTTCAAGATCCCTTCCTCCTAGCCATTAAGAAATGGTTCAGTGAGTTGCATGTCCAGATCATTTAACTTCTCTGTGTAAGGAGTAAGGCCACTAATCGAAAGCTCTAACCAAACAGATTCTTCCTTCTATTAATTTTTATAGACCACCAGCTCTAACCTATTTTGATCACCCCCCATCACTTTTGCACACCAAATTTCACTTCTCTAAGACACCGGGTAAGAAAAATAAAACCCAAAGCTAAGCACCATTAACAAGACATGGGTCATAATCAAAAGAGCCCTAATTTGAAGATTAAATTGCGTGTACGATTTCATCAAAAGCAAGGCAAGGCAAGGCTGATTGAAGCACTTCTTAGCATCAATTTACAATAACATTTGGATCTCAGTTGGGATACAATCATCATTATCCAAAAAACCAAGTGATTAGACTTCACACATAAACTGGTCAGCCTGTCAGCCATGCAATTTCCTTCTCAAAAAACATGGGTGATTTTGTGTGCATGGAATTGATTAAGTATAGCTTTACAATATTCAATTAGTGAACATATAGTCCACTAAGGGGTGATCTTTCTATTTAAATAATTGATAATGTTTAATGAGTCACTTTCAACCCATATTCTATCTATCCCGCGAGCATGAGCCATTTTGATACCTAGGTAAGATACATATGTATATTAAATTGAAGTTGTTAAAATTCTATATAATATTTATTTTATTATTAATTTATATTTATATAATATCAAATAAATTTTTGAGAATTTAGTTGTAATATATATCTTTTTATTTCTTATTAATTTAAAAATGGCTTTTGAAGCGAACTGAAATCCATAACAATCAGATTTTGAAAGGGATTTGGAACCGCAAAGAAGCAATCAGCTACAAGAGGTGAAGCAATACAAAACAACAATTGACATCCAGCAAAAGGTCAGCAACTAAAAAATATGGATCATACAAAGTTCAAACTTCCCAGGAGAACACAACACAAAAGGCTTAAGCCTCAATACACAGGGTTTTCTAGGCTCCCTAGACCTTACAAGTGAATCAAAGGTTTTCTCCAGGGTCCATTAACCTGATAGTGACTATAAATGATCCTCCTAATCAGAAAGGGGTTTTGATAGGCTCCCACTACGTTAACAAGCAGACCCATGATATTGCACAATGAAAATCCAGCTAAAGATTCATCAGGTTTTAACATGGCACCCAAATCCATCATAGAGTTTTGGAAGACTCCCCAAACCTTCTCTAACAACCTCAAAAGATTACAAATTGAAGACCCAGCTAAAAAGCCAATAGGTTTTAACTTGGACCTAAAAGCAAAAACAAAAAAGTCAACCAAGAGCCAACTAAGAGCCGCCTTCCCAAGACCAAGGAAAAAGAGGTTTTGAAAGACTTCTCCAACCTACAACAAAACAAACCTACTCACAAAAAGACCATCACCAGAGTCACAAGATTCCACCTCTAGGAATCACTAAATCAAGTAGAAACAATCTGAGAAGCAACCACAAGCACTTGGTTATACAGAACTCCACCTCTATAGGAGTTCCATTCACCTCAATAGAATTGATAGCCAAGAAAAAAGAAACCCATTGGGAAGATGGAACCAAGGGCAGAGAAAAGAGGTCGGGAACAAGATCATCAAAGCTCACCCTCTTATAAAATTGGCTTCCATACTCCAACACATGCCTTGCAACCAAGAACCATCCTCCACCAGCATCTAAAGAGACAGACATGACAAAGGACACCCATAGCAACAAGAAGAAGAGAAAGGCCAAGGACAAAATAAATGCACATCCGCTACAGATAGCCCCAACCATCCACAACCTGCAAGCCCATAACCAAGAGACCCAACCTTGACTCAAACCAAAATAGAAAGACAAAAGGGATCCATTAAAGAGAGGACAAAGAAGGGGGAAAACACATGGAAGCCCTCACTCTGAAAAAACTCACCCCCAAACTCATCTACCAAAGCTTCAACCAAGATCCCACCAAGCCAAGAAACTGAACAATACCGTAGGGTGGAAAACACCAAGCATAGGAAGAGGGGACAAGGGCATACACACAATAATTCTCATCTTTTTAAAAGACATACAACTTGCCATCTCCAACTTCACTAAAACCATTAATCGCCAAACACCTGCACCAAGAGAATTCACCTCCAAAAGAAAATAGATCCTGAAGAGAAGGAGAAAATCAGAAGACTGAGATTGTCAAAGCATCCTCCCTTAAGAAAATCAGCACCAACAAATTTCCCCACCTCAACAAATAGGATACCATCTCCCACCAAGAGAAACCTCCCAAAAACCAACACTTGAAACATCTCTCTCATCCAGGAAAAGAAAACCGAAAAGCCATAGAAGAGATCCAAACCCCACTGGAAGCAAAGCCCATGCTTTCACTTAAACTACTCTAAACCAAAGCTTCACCGTCAACACGCGGGAGGGGATCAAATAACTTGAAGAAAACTGTACCACAAACCATCAACAGAGAAGGATTCTGCCTCCAACCTTGAAAGAAGTAATGCTACCGAAACAGAACAAATGCCATACCCCCACACTGAATAGGAGCAGCCAGGGCATCACTGAAGTACACAGCTAAAAAAGTTCCAGAAACATGCCCAACCATAAATGAGAAATTCCACACCAAGCCGTATGAGAGCCTCACTAACTCCAGAAGCAACTAGAGAAGAGGAAAAAGAACACACAAGCCTCCATAAAATGTCCAAACCACACTCACAGTCAAGGAGCAAGTTTGAAACGCACAACAGGGTAGAAAAACAGGCCAAGATACCCTCAAAACCATCGCACAGAGCCTAAACTGCTGCGAATGACAATAGTCCATCCAAGTAGGCCAAAAAAGAGAAAACAAGGCCATTACCAGACCCTTTGGCCATCGGAGATCTCCAGACCTAAACTGCTGCCCCAACCATATTGGACGCCCCGAAGGATACATCAGGCTGAAGGAAAACTCCGTCTCCCTCATCGTCCTCGGAATCTGCTTCCTCTGCATCTGCAGAGTTTGAATCTCGTCTGTTGCTCTCCTCTGCTCCTTCACGCCTTCACATACAACCACAATGTTTCCCAAAAGGCATATAATAAAAAAAGGTGAGGGATATATATCTTTTTGTTGATTTGAATTACTTGTGTATTTATTTTGTTTAATAATTGTTGAATTAGGGCCTGTTTGGCGCCTGGAATTAACTTATGCAGAATAGGCCTATTCTAGAATAAGAGCCTATTCTGGAATTAATTTATGCTCAAAATGAAAGCTGGAATAAGGTTTGAACCTGTTTGGTGCACCTAGAATAAGACTGGGAATTAATTTATTATGCGTTTGGATCCCATTATATGGAATGGGAATAAGAATTATTTTTCATTTTTTAAATTAAGTTGAACAATATTTATTTTTAAATTATCAATTTTGTTGGTGTTTTTTTTTAATTAAAATGTATATATATTTCTAACTTATATATTTTTAAATTAAATATATATTATTAACTTCAAAAAATTAAGTTTATAAAAAAAAATATTTTCTTACAAATTTTAATTTTTTCAACTTTTATCAAATTTTGTTGCTCATTTTTTTTTAATTAAAATGTATATGTATTTCTAACTTATATATTTTTAAATTAAATATATATTATTAACTTTAAAACATTAAGTTTATAAAAAAAAAATTTTTTTTATAGATTTTAATTTTTTCAACTTTTATCAATTTTATTGCTTGTTTTGTTTTTAATTGTTAATATGTTTCTATCGAAAATCATATCGAAGTAAAAACTAAACAAATGACATGATGACATTATAAACAAGTTACCACATATATAAAAAATTGACATGACAACAATATAAACAACTCACCACATATATTATAGTATATCGTAAACCAGTTACATGTCCATATTTTGTCTCAAATTAATTGGGATACATTCAAAGTTCATCTTGTCATATGTTCCCAACAAACAAATGCAATTAAAATACAAATAAATGCAATTAAAATGTTGTAAAAAATTTATTTCCGCTTTTGCCATTGAGATAATCTCTGTCATAGCCGCCACTTGAGAGCACGAGCTACATTGATGAGCTTCATCGACAACAGGTGCAAATGGTCGAACATATGCAGTTGACACATTATCTGCCCACCTAAAGTAGCCACACCCATAATCACCCCCCTGCAATATCAACTCTACATTAGTTCATAGTCGATCGAATAGTATGTACATTTTTTATAAGCATAAAATGCATTACCACTACCAACCTTCTTACTAAGTGGACAGCTCCAATATTTTCGCTCAGGGTTCTTCTCTGAGTGCGAAATTCTCAAAATGCAAGCCCCTTTGCCACACTCGCATTCTGGGACAAGTTGGGGCATATAATTAAATCACAATTACAAAATGAAGTACTCTTACAACAAATATCAATGTTAAATCCAATAGCAAGTGCTCTTTATCCAATTCAGTAGGAAGTTTTTAGTGCAGTGCTATTGAATCAAGTAACGCTTTGTGTGAATAATGAGCATTTCATCACCGTATTCTTAAGAAAAAAGATTCGAATCAACAAGTGATTCGAATCTGCATATCACTTTATACTCCCTTTTCAAATCTTGATCAGAAGCTTATAAAATTTGAACTTTCAATAATTTCAACTTATTTGAATAATGCTGATTTAATATTATTCTTCTCTATCACCAAACCAAATTCAAAATCATCAAGTTCTGCTACACAACCGAGACATGAATACCAATATCAAGAACTAGCTAAGAATTCATCAGAACAAAGCCTTTTGAACTCAGATTGCAAATAAGGGACATAATCGGTTACAACGAACTTTAAACTCAATATCATTACAAATCCAATTCTCAGTTTGCATAACAGTTTCTAGAAACATTCATGCTCCTCCAATAAATCATTGCAGGATATGCACAAAAAGAATTTTGGTTGGAAAGGCTTTATAAATCTTCAAGAAAGCAATTGTCAAGTGTAAACCCAAATTCCACAATCTTTACCAACATTCTTCATGCCTGTGGCAAAATGATAGCTTTGGAATATGGTAGGAACATCCATCAAGGCTATAACAAAGGGGAAACAATTTACAGTAGAGAAGCTTGTTGGAGAAGAAAAAGGGGTCTTCAAGGTTTGATTCAAGTGCCCAGATAAGTTATCTATGCAAAATAATTTTTGAGAGTGGTTTATCTAGAAATGTAGGTTAAGTACTAAAATGGTAGAGAAATTATAGCTGCCATGCATCCCTAAATTCAATTTTCATGGGATTTCAAGGTTAACAAAGGACCATACTGATGCGGCCAAGGAAGGGGTTCCAATTAAGAGCTACCTAATTCTTGCATCCTAACAAAATTCTCTCAGAAAAAGTGAAAAAGTAACATGCATGTGTTCAACTCATTAAGTTCTGATCTATTACATAACCACTCTACACCATACAAATCCTTCACTGAAGAACTCCAAACATGCAGGTCATCTCTGATATCTGTTCTTTTTTAAAAATGGACTATTGGATTGCACAATCAAAATAGAGTTCCAAGGCTCTCGAGTCTTGCTGCTTGATCAAAGTGTTCAGAAACAATACTCGTATTTTTTTCCTTCAAATAATAGCGATGAATTTTTTTTACCACCTCTAACACTTTGAGAATTTAGTAAATTGTATTGGGCATTCACAAACTCTGCATCCATGACAATAGGGACGTTGTCAAACTGTACTTTCATGGACCTATTAACATTTTGATCTCATGGAGTCAATTTACTGCTGTTCAAATTTTTGTGTGTGATTTTATTTTTAATGTTGAAAACCCACAAGCAATGTATGTTTCATTTCTCTCTTAACCTTCTTTTCTCCTCAAGTTCTTCCTCCCATTTCTTTTAAAAACAGAGGTGAGAGTTCAATTTTGACAGCCTCATAATAGATCCTCTCTAGTGCATAAATGTAGGTGGTATACAATATAGCTCTTGTCATCCACAATGAACATAACAAATCAAATGCAGAAGAGCAAGGTGAAATGACATGTTTTGGAGCATTAAAGACAGCCATACCTCAGCCGAGAGTGTTTCTGTGCATAATCTAAAGGTGGATGCTGCATCTTATACAACAAACACACAAAAATATGTGCCTATAGTTCCTCTTGAGGAGATCCCAAAGCTTCTAATTGCTAGAACACTGTGTTATCCTCGTAGAGGCTAAAATGAATGTTGTTTTGGTCTTGAGGTTGCTGATGTATTTTTTAAAGGTGGCTTCACTCATAAAAGAAAAAACCCACCTTGAATCCATTCTTAGATCAGTCAGCAATAAATTTTATTATAAAAATTTTACCACTTTCTAATGAACAAGCACACACACACGTGTGGGTATGTGTATGTGTAGAGACAAAACTTTGAAGTACAAATACAACTTTTTTGTGAGATTGCCCTCAGAAAATTGAAGAATTTTCATCCTTCAAACTCTAGGAAACCAGGCGGGTTTTGTCCTTTCATCTCTAGAAATCCAACTATTTTCATTCTCAAATCCATAGCTAAACACAAGGCTCGAACTATGAAAGAAAAGACTGAATACATTGATAGGTTCTCAAATACCAAGAAGCACCCCAATTTGTAGCATCGAAAGGCCTCATTTTGCTTCTCAATGATAACAATAAAAATCTTAATTTGATTCTTTCTTAAAAATTTCCTTACTTTGTCTTTTAAGTTGAGTTTAACTCTTCAGTCATTTTTTGTCATAGAATTTGTTGTAAAGAAGCTGCTAATGTCTTCGGTGTCACAACAACCTTTTATACAAACCCACACCCCTATGTTATTCATTTTAATTTTATTTATTGTTATTGAACCATAGTTCCTTTATATAAATATGTTTATGTCCTTGGCAAAATAAGAACAGAGCCCACGTGAGCTAATTGATCGAAAATGGATATCACAAGTCCACCCTTAAATTGTTTGTCAACAAGCAATGCAAAGTATAACATGACAGATTATAAAAGCAAATATAAAAGTAGTATTAAATACTATTAAATATGTCATGACAGATTATAAAAGCAGTATAACATGATAGCAATTATAACAATAGCAATAAATATATCATGACAACATTATAATAGCAATTAAATTAACCATGACAACAGTGATAGCACCAATTGTAGTATAACAACAATAAACATACCATGATTCAAATTCATTGTTGATGATATAAGTCATATAACAGTTCAGAAAAACATATATATTTAGATTTCTGATTTCATTGTTCAACAACATTACGGAATTAAACTATAGACCACCAAACTTTCTTTCAATGTATGCAACCCTCTGTGATTCAATCATTATCAAGAACCCCCTTGCTCTTCCAGGTTCAACCAGAAATAAGTCATATGCATCAACCAAGGTTCCTTCACTAAGCCCAGGGATTGCTACTAGTGCAGCATGTACTTGTTCATAGATAGCATTCATTTCAGATGTATCCATTTTCATAATTTGTGGCTCCCTCATGCCATCACCTATCTTACTTATGGTTTCACATATGGCATTTAAAGAACCTGCCATGCTAGAACGCTTCCTCTTTGGCCTCTTTGATGTCATTGATGACCGAATCCCACTGCTGGATGTAGTAGATTGAGTGGGTACATTTGTAGGGATATCATCATCATTCAAGTCAGCAGCACTTTCAAAACGTGCATTGATATCCTCATCATAATCCACATCAATGCTATCATTTACAACAAATCCTTCTTCAGTCTCTAGAGGTGTTGGAGCTGCGTTCCCTTCAGCTATGTCATTGCCCACAATGACTGATAAGTCATCAAAGTAGTAAAAGGGCCGCCTCTTAAAGACCTTTGCATTTTTTAAATCTTTTCGCTGTAGGTTGCCATAATGAATCAATTAACTTATAACAAAAAATTGAAACTTGGTAAAATAGATTAACACATAACAAAAAATTGTAAAGAACATTTCACCTTCAAGATCTCCTCCCAAACCTTCTCATCAGCATCCATACATTGAGTGGACTCATTCCATTCAAAACCACTTATATTTCTTAACTCTTTCATCATTCTGTAATCCTGTTTCCATGTTTTCAGTTTGTTCTTACAGTTATCCTTTGTCAAATTAATCTTCATTTCTTCCTTGAACTGCTTTTCAATAGCAGTCCAAGCTTCCTTCTTGAAGCCGCCTTCAACTTTTCTTCCCAGTTGAACTTGCTCATGGAGCAAATCTAGGAGTTTTCTTTCCATTTCTTTCATCCATACAATCCTGCCAGAAGGATTAGCATGGCTAGTTGGAACATCATTGTCCAATGTAGGGGTCATTTGAGGAGCATCGTTCAAGTATACACTTGTTAGAAGATCTGTAAATGACATCACTGAATCACAGAAGATAATATTAAGCTGAGAGTGGTTAGGTGAAGGCTGAAAAAGACCTACATATTTCAGATCACATTCTATGATCCATAATCAGAATAAAATAGACTACAATTGAGTACAATAGATTATTATAGTTTACTATCTAAGTCCCTTTTTAAAGAACCTTCCCATGAAATTACAAAAGACGCCATTTCCCGGAGATCCTCCAGAAGCCAATATGCATATAGACTATTGAATTCTGATAACAGATATCTAGGGTAGAGAGAATTGTAAGAGAAATGAAAGATTTAGCACTGCATTAGTTATATTGTACCAGCTGAAATGCATATGGTAAAATTAATAGTTATAAATGTTTTTTTTCTTTATTATTTATATGCAGAGTCTCCATGTTTAAGGTGGACTGGGGTTGTTCTATTGGGGGACTATGTTGCCAAAAGAAAAAATATTTTGAAGACTATAACCTGCTCTGATATTTGACTATATTTTGTATTCAATTGAAATTTGTAACATGACACTAAATCTATATAGCCCTCCTTTTTATTCACACCAGCACACACTACCACATAATGATAGTTAATTACTTTGTTTGGGATGAAATCCCAAATGGTGTTGAATTTATCCTAGATTTCAATTTAAAGGTTTTGTCAAACTTAAAGCCTGCCAAGTTTTTGTCAAGTCTGAATCAAAATTTGGCCTGCTAAGATTTTGAAAAGTCCAAGGTTTTGAACTACGATTAATTCAAATAAAGCAACAAAGAAGAAAAATAGATGTTCCGATGTGACCACATAGGATGAAGAGCAGTCAGTTCCCTGTTTAGTTTGAAATGTTTTAGAAGATGAAGAACCATACGAACAGATTAAGCATCCAGTTATAAGGTCTAACAATCCTGCCAGGAATTTTTCGATTGTCAGATGGAAATATGAGTTTGCATACATAAACAGAAGAATCTCTATTTCACATATTGTGGAACATTAAAGTTTTAAATCATAATAGAGTTTTCCTACCAACTTGTTTGTAATTGCACATGGGAAACCTTGTTATAGAATATTCTATCAATGTGGTTGCCAGTCGCACTAATGCCAGTGCTCTGCAATTGGCCACTAAGGGCCTTGTTCTAAGATACAATGCAAAATCAAAGGCAATAGAGACAGCGATAATCAAAATCAATTTTGATGATGCATGAAAAGCCCCTACTAAAATGCAGACTATGGCCCTCATTAGAGATGAGAACAATATAGTACTAATTGCCTTAAAGCTTTGGAACAAATAGACATTTCCAAGACTGAAGGGACAGTGAAAGATATAAATATGTTTGAAATTATAAATTTAATGATAATTATACTCTTAAGGCCTCTAGACCCAATGCCTAACAGCTAAATAACAGCACAAACCACATCAAAGGTAGAAATGTAACTATATCTTTGGATGTGTTTTTAGTGTTAAAAATTTGATCCTCACATACCTCTACACAATGAAAATAAAGCAGTCATCAAAATGGTGTTCTTGCCCCACCTGCTCAAGGTTCATGGTAGTAGAACAACTTGATAGGTGACTGATAGCCTGAATCTCACTATGAATGTGGGAATTAAATAGAAATTTATGCAAAAGCTTTTCCAAACTGCTTAAGCTTAATAATGGTGTTGATAATTTTTTTGACAGTGCCCTTGGGATTTTCTGTTAGACCCTGCCATGTTACATCATCGATAGTTTTTCAATTATTAAAGTATCTTAAACTACTTAACCAAATAAAGTTCAGCTATTAACAATAACATACTATCCAATCTCTGTTATTCTTCATACTACCTAACAGAGATTGGATAGTATGTTATTGTTATCAACAAGATAAACCTCAACATCAACCAGAATAAAGTTGCAAAACTTATATCAATTGACATGACAGTCAAATTCAACAGTAGTCAACACAGCTAAATTAGTAAACTAGACAAGGTTGAGCATTGATCGAATCAAAAAAAGATTGAGTGAAGAATAATGTTATAACATGCAATGGTAATAATGGATAGAACCACAAATATTAAAACCAAAGAGAGAAGCCTTGTAAAAAGGTCTCAGCTGTAGCCTATCCCAAGTCAACAAATCTCTATTTTACTAGGTAATTTGCATCAATCGTGTAAAATATACCATTTTTCAGGTTCTAAATTTGAAAAAACAATTATATGGCATCTTAGAATGTCATATTAATATTCCAATAAACCAAAAACACCAAAAAAAACTTCACAAAATTATCGAGATCTATAGTCTTCCCACATCCTTCTTGCTATTTCATCTCGAAACATCCCCTAGTCATCTCTATCACACTGAGTCAAACCATAAGTCTCAAGCAATGGTACATCTATCCCGTCACGACCACCTTCTTCTTCCCATTCTTCCTCCGGTGGAAGGCCATCCTCTCTTGTAATGAAGTTGTGTAAAATGCAACATACCAAAACAATCTTGGTTTGTGTCACAATTTTATAAGATGTTGCATGCCTCAATATAGGAAAACACTGCTTCAAAATGCCAAATGTATGCTCTATTATATTCCTAAGAGATGAGTGTCTATGGTTAAACAACTCCTGTGCTGTGTTTATGGGGTTTTCTCTTACAAATTCCTTTAGGTGGTAACGTGTACACCTATAAGGAGCGAGAAATCCTAGTGCATTTGGGTATCCAGCATCGACCAAATAATACTTTCCTGTATATAATAATGAATATTAGTATAACAATGCCCAATTTATCATATGTACGAATATGACAATCATAGTCTACATACCTAGGGGAACCACAAGTGGATCTGATCTTGAGAGAGCCGAAGCTAGAACACGACTATCTATAGCAGACCCTTCCCAACCAGCAAGGACGTATTGAAATTGGTAATCAAATGAACATACACCCATAACATTTTGTGACAAGTTACCTTTTATATCATGATATTTGGCTTGGAGGTCAACATCGACAGTGACTGGTATATGGGATCCATCAATTGCTTCGACACAATCCTATAGTCAGAAAATAGATAATCCAATGAAAATGTGGAAACAGGATTTAGACTCAATTAAACAAATGTGTATGGCAAGGAGATTTACCTTGAAGTATGGGTCGAACTAGTCCTTCCCACTAATTTCTGGAGGAGTGTTAGGACTAGGGGGTAGAAGATAATCTGCATGGAGTGCTAAGATAGCTGTCAACATCTTGTGGAAGTATCGACTAACTATCTCTCATGAGTGCCCAAAGTTATGGGCAATCTTATGATTACATAGATTGTGCCCAATGGTATGTAGGAACATCACAAGTTGTTCCTCTAATGTGATATTTTCCATTTCTTTGACACTTCCTTTTTGCCTTAGTATATTTGCTAGCTGAAAGAAGGCTTGTCTAGTCATGCGTATTTGGTCATGACAATCCGTGTTGTTGGAATGGATGATACACTTATAAAAAGGAATTCCATCCCTTAAGCATTGATGCTTTTGTTTCTTTCCTTCATCTAAAAATGCCTCTATGGCTGCTGCAATGGCTGCAAGCATGCATACAAGAGAAATATCGACTCTCTTCTTCTTAAGAGTGAGAGCTTGAGGGTTTGTCTATTTGGTAAGATCCATTATCTAAAAGGCAGCAGGGACATAACAAATTGTTAAGAAATAGAAGTTTCTTTCCTTGCCTGCATTAATTCAGTGAAAATCATGTTAAAATCATGTTAAAATTATGTGAATGTCATGTATTCTACTTCTTTTATGCATGATTATTTGTTAATGGAGGAGGTTTCTTTCCTTGCATGCATTAATTCTATGAAATATATTTTGGTTGAGTTTTAGATTGGTAATCAATTTTTTGTTTTTTTTTATGTTGATTGGTAGCTTGACATGTATATTTTGGATGCATGGTAATATTGTTTACTCCCACATAAATACTAATTTTAAAAAAATGGCAAATAAAAATTTTCATCTATATTTATACTATAGAATAACTCTGTCAGCGTTGTTCTATTCTTTGAGAACCAAATATGGAGATGGGATATAGACTTAGATATAGACATAGACCTATACCTACATCTAGAGGACAACGTGGATGATGTATAGTTGCACACCATCTTATTCTTTTGTCAATGAAGTGACAAAACCTTCACTAAATTAGCTCAGATCAATGAACATATCTCTAAAAATCTGATCTCCCCTGCCTTTGGTCATTTTATCATGTAGCAAGAGAACGAGGACTTGTTCCATCTCTCACAGTTCATAATTTCATGATTTCTTCTTTGCATAAAGCATCCATGTATGATGCTGCTACCCAGTTGTGGGAAGAAATGTCTATTGCAAGAGTGAAGCCTGATCATTTCACATATATACTGTTAGTTGATTTGTACAGCAAAAAGGGTAAAACAGAGGAAGATTTAACAATGCTTGAAGACATGAAATTGTTGGGTTTTGTTCCGAATGAAACAACATATAATAGTGTCATCAATATGCTTGTGGGGCAAGGTAAACGAGAAGATGCATTATTAATTTTTGATGATATGACATCACAAGCTATAGTGCCAAGTAGGTATACATATGCTTCAATTCAATGTTTGTTCCAAAAGTGGTGATCTGCATCATTTTGACTCTTCTCATACAAACGTCATTCAAATATATTTTTTTCTCATAAAACTCTCGCACCGGATATAGACGATTGTGCAAGGTGTCAGAAGCAGGTGGCAATTGTGGCGACAAAATTCAGACACGTACAATGCGACGTGGAAGGCCATTTTCTCTGATCCCTATCACCTTTTAACTAGCAAAATAGACATGTTCAGCAGGAGAAGAAGAACATAACAGATGAGTGAGAATGATGAGAAAATTGATGGTGAGGAATGCAAAACAACATATTTTTGTATGGAAGAGGAATTGCAGGCGGGAGGAAATGAGCAGCTGCAAAACAAACGGGGAAATGAGCAGCTGCAACCAATCAGATTTGGAATGAATGACAAATTTAGGGCTTTTGAATCCAATTAGATTCAGAATGAATATATATATTTAGGGCTTTTGCATCCAATCAGATTCGGACTGAATATATATATTTAGGGTTTTTGCATCCAATCAAATTCGAAATGAATATATATTTAGGGTTTTTGCATCCAATCAGATCTGGAATGAATATATATATATTTAGGGTTTTTGCATCAAATTTACTCATTCTATGTTATTCATATCAGGATTGAACTATAATAGTTTCATGAATGATCGTCTATTTTAACTCTTCTAACATTCTCAAAAGGTATTCGCTAAAATCTAACTTTATTTCTGTGCTCTTATTCTCACTGCTGTTGTCTATGATTCTGCATATATGTGTGGCCTAATTATTCTGCTATGTCATGGTGATTCTCTTTTGTGGAGAGTTTTTTTTCAATTCATACAATTATTGGAGCTATCTGTGTTACAAAAATGTAAGAGTTACTTCAATGTTTTATTATTAGTCGATAAGCTATTTATGGAGAGTGCCGAACTATCATTCTGAATTTTTTTGCGATTGCCAAAATTTTTTCTCTGAAAGGTTCATTTGTGTATTTATGCAAGCTGTTAAAAAATTGTAGGGTTCGACAGTTTTGAAACGGAGTGAGATCCCATCCACGTCCGAACTCTGGGCGATCAAGCAAAGCACATCTGATCTGATCTGAAGTTTGGAGAAGTTTGAAAAAATAACGAAGTGTCCCCCTTGGTAAGATATACATTTTAGTTTATGATTTAGACGTTGCCTAATCAAAATTATGTATTTTCATTTGAATTATTTTTAATTAATTCACTGCAATACAATAATATAGAGAGACATAGAAGATGGAGAAATTTCACTGTGAGAAATCTTGAGTATGGTAGAAGAAAGCGTTGCAGCTAGATAACAGCATGGCCATGTGAAAGAAACGTTGAATACACATGCAGCAAGCACTAAACAAAATGATTACAATGATGGAATCACAAACTAAAATTTTAGGCAACGTTCATGATGGAATTACTGTGAAATCATAGCAGGCACTGAAATCATGGAGTGAAAAGCTCAGCACAACAGTGAACCTCAACAGCAAGTCGCAAACCAACAGCAACCGCGAAAATGGTGGGAAAAAAACCATGTAAAAACCCTTCCACAAAAATGGTGGGAAAAAACCATGTAAAAACCCTTCCGTGACCCCTTCCGGACCTGACAAAACATTAAATTTGGTTCGTTGAGAGTTATTCCCGAAATAACTTATTCTGGAATAAAATGAATTCCAAGTATTTTTTGGAATAATTTTATTCCAGAATAAGCCTCGAAACGGGAATAACTTTCCCAATGCAAGAATAGGAAAATGTGCAACAAACAGCAAATAAAATTATTCCCATTTTAATTAACTCCTATTCGCCCTTTATTCCAGGCGCCAAACGGGCCCTTACAGACGAAGATAGGCATCATGTTTTAGAGATTGGAGATGATCTATTTCAAGACTTGCCTCTCTGCCTTGTTGTTGCCATTTCTGGATTAGGGGTGGGCAGAGCAACTCTTTTTAAACACGTGTACAATGGAACTCATTTTCTATTTGATGACTAGAGGGCCTCATCTAGTTTTACTTTTCATGTCCGGAGCACCTTATGTAGAACAGATTTAACTTGTTTGGAAGAGCTCAGTTTCCAAAGTGCAGTAGCGCACATTAGCTTTTAATCACTTACAATTCTCAAACTATTCATGTACAATTCTCTTTCAAAGCTAGGTATTGCTTATACTGGATCTGTAAAAGTTAACACGATACACAATAATTTAAATGTTACATGTATATTCTCAAAATTAGATTTCCTTTAACTAAACTTGCAGTGTTAAAACATTTACCTTTTCAATAGATGTCTTATCTAAATGTATTACATGAGTAATGTGGATGAAATTGATATAATCTAAATATAGAATATATTTTTATTTCATATTTTATAAAGAAATCTATCTAGAATTTGATTATTTGTATAAACTATCATTATGTATATAATTGTATGTTTGTAAAATTCTATTCATATGCATAACCAACAGGTCATCAAATGAACAAACTTCAAACCTAAAACCAAAGCATCCACCATGTAATACATATTACATGCTCCAATAGTATACAGTGGAGTTAAGAAAAAAATGAATACAAATACCAGAGGGACCAAAGACAATGAAGCACAGTCCAAAGGAACTAGAGAAATAATTGAAAGATGCTTCTAGAAAAATGTCTGAGAACGTGAGCAAAACCTGAATACTTGTATATACATATCATCAATAATCCACTAGGATCAAGGTAAGAAACCCAGATAAATAAGATACTAAATAAATGACAAATACATAGAGAAAGAGTCTCATTGAACTCCTATCCAATATCATGGATGAGAACAGTAAAATGGGTTCCATCCATAATACTGAATAAGGGAAAAAAATTTACAAACAAATATAAAACCATAAAATATATATATGTAGAATTTTAATCTTCATTATGAAAATAAACCTAAAAATAGTAAAGAATATGACTTGTATTTAAACATATATAGTAAACATACTATAGAAATAAATTAGAGATATGTAATAGATTTCTGAACATAAAAATGGCATGCATTCTTGAAGTAAAAAAAATTGAAATTTATATGCTAAATACATAAAGACAATACTCTATCTAGTCCAATTCCCAATATGGCATTCAATTATCATACAATATGAATACTAAGACAAGGGAAAAGAACATTGTGTAGGAATTACAATCATCAAATATGAGGAAGGCTAATCAAGGGAATGAGACAACGACCACGCCTTTATGATTCTTAATGTTTTTTCCTATATGTCGAGTCATATTAATCTTTAAACTATATACCCTAGGATAATGTTTATAAATTGTAGAAAGATAATAAATTGTAGATAAAATTGTACGAAATTTTTAATATTATATAAAAAATAATAGTATGATAATGTATGCAACATTTTTATGAGATTCTTTTTCAAGTTTATAAAAATGGAAGATTAAAAAAATTGTTAATGTTGCTTCTTTTGGCAGGGTGAAAGTTATGGTCAATCTCCAAGAGATTAGGGTAAAGCAAACTTGGGACATAAATCAAAATGTTATGAATATAAACTGGTTGCATTTAATCCAATAAATTTGACAAAATGGCTACCTCCTTAGATAGGATGGGTTCAATGTAACTTTGATGGTTACACAGAGGGGATCCATGTATTTCTATTGTAGGGAGAGTTATAAGGAGATTGGAAGGGCTATCTCATTGAAAGATGTAATAAGAATCTTGGTGTGGGTTCCAAAAATAGAGCATAAGCCTTTGGTTCTTAGCATGGTATCCAGTGATAAGTAGGAGATATATTCCACAACAAGTCAAATTATGATATTGCTATGACGATTTAACTATGTAGTTTTTGAGTCAAACTCATTGACCCATGTTTTGTGAGTAGTGATTAACAAGAACCCATCTCGCATGAGAATGAATGGAAAACTTAGCACTTATTGCATCTAGGTGATGCTCAAAGAGGTGTTCAACACTAGGACTTCCTAGGAGGTCACCCACCCCAGTATTACTCCAGCTCAAGTGCACTTAACTATGGAGTTTCCTCCATCGTTAAACCAATTTTTCTTGCAAATCCATTTGTAAAATCTTTAGCAAGTGTCGTGCCTTATGAAACATTAATTATAAAGCCCCTTAAGCTCATCAATTCATAAGTAGAAGATATTTTCCACAACAAGTCAAATTGTGATATTGCAATCAGGATTCAACTATGTAGTTTTTGAGTCAAACTCATTAACCCATGTTTCGTGAGTAGTGATTCAAAATAACCCATCACTCATGAGAATGAATGGAAAATTTAGCACTCATTGCATCTAGGTGATGCTCACAGAGGTGTGGCACTGAGACTTCCTTGGAGGTCACCCATCCTAGTACTATTCCAACTCAAGCGCGCTTAACTACTGAGTTTCTTCCATGGTTAAACTAAGTTTTCTTGCAACCCCATTTTCGAGACCTTCAACAAGTGTTTTGCCTTATGAACCATTCATTTGAAAGTCCCTTAGGGCATCAATTGATAAGTAGCAGATATTTTCCACAACAACTCAAATTGTGATATTGCTTTTAGGATTCAACTGTGTAGTTTTTGAGTCAAACTCATTGACCCATGTTTCATGAATAGTGATTCACAATAACCTATATCTCTCATATAAATGAATGGAAAACTTAGCACTCATTGCATATAGGTGATTCTTAGGGAGTTTAAGCATTGAGACTTCCTAAGATGTCACCCATCCTAGTACTACTCCTGATCAAGCACACTTAACTACAAAGTTTCCTCCATGGTTAAACCCACTTTGCTTGCAACCCCATTTGCAAAACCTTTAGCAAGTGTTGTGTCAAGTATCAAGTGTTTAACTGAAATGAATTATTAAAGAATTATCCTTGAAGGGAATTCTAAAATGATTCTTGACTATCTTAATGGGGAAGTTGGTTGTCAATGGAAACTGGTAAGTCTTATGGAGGATTGTAAGAAAATGATAAGGAAGTTCAATAGAGTTCAACATACTCTTCATGAAGGGAATAAAATTACAGACCAAATGGACAAATTTTGGTTTAGATTTTATGGAATGGAACTATATCTCCTACCTCTATTGCCCATAAAATCTTAAGGAAACCCTTCCTAATTAGAGGAAATAGATTCTTATCCAAGGGATGCATAATAATTCTTAGCTATGAAGATCATACATTCAAATACGGTTTCTTATCTATTCTCCCTATCGACCCTTGTTCGTGGGGCATAAGGATAAAAAAGGGGATGTTAATATTAAGGACAAGTGGAATTTTGATAACTCTGATATGGAAAGGGAAAATTATAAGATCTTTAAAATTTAAATTAGGTGCCAAGAAATAAAGTGGAACTTTGATCATTAAAACTAGATTAATAAATGGTCTCTAAAAGGCATTTTTTTTTACATTATTATTAACACGCCTGGTATTACAATAAACAAAAAACACCTTTATTTTTTTTTCTTGTATAAAACCTTATATCACGAGGGAGAATGGGTTAGTTAGGAGAAGTGATAATAATGGCAATTCTACTAAGAACTTGTAAAATATTAAAACATGGAAAGATTTTCATATCCTTATTAGTCAAACTTATGAAGAAATGAAAAGACATAGTGACATAAACAAGGCCAAATTATTCATTGGATACTTAGACAAACCACTTTGCCAAGGCTTATGTGGCTTATATTAGGATTAAAATGGCGAAGGACATGGATTTACAAACCTATGGTTAGAGAGTGGCTCCCTAAATATTATTAATTGTTTAATTGGTAAGTTGTCCCCTTGTTGGACAATTAAATCAATGATTGAAGATAACAATCATATGCTTAATATGTTTGAAGAGTATACAATCTCTCAAGTCTTGCGTGAAGGTAATTATGTAGTGGACAATCAACAAATATAGCCTGGGTTAAATATTAGCATATGGTTAATTGGAGTATTAATGATAATATCACAAATGAGAGATTCAAATCTCTCACAATGGTTGAGGACATTCAATTTGGTTTTATTTCATTAAACTATTTTGTGCATAGCATCTAAGTATTTTTATGAAATGATAAATACTAATAAAAGATATTAGAACTAATTTAATTATAAATTATTTTATTAATATTTTAGCTAATAAAAAAAATTTATATTTTTACATAATTATCTAAAAAAAATTCACATTTAAATTGTAACTATAATTTTCTATTAGCTTATCCTTTGAACGTCATTAGATAAAGTGCTAATAATAAAAATATTTGATAATAAACTTTTCACATTAGATGTTTTATTGAATTATTTTAAATTAAATAATTTTAAAGCAACCGAACAAAATTCAAATATTTTAAAAAATGTTTTAATTATTAACTATTTTATAAATAAAAGTAGATTTAAATAACTATTTTATAAACTATATATAATGTGCGTTGCCGTTTCGTTTCTTGTTTCTCCTTTCTCATAAACAAATCCCAATACCAAAATTTTATCTGGTACTCCATGATTCCACCCGAGGCTCTTAAACAAATTATTATGGCAGACAAGGAAAAGTTTAGAGGATTTTCTTCTGTTCAAAGCCAGTGTTATGACGTAGACGATTCTAAACAAAGTCAAGTGAACACAGGCACAAGGTGAGTTGTATAAAAGAGCGAAGAGCTAGAGGATATTGTTTGTTCTGGACAATATCATAGAAGAAGGCATAGGCGAAGTGACATATTATGTTCAGGAATGATCCTCCAGATATCTTACACTGCCATGACTTACAACGATAGTTCTACTGCAAAACAATAATTTGAAAGGACTTCCCAGGATGGATGGCTCCTATGAATTTCAGGTTCCGCTCCCAAAATTTATGATGGGATTGATATGGACAATAATGTTTTTGATTGCAGGAAAAAAAACAGATTTTGAGGAGATCCGAAACTCCTTACAATGTTGGTTCTGGACAATTTCAGGTTCCGCTCCCAAAATTTATGAGTTCTTTGTAGGTTGTAAAATGGGTTAAGTGTATTCGATCATATTATTTTCACTAGTATTTAATTGTGTTTCAACAATTTGATATAGAAATGATGGTAATAAGTCAATCTAATTGAATGATATAGTTAAATTCAGTTAGGCACTGTTGCAAGACATCTATTGTGTTTTGTAAGTAGTGTTTTTCAAAATTTGTAAGTAAGTTACTGTCCTACAGTTATATAGGTTATATTAGGAGCTACAATTTGTATTCAAGACAACAATTTTGTTATTAGTTTTTCATTTTTTTAATAAGTAATCGAACTGATTGTCTTATTTAATGTAATTTTTTGCTTTGTTTCAATACTCTAAAAAAATAATTATCTTAATGTAAAAGTAGTGACGATATTTATATGAACTGCTTGTCTTATTTAATATAACTTTTTGTCTTATTTAATGTAACTTTTTACTTTGTTTCAATAGGAAAAAAATAATGTAAAAGTAATGGCAAAAATATTTAAATTTAAATAAGTTTCAATATTTTAAAATCTCTATATCTAATTTTTTTTATTAGATTATATATTTTCATGTCTTGCTGTAAATTTTCATTTAATAGATTCAATCAAATATTTTCATATTTAGTTGGTATGAGTTTTCCACAATCCATCACACTACATCAAATTTTGTCTTGCTACCATGCATGTTATAAAGTTTTTTTTTAATCAATTACAAGTCTAAAATTCTATGAGTGTCATTTAAAGTAAGTAGTGGGCCTCTCTTGAGAAAACATCTCAACTTTGATTTTACTAAAATCTATTTTTTTTGGTTGTGATGTAATTAAATGAAAGCTTGAGAAGGTATGGAATATCTTAAGATAAGATGATGTAGGAGCATCCTTAGCAATCCCTAGCAATCAACATCATCCAATATGATTATTTAAGTTTAATTGGTCTAGTTTAGTTGTTTTTCTTAAGTGGATTTTAGGTGGGTTTAGGGTTTAGGTTAATAAAGTGAAACATTTTGGTATATTTGTAACAAATTAAATTTGATTCTTGAATAACATTTGGATGAATTTCATGTAATTAAAATTTGAATATGGGGAAGTTAGATGTGAAATTTTAGAAGAAGCATAATAACCTTTTTGGTGGATCAAAACAAGTCCATTGCATGATTGTGGAGATGAAAGATTCTTTATGACAAGGTGGATGCATGGGTGCATGTTTGGCAATTTTCTATTCTAGAAGCAAGCCAACTAAAGAATGGGACAAAGTGGTAAATATTTTATGAAATTGTAATTAAATATTGTAAGAGCATGTTTGTGCATGTGGAATTTTATTTCACCCAAAACTTTACATGTAAATTAAACAAATGATTCAAATTTTTGATAGAAAATTTTTATTTTATAGTTTTGAATAAAAACCTTCCACCCAAAACTCTATATACCACACATACACCATGTGGTTTCAAGAAAACTCATTCCAACCAAAATTGTTTTGGCCTTGAAACACTTTTGATAGAAGCTATTTTTTGGTTGAAAGTGTGACACGAGCTTGTTCTTTTTCTCATTATATCTTATAGATCATTACTCTTGAACAAATTTTTTTTTTCATGAGTATATTCCCACCTTGACTTTCACACTTTAACCCATGCCACAAAATATTGTCGTGTTATACGAATGCGAAAGAAACTTAAGGTGAACCTTTTTAAATAAATTGTGATTAGGTTCTTAAGTGTGGTTGCATGTGCAAACATGTTAATTAATGTTGCCTAAGGTTGTCTCCAACTAACCTAACCTCAATTAACAACCATGTCAACTAAAATTGATGATTGGATTGAAAAGTTAATAAACTATGCTAACTAGAAATGCACTTGAGACTTATAAAATAGAAAGGAAAATAATAAAAAATGTGGTACTAGATGCACATGTATGAAGAAGTGATCTTTAGGACATTTCTTAGAATTTTGTTTTATAGTTTCTTGTGAAGTTTGGATATGTCTAGAGGTAAGGGAATGGTTGTTATGAAGAATGGCTTGTTTGATTGTAATGTCCAATCCTTGTAGCCACCATAACTCTAATGTCCAAGGAGTGGCATTTTTTAGAGAGAAGAGAGAGATATGAAAGTAGTTAAGAAGCTCATTAACATTGTGTCTCAAATTTTAAATATTTCCCACTTATCGACAACCAATAGAAAGTGTAAAATTGATAGTAAACATATAAGATCCTAATAAATGTGAGTTAAAACAATCAATTTAAGTTGGAAAAGTTGCAATTGTTTCACCTAGAAGATGAAATGATGAGTTTGTGAAATAGGAATGAATGAATGTGGACATCATGAGGCATCCCAATATTTATCAAGTCTTGATCTATAATAGAGATATAGAATTTAACTAAAAATCTAAAGTCCTAATTTATGACAATAAGAGAAAATAATAAAATTGAACAAAATGACCTAATAAATCTCTTACTTATGACTTATGAGCATGGATAGGTCTTGAAATCTATTATACACTTTTGACATCAATCTAGGTTAGAAAGTCAGTTATCTAAGGCCTAAGATGAACAATGATAACTTGTAAAGCAACCTTGTCTACTGCTAGTAGTTAACAAGATGACCTTGTGTATTAGATAGCATTCTATAACTTTTAGGAGTATAAGTCAGTAAATTTAAGAACTGATTTGCTTTTGCAACTTTTTTGACATCTCAAATCCTTTAGAAAAAGAACTATGCCTAGTTTTTTGATAAGAAAAATAATGAAAAAATTAAAGTTAAAGAAGAAGCTTTCCTAAATAAATCTCCTTATAAGCTTTTGATAAAAAGTAATTCATATCACTTATATATAAAATGAACTAATCTTAATCATTTATGACCATTAAAACATGTAACATCAGAACATGTAACATCATGCTAGAGAGTTCATAGAAACACATCAATTCAAGTGGAGTATAAGGTTTTAGAAACAATATATGATATTTTGTTGCAAGGTTACTATAATGGGAATGTGAAAGTTGAAGTCCAAAGCAACCTAATGAAGGTATGGTGTGCAAAGGAGGCGTGCATTCATAAAGTCTCAAAGAAAAATTCACCTGAATGATGGAATGACCATTCATAAAGAGTCGAAGGAAAATACAACTACATGATGGATGATACCAATGATGGCTAGAGGTCAATGGAAAAGGAGAGCCTAAAGCTTAATGTTGACATAACACATAGATTTGATGAAGAGCTTGAAAAAATCATATAAAAATCCTTAGCATTGAAATAAAAATTGAAGTGGATGCTAGATACGGGAAGAGAGCCTTTTAGAAGGCATATATAAAATATAATTCTAATATTTTTTGCCTAATTACAAACCTTAGAAATGAGCCATCTAATCTCCTAGAATTAGAACTGATAAATATCACATATTATGACTCACCATTTCCTCAAATCAATTTTGCTTCATATTATGGCCCCCTTCTAGAAGAAGGTAGCCTCCAAAAATTGGCGTATGCTGCTTTGAGTGGCCAAGACATGATATTCTTTAGTAAAAGGCTAAAGAATAGTTCTCCCTGTCTCGACCACATGGCTCTGTGAAGAATTTAGATAAACACATTCAGTTAATAATGGCAGTCTCTTCGCCCTGCATTACCTAAAGGAATGAATGTGGGAATAAAATGAAAAGCACTACAAACTGTAAGAAGCATTTCTCAAACTTGTACGAAACACAGACAACAAGCGAAATACAATAGACCATTCCTGACATTCAATTCAATTCAATTCTATTTTATTCTATTCTAACTCATTAGAAAAATCAACTCAAATCAAATTATTAGGGAAACAATTAGGTTTAATGTTGTAAACTATAAAAATAGTATATATATAGTTATAAATTATAAATTATTAAAATAATTTGAAATAGTGTAAGAGTTAGGGTTAGTGGGACATTTTACATTATGTGTTAGGGTTTGGGTAAGAGTTACAGTTAGGGTTAGGGTTAGGGATAGGGTTAGATTTAAGGTTAGTAGGACATTTTACATTATGAGCTAGGGTTCGGGTAAGAGTTACAATTGGCGTTAGGGTTAGGGATAGGGTGAGAGTTAGGGTTAGTAGGATATTTTACCTTATGAGTTAGGGTTTGTGTAAGAGTTACAATTATGGTTAGGGTTAGGGTGAGAGTTAGGGTTGGTAGGACATTTTACCTTATGATTTAGGGTTTGGGTAAGAGTTACAATTAGGGTTATGGTTAGGGATAGGGTGAGATTAAGGATGTAGTTAGGGATATGATGTTAGATTTACAGTTAGGATTAGTATCATATTTAGTGTAACATTAAGGTTTAAGATTAGGGTAAGGGGTTAGGGTTAGGGTTACTAATACAGTGAGGGTTAATTGTGGGTTAATGATGAGATGCAAAGTGTTGAGTTTGGATTAGTATTAGGGTTAAAAGATTGGTTAAGGTTAGTATGACAAATAGGGTCAATGGTCAAATTAGTAATATGATATCAGGTTCATATGTATTTTTTCTTGTAGGGTCAATGATGGGTTATGGTTACAATTAGGGTTGTGGTTTAACCTATTAAGGGTTAGTATAACCGTTATGGTTAGCATTTGACTTTTGTAAACGATAGGGTTATGGTTATGATTAGGGTTAAAATTTAACCTTAGGAGTAGTTTTCTATATGGTTACAATTATAGTTATAGTTAGTATCAAGATTATTATGTTATACTAAGGTCAAGGTTTGAGTTAGGATGTTATATTTATAGTTATGAGGTGTATCATATTTAGTGTAACATTATACGTAAAGATTAAGGTAAGGGGTTGGGGTTACCATTACACTTAGTAATATGGTCAAGATTAGTAATAGTTACCGTTACATTAGGGTTCAGGTTGATGCTTATGGTTTATATTTTGGTTAAGGTTAGAGTTAAGTTTGATAGTTGTGGTTAAGATCTTGGTTGGGGTTAGGGTTGACATCATGCTTACCCATAGGATTAGGTTCCTGGTTAGGACAATAGTTAAGGTTAGGGTTTGGTTATGGTTAGGATTATAATTCACTTCAGGGTTAGGATTAATATTTTAGCTATGGATAGAGTTAGAATAAGGATTATGATGAGGGTTAGGGTCATGGTTACGATTATCATTTGCATCATAGTTAGGGATAAAGTTAGGGTTAGGTTAGGGATTATAGTTAGCGTTAGGATTTAGATCAAGGTAAGGGTTGGGTTTGGGTTAGGATTTTAAGTATATCTAGGGTGAGGTTTAGAATTATGCTTAAATTAAGAGCTACCATTATGCTTACAGTTAAGATTTAGGGTTATTTTGGGATTATTATAAGAATTAGGGTTTATATCATTATTAGGGTTATTATTAAGATTATAGTTTAGGGTATGCTTAGAATAAGGGTTAGGATTAGTATTAGAATTAATATTAAGGTTAGGGTTAGAATTATGGTTAGGGTTAGGATAAGGTTTATGATTAGAGTTTAAAATTGAGGTGAGGGTTAGGTCTAGTTTGAAGATTAGGGTTATATTTTGGTTATGGTTAGGGTTAGGGTTTAAAGTTATTATTAGAATTGTGGTCAATTTTATAACTCTCTCTCTCTCTCTCTCAATTATCATTTTCATCATAGTTAGGGATATAGTTAGGTACTATAGTTAGGGTTAGGGTTAGGGTTTAGATCATGGTTAGGGTTGGGTTTGGGTTAGGATTTCAAGTATAGTTAGGGTGAGGTTTAAAATTATTCTACAATTAAAAGTTAGCATTATGCTTATAGTTAAGGTTTAGGGTTAGTTTGGGATTATTTTAAGAATTAGTGTAACTTACCTCATTGTTAGGGTTATTGTTAAGATTATAATTTAGGGTATGCTTAGAATGAGGGTTAGGATTAGTATTAGAATTAATATTAAGGTTAGTGTTATAATTATTATTAGGGTTAGGACAAGTTTTGCAATTAGATTTTAAAATTTAGGTTAGGGTTAGATTTTTGGTTATGGTTAGGGTTTAAAGTTATTTTTAGAATTATGGTTAGTTTTATAACTCTGTCTCGCTCTCTCTCTCTCTCTCTCATGCACTGTCTTGCTCCCTCCCCCTCTCTCTCTCTCACATACACACACACATCATTAGAGGTCACTATCATTGAATGAGATCAATACATATTTTATTGTTATTGATACGTTCTTTGATCTTTTTTTCATTAAATGCTTCCTTTCATGAAACTCTAGAATGGATTTGTACATTTTACAAATTTATGCTTGTAGTGTAAGAGAGATGTATTACATATTGAGGAATTGTTATATTAATTAATTTTGTCTGATTTTATTTTTGAAATCTATATCTTAAGAAAGCATTTTTCTATATATAGAAAAGTGTATTTCAAAATTTATCACTTAAAAACTATATTAAAGATCAAAGTTCTTTTCTTTATTATAGTGAGGGTTAGGTTTGAGTTGGGTTTATGGATTGGGTTATGATTTTGTTTAGGATTAGGATTATGGTGAGGGTTAGGATGGTTGGGTTATGGTTTAGGATTATGATTAGCATTAGAGTTTATGGTTTAGGCTTAGGTTATGGTTATGATTATTGTTAGGTTAAGGGTTTACATCATGGTTAGTATTATGATTGGAGTTAGGATACAGTTTAGGGTTAAGATTTATAGTTAGGAATATGATTAGGATTATTTTTAGGGTAAGGGTTCATAACATGGTTACTATTATTTTTGGTGCTTGGATTTTGATTAAGGAGTTAGGATATAGTGTTATAATTAAGAATAGGTTTTAGGATTAGGATTATCATTAGGGTTAGGGTTTACATTATGGTTAGTATCATGGTTTGAGTAATATTTTTATTAAGGTTAAGGTTTGGGGTTAGGATTAGGATTAGGGTTTAGGAATATGATTATAATTATGATTATGTTTAGGGTTAGTCTACATCATAGTTAGTATTATTGTTAGACTTAGAATTTAGGGTTAAGATCAGCGTTGAGGGTTTACAATTAGGAGTATGGTTAGTATTATAGTTAGATTTAAGGTTTAAATCATGGTTGAAATTATGGTTAGGGTTAGGGTTTAGGTGGAGACATTTCTATTATAATGAGATGTATAACTATGCTTCCTTTCATACATATTTTGTTATAGTTTTTTCTTGTATTCACACCAAAATAAAATTCATAAGCATTGAGAAAATTAATTATATAGTTCAAAGTTTCTCAAACTAATTTTTTTAAAAATGAAGATATTTTACTACATTTTATTATTATATTATATAATTATATAGAAAGAAAGAAAATTCAAATCAAAACAATTGTATTGTATTTTAGCTTTGATTTTAGTGGTGGATCCTATCCATCATTTGGGAAATGAAAATAACAACCTTCTCTTATATATTATTAATAATGTAGAAATAAAGAAAATTAAAATAGAAACAATTATATTAGATCTTGTCTTTTGATTTAAGTGATGGATCCTATATCTCATGAATGAAAGTAGAAACCTTTTATTTATTGGAAAATGAAACTAACAATATTATATTATATTTAAATATATTATAAATTCATTTAGAAACTAGAAAAAAAAGTAGTAACAATTATATTCTATCTTATCTTTGATTTAGTGGTAGAATCTATCTCTCATTCTTACACCTCACATATTAGAAAATAAAAATATCAACCTTTTATTTGTTGAAAAATAAATAGATAAAAAAATATTAAAATAGAAACAATTATATTGGGTGTCATCTTTGTAATGAATCATATCTTCATACATCTCATTCTTACACCTCATATTCTCTCTACATTCTAAGAATATGGAAAAAATAATTAAGTATATATAATTTATTGAAAATAATGATTTGTATATAAAAATTAAATCAAAATAAATTTAAATTTAAATAATAAAAATAAAACTATAATCAATAATTTAAAATAGAAGATAAGCAATTGTGGTTTATCTTTTTATTTTCTCCAACAATTCAATACATGTATTGTATATTTTATTAAGTTTCTAAATTAAATTTGATTTGTTTAAATTTAGAAATTACCAAATATTATCAATGATAAAAAAATATAATTAATTTAATATTAATTTTTTTAATAAATTAATATGTTAAAAAAAGAGCATCATCTCTACTTCAAAATTTGTTGTAGATTTTGGTGTCTAATTTTGAAATTTTTGAAAATTATTTGAAATTCCCAATATTATCTCTAGTTTTTTAATTCTTGAAAAAAAAATAAAACACTTTCTGCTTATAAATTTCTAAAAATATTTTACATAGTTGTGACGGTTCAGATAATGACCGAGCATTTGTAGCTGGACGGATTGGCTTATCATTTGTGATGGAAGAATATAATGGTGTAAAACTTACAATGACAATAAATTAATGGCCTGCAAATCTTTAGATAAATTAATGACAATAAATTTACATAGCTGCGCTAGTATCTGCAAAGCTTCAAATAATGCCCAATTTGGGATTTGCACATTGGCGTCCAAATGAAGTACGTTTTATTCAATAAACTATTAAGGATGTATTTTCCAATTTGCACAGAAAATAGGAAAAATGTATTAAAAAATACATAAATAAAATTATATTAAAAACCACATAAAAAAGCTATATTAAAAACTACGTAAAATTTAATTACCAAGCTCTCCAAATGTCTGCAATTTCTTCAAGCTCTCCTCCAAATCTCTGCAATTTCCTCAAGCTCTCACCTGCAAAAGATCAAATCAAATAAGAAGAATGAAATGAGGAGACACTCTTTTATTAATCCAGAGCGTCTCCTCATATTCCCAAAGGATGAATCTCCAAATTCATGCAAAAAAAAACTAAAAACTCTAAAAAAACAAGTTGGTAATGCAAATAAAAAATAGTATATAATAACATGCAAATATTTGCATGAAATTTTAAAAAAAAATTAATTTTTTAAAAAAAAATTTGATTGGGGGACGGGGCCACCACCCCCCATCCCCCTACTGTGTACTTGGATGCTGGTAGGCTGGTAGAGCCAGTGCCATGCACATGACAATTATGGTGTGCATGGCACTACCACTACTAGTTTGCGAGCAACCAAGATTGCACGGTAGCGGCAATCGATCGCTGCGTGGGGCCCCACGGTCCCATGTAAATGGCATGGGATTTTGTGGCGAGTCCCTCTGCACTCAGATTTGCATTGCCACACATTTTTTATTTTTTGAATTGCATTGCCACGTGTTTTTTGATTTTGGGAAGCGGTTTTTTTATTTTTTTAATTTTTAATTTTTTAATTTTTTGGCTTTATTTTATTTTTTTTATTTTAAAATTTGTAACTGGCTTTGATTCTTTAATGTGTACATGACATATTCCTTGGAATATGTCATGCTGGTGTTCTCCCCTTCCGCTACGACTGTATAGGATGCCTCTCGACATAACAATTGAAGAAATGATTCACAAGATGATTGTCATTTAATATATATAATAAGCTAAAAGATCTTTAAAGAAGTTAAAATTGTTATTCTTTTATGTGTGATTATTTATTTTTCATAGGTTAGGTTGACTGATGTTATAATGTCACAATAAAATGATCATTATTTTCCATAAGATTTTAATCTTTTATGAGTTAGGTCAAGTGGTGTTATAATATCATGATGAAATGGTCATTCTTTTGCATGCAACTCTATCTTTAATGGGTTAGGTTGACTGATGTTATAATATCATGACAAATTGGTTATTCTCCTATATGTGATTTTTATATTTTATGGATTAGGGTAAGTGAAGTTATAATATCATATGATAAAATTGGCATTCTTCTACATGCAAATTTATCTTTCATGGGTTAGGTTAGTTATGTTTTTAATATCATGACAAATTGGTCATTCTTCTAATCTAACTCTTTATCTATTAAGGGTTTTGGTAAGTGATGTTATTATATCATATGATAAAATGGTCATGGGCTAGGTTAAGTGATATTACAATATCATGACAAATTGGTCATTCTTCTATATTCGACTCTTTATCTTTTATGGGTTAGGCTAAGTGATGTTATAATATCATATGATAAAATTATCATTCTTCTACATGAAAATCCATCTTTCATGGGTTAGCATGAGTGATTTTATCATACCATAAAAATTTGGTAATTATTCTACATCTAACTTTATCTTTCATGGGTTATGGTCAGTGGTACATTCTAATATCTTATGATAAAATAGTCATGGGTTAGGTTGAGTGATGGTATAATATTGTAACAAAGCTTCTTTTCATATTAGGGCTTTGCCACTTTCACAATGAATACTATTGAATACTTAAGATTAGCATATGGTCATACAATATGTTATTAACATACCTTAGTTGTTTAGTTATTAACACACTAGCACTGTTATCAACATATTGTCACCAAATTGCATCATGACACCATGTTCCTATGAACACATCAATGTCACTGTCACATGTGAAGATGAATACATCACAAGTCTTTCCTTGAAAAGAATAACATCAAAACATCATCTCATTTAAAGCATCACATTCTCTTACTATCAGAGCTCTAATCTACAACACACCTTTTGACATAAATGACAAATATGCCAATAACTCTATCATGAGTATGATAGTGCACATACGTAACATTACAATCCACAAGCTAGTAGTACAAACATTTATTAAAGCCTCAAAACAAGAAATTTTAAGTTTAAACCAAATAAATAATGAAAGAACACAATTGATGATAAAATTTAATGGTGGCCACCAAGAAATAATTTAAAAATTAGAATGAAAATTCACAATAACAAGTCCTTGAGGAAAAATAGATATTTTTTAAAAATACATATAATTAATAAATTAAAAGGTCAACTTCTAGCTTCATCACAAAATCCAAAAACATATAAATTATTCAAAATATAAAATCCAAAATCACACACACACACACATATATATATATATATATATATATTCTTTACAACACAATCTCTTTGTGACTTCAATGAAGCCACCTAAGGGGGGTGAGGGGAATAAGGTGGTCTTGAAAGCACACTGAGCTCATGAACAAATCTCAATATCATAATAGCGAAGTCTCACACAACCTAAGACAATCATATAGTAAAGGTATCATCAATGATAGATCGGTTCATGCATCAAGAGTACACTTAGGTTCATCCTCACCCATGGGTATACATATCAAGGTATAGGTTTACACTATGAAAAAATAAACATGGCTCTACATGTGTGGGGGTCTATAGGGACTAACATCCTTTGTAGTCTTGCACTCAATGGAGGGCCTCTATCTCCCAACATAGTGTGTGTCTCATATATAAGAAATGAATCTACTATAGAGCTATGACCAACACAATATTTGAGTATAAGACTCCAAAGGGTGTACTATATACTCAACCCTTGATTACATGGTGTGCATCTCAGATAGAGGTACATGCTATGGAGATACTACCAAAACACATGGTCGTAACATCAATCGTCAAACACAAGTACTTCACTATCACACCTTGATAAAATAGCTTATTCATAATTTTTGTTACATATACATAAATTTTAGAAAGGAAAAACTTAGGTATACCATCTATGGCATCTATTTTCCCTTAACAAGGTTGGATGAATTATACCACCCACTTGAGATACAACACATTTTTTGGTCTTTTCACATGTCACTACACATATAGATAAATATGAAGTACACTTTAGAAAAGTAAGAGACACATATACATGCACTCTTGAAGATCAACAAGGTTATTTTTCATAAGATCAAATGCATATCAAATTTATTTTTTATTTACTTGTTTGATTAATCACATGAATTTTACATAGGTATTTGAAACAACATAATTTATATCATGATTTTAATTTGTTATACAAAGCGATTAAGCCCATAACGCTCTGGCGTATAAACCTGGATCTGATACCAAATGTAATGCCCAAATTTAAAATGCTATATTGGACATCACACAATCTATTTAATCTATTCAAAATATACCTAATGTGCACAATTTTTTTTTAACACAATGACATATTACATTAATTAAAGCAACATAGTGTGATTCTTCTTGTTAAATCATTTAACTAGAATATAAAATTACAATACATCTACTTAGAACAATAAAGCTTACTACAATTTTCAAATAAGAATCATGAATTTCACTTGCATACCTGAGTTTCTCTTTCACATTTCTATGTTGTGCTCTTATCCCAAATACTTGTGCTTGCATACATGGATAAAAAAATAGATGCATAATATAATATACTTTAAAAGTTAGATACATGATCATAAAGATGATTTCCACATGAATATATTAGATACATAAATCACAAGGTAGTTATGTTTGAATTTGCAAGAGAGAATATGTATGCATAACACCATGGAAGAATTAAACCAATCTTATTTTAATGTATATAAAGATAAGTCCTAAGGACTAGACCTAAAGTCAAGGGGGCTCATCATTGATGGCCTTACCGACTTCAAGCACAAAGACTTTAGAATTCAATTTTAACATGAGAACCAATCCTTTAAAGAATGGTAGAAGTGAGTGTGCAACCCCAGGGAGGACATATGGTGCAAAAAATCATGACATATTATTTTAATTGATATATGAAAAGAAGAAATTATGAAATACGTACTAGCCAAGTAATCCACACTTGGAAATATTATGCTAATGATTGATTCAAATGTAAAATTATATATTGTGGCCTAGTGTTTCTAAAATATATACTTCACATCAATAATTTTATAAAATAAAAGGCTAACTTAATATATCTTAATTATAGTGAGGTTAAATCCATAGATTCAATCTAGGGTATGGCAGTCTATAGTATAACAAGCAATATAATCCTCATTCCTCAAGTAGACACATTTTAAGGGTTTACATCACAAGAACATAAACATAATCCTCATGTAAGGGATCAATTTCACAATTTTTTAGTAATCCTTGATTTACTTTGATCATTCTAATGATGGATTGGAAATTACCAATTCCATTAAAGATGCAATCCAAAGTGGACTTATGTCAATAGTAATCCATAATCTTAAGGATCCAAGAGATGTCTTGTACTTTTCCACATCAATAGGCTTTCCATAGTCCTTTACAAATATGTCTGTCCAAAATATTGAACTAAATATTCATTGTTGTACAATCTTGTTACATCCTCCATTATGCTAGAATATTAGTTATAGGTTAATCATAAACACTCATAATTACATCATAATAGATTATCAAAATTTGATGCAAAATCACATTACTTAATTCTAAATATGAATTACATTCATTTCATTAAACTTGAGGTTAAAAACATTTAACTTAATTGGAAAATATAGCTAGTGTACCTACTACCAATATGTGAAAAAAAATTATATGTGTGAATGAAATCAATGTAACATAGCAGTTGGAATACCCGATAAAGCATACTCCTAAAAATTAATTATGAAACTCACCAAAATCTATCAATGATTCTTTAGCTACATGCAAGAAACCTACCCATAAATCATTTCTATAAAACTCCTCGCCTCCTTGTTTAAAACACCTCTTTATATGAGTCCTACAAAGAAATGTATCCTTATACTATTTCAATCTTGGACCATGATCAGATAGATCACAATGTGCACCTCCTTGCCATTATTCTTATGATTATAGAAACTTGGAAGAGTTCTCTAGATTAGTTTGAGGGCTTCTTAAACTTGGCATAGTTTTCCTCCTATCTACCATAGATCTTTTCTAGACTACAAGATTTATACTCCACATGAACCATTGGCATTTCTTGGTGTAAATATTAGAAAAATAGTATGTAATAGACTAAAAATAGAGAATCTAAACTTCAAATGTCAACAACTCAAGCACGATTTTCCACATGTGCGGCATTGGTTAAGACTTATTCTAACACTCCCCCTTGAGGAATAACCAAATTTTGTTTGACTCCTAAAATATCTCTAAATATTATAAAATTTATTTTTTCCAATGACTTAGTGTATACATCAACTATGTTGTCATAGGTGTTACAATATTGTAGCTTAATCTCTTGAGACTGAACCTTTTCTCTTACACAATGATTTTGAATTTCTATGTATTTTGATCTTGCATGATAAAATGGATTATTTGCAAGCTTGATTACACTTTTATTATCACACTTGATTGAAGTTGGCCCTTCTTTCTTTTGTTCCATATCTTCAAGAATTATCCTTAGCCAAACTGCTTCACATATTTTACTCGATAATGCTTTGTACTCTGCTTCAGTAGATGACTAGGAAATAGCTGGTTACTTTTTGGTTCTCCAAGAAATAATACCTGATCCTATGTTGAATGTATAACCAATTCTTGATTTACGATCATTTAGATTCCTTTCCCAATCAAAATATGAATAACCTGTCAACTCAAAATTCAAATGGTTAGTATATTCAATGCCAAAGTTTACGGTACCTTGTAAGTATTGAATGACTTTTTTTCCTGCTTTCCAATGAGGCTCAAGAGGATTAGCCATGAATTGGATAAGTATTCTATCTAAATATAATATATCAAGCCTTGTAGTTGAAAAGTAGTTCAAACTTCCCACCATATACCTTTACAAAGTCTCATTGACTTCTAAAGTATTATTATCACAACAAAACTTGAAATTATATTCTAATAGAGTACAAATTGTTTTACAATCTTCCATATTAAACCTTTGGATCAACTTGTTTGCATACTTAGAGTATTAAAGTCTTACCTGTTGGAAATATACTATGGGAAAGTGAGATACTGAGAGGGGGGGATGAATCATATATCAACCAATTGTTGCATTTTGACATAAACTAACTTGCATAACATAAACATCAAATTCAATACTGTAATAGCTCTAACATCTTAATCATCATGCATGCAAATAAAACATAACACAATGATTTTGGCTACCCAAAAACCCTTGAAAGGTAAAACTAGGGTGGGGATGACACCCATAAATCTTCACTACTGTAGTATTAAATTTTTCCTATTAGGGCTACAAGTTTGACCATAGAATAATGATCTACCCTGTGAGGGGTCTGCCTTGTTAAGAAACTTTAGACTTATACAATCTACCTTGAAAAAGGATTTAAACTTACAAAAAAGTAAGCACTCGGTTAAGAGATTTACTTAGGCATGCTAAAACCACTCTATTAAGAGATTTACCTTGATTCAACTATTAGAATGTTTACTTGATCCTTTGGTTTGCACTATGATGCTGATAATAGATATTCTCCTTCCAATATAGATTTGATCTCCTATATCAAATATATCTTTGTTTTGTCCTTCACTGCTTTACTCAGTCATTGAACTCTATCTATGTTAATCTATATACTTCTATGTTCTGTATGTATGAGATCCCCTTCATACTCATACTCTTCTACTACGCTCCCTTGATACATTTTAGGGTTTGGATCTCATCTTATAAAGACAATAGATCAACTCCATAAATCAAGATCAACGTTCTAGATTATCTTCTTATGTTGCTTAACCATTCGCCAATTCTAATTGGTTACATGAATTACATAGGGATCAATGATTACAGTTCTAAAGCATAATCACCTTTGTGATTTCCTCAACAAATAATAAATATCATGTAGATGTCGTAAAAAATGATTTACCTAAGTGTTTGTACCATTACAAACACATATGTCAAATCTGGCTTACTCGACATTTGATATCTCTGGTACTCAGCACTTACTGTTCTCCTTTACTGGTGCTTGGCACTAACATGTCTACACAACTTGGCATAATCTTGCTCGGCTATTACTGAAGTACTCGGTGACCTCTAACTTTCTCAGCAGTAACTACTGCTTGGTAAATGTACCATATACATGACTCAACCTATACATGATGACTCAACCTATACATGCTGACTTGATTGCAGTGATGACCAACCAGCATTGCCTATAAAATGACTAAGTGTAAGAAACTAATAGACAAAACAACTTAGGGATCAATAATCTCCCCCTTTGACATTAGTGGCAAAAAAAATTTATCATGACATTTACATTATATTACATTGAGTACTTAAGTAATACCAAAAGCTTCTATAGAATACTGCCCCTAAGACTTGACTTAGTCTACAAAAATATTTTACACATATATATACATAAGAATCCTTTTTCTGACATACAACCAAATATATACTTTTGCAAGACTAGTATTTCATACCATTGGTTGATTCCACTGTGCCATTTCTTCTTTCTTCTCTTTCTACTTTCTGCAATCTGATATTCTATCTTTTCATATCATTTCCATTTCCATATAATTTTTCCCTTCAATATTTTGTCATGGCATATTATTTCCCCCTTGTTTTTGTCACTTGTAATTCCTGGGGTGTAGGGGTTTTAAAGTACCTGTCCAAAAATAGTTTGTGAAGATGCATTACCATTCCCAATGCATTGTCCCAACCGGACCTTACAGACTTCAAAACCTTGGACTTTATTTCTAGCTCGACAGCTAGCTCAACTAGGCTTTCAACAATAGAAATATGAGGATCTTTTTGTACTAACTCCTTTGCCGTGACTAAATCCCTCTGCATAACCTCGAGATTAGGTGTTGACACTGTTTGGATAGAGATTAGTCTAGCCCTTATTTTACCATCATTAGCCACCAACTTGGCTAATCTACCTTGGGCATGTAATAAACTAGTAAAATGAATAGAGTTGGAACTTGCATCCATGCTCAATGAGTGACTTGTAGATTTTAAATCTAGCTGTAGTTTATCTATCAAATCCTGATTATCCTATGTAAATTCTTCAACATTGCATAAATTTTTGTACAAAGAATGTGCATTATGTACAACTTCTTCTAATTTTGTTATTAAGGTAGAGAGTTCTACTTGTTTGACTGCAATGTCTTTAGAGACCTTATTGAGTACTTTGGTCTCAAACTTCCTTTCTAACCACTGCAACAACTTATCATTGCTATCATCTTTAGTCACCTTCTTGACTACATGTACAAGTTTTTCAAGAATAGGTGCAAATGCATTTACATCATCCATCTCAAAAGAATCAATGAAAATACCTTTAATTTCATGTAAAACCAACTTTTGTTGATGTTCCCTTCTCATTTCTTCTTTTTTACTCTTCTTCAAGAGAGATCCTACAAAGTTTGCATTTGATCATAGGTCAAGTTATTAGTATCCCACTTTGCAATTATTATAACTTCTTCTAGCGTCACATGTGTGGTAGGAGATTTCTCCTTCTTTTGTGACTTCTTCCTAGGTGTGTTTCCACTCGGCATCTATACTAAAGCTTTTATTGCATCTTTCTCCTTAGGATCTGGTTTATCTTTTTCCTTCTCATCCTCAGTATTTTCCTTTTCTTTCTCCTTCACATGAGGACTCACTACTACCAATGTGAATTGATATGTTTTCCCTTTTTCTTTTTGTTTCTCCTTGGCAAGTGTAGCATCTAGTTTAATTGTTGACTTGTCCTGTTTCTTGGCACTAGCACTTTGTGTGGCTTGTGTTTCAATTGTGACTATATGGGGGCTTGCTAGTGTAGTCTCAACAGTTGAAGTGCTCTCAATCCATGGATAATCTTGTACTTGTAGTAATACCAGATTGATACTTGGTATAGATTTTTCTTTGGCTTCCTCAACTTGTATATGCTATTGAATTTCCTCTTCAGTCAATATATTCATTTTCACTGGAGTATCCTTAGTGATATCAACAGTAGTTATCTCATTGTATTTCTTTCTCTCTTTAGCCTTCTCAACCTATTTCCTTCTCAACCTATTGTTCACTGACAACCTCCTTGTTGTCCAATTCTACTCTCGTGGATGTGCTCAGTTGTGGACTCTTGTCAACTATAAGACCAAAAAGAATTTTCCATAATCTTGTGCTATGGTGCACAATCTCTTCAACCTTGTGTTGTAGTATGGAGTATGCCCAAAGTTTAGGGACAAATATATTCATATAATTCTCCATATACTACTTGATATAATTAAGGAATAAGTTAGGCTTAACTTGAGAAAGTGTGCTCTCCCTTATTTTCTTATCGGTCATCAAGGCATATTCCCATTTCTGAGATATCTTTTTATACAATTCATCAGGAATCAAGTTCCCTATTTGAAGTGGTGTCATCTTTAATGTACAGAGCATCTCAAGCATAGCTTGTTCTACTCTCTCCTTGTCCTCAATGCTCAGTTTCTCAAATTGAATTTTCTTGAAGCCTACTAGGCCACCAATTCTCTTGATGTTGTGGCATATTTCATCCATAGTCAATGATTTCTTTTGTGATGGAGCCTTCTTCTTCACATCCTCATCACTATCAATTTCTTCTTCATCCTTTTCAAAGATAAGATTTTTTCTTGGTTTCTTTCTTACCTGGCTTAGCATGGCCTTAGCCTGAACTTGTTTTCTTTTCCTTGATGTGGGGGTCTTCTTTTGTGGCTCGACAATTGTAATAGTAGAAGTTTCTCTAGTTCTAGGTCTAAGTACCAAGGAGGAAATAGGCTTAGATTTTTATACCGATTTCTTAATGGGCTCGACAGCTGATGCCTTCTTTCCTTTCTTAAAAACTATAGTCTCATCCTCTTCACTTTCTTCCATCTCACTAGATTTATCTTCTCCTAATCCCTAAGTCAATGTAAGAGGTGCATCTATCTCTTCTTCTCTTAGCATCTTCTCTAGGTTTTTCACTATATTATTTCTTTTCCTCTCCATGGTAGTAGATTTTAATCCCATGGTTATTTTGGTCTAGGCTTCCTCATATGTCCCAAAAGACTTAGTCTTTTTGTCAACTTCTTCAGCTAATAGGGTTGTGATTGTTGTTGTTGTCTCATTTATATTCACTTCATAAGGTAATGGCCTTAGCCATGATACCCTCAGTTCAATAGCTTGTGCATAAGTAAAGTTGGTATCAACTAGGAAACAAATGTCCATGGAGTACTTTTCCACTAGTGATACTGGGATCCTACTTATTTTCCTCATTTTCTTCTTAAATTCTACAAATTAGTTGTCCATTATATACTATCAAAATTTTCACCTATCTGATCAATAAAATCATTATCTGAATGGTAACAGGTTGGTTCTTATCCCATACAACATCCCCAATAGTAGGAAAACTATTATGTATGTATACAAATAGATAGACAAGTAGAGAACTCAACTTACACATAGAATTCTTTTCTTTTTTGATGGATGTGATGTTATTGTCAAGTTGTATCAGTTGTCGCTCGACAAGGTCATATGTATGATCCTTTTTCACCATCTGCCAAGCTTGGTCTACTTCCATGCATGGGGACACTATCCAACTGACTGGATTGATAAAACTTATGAGCTATCACCCTCACTGCAAAATCAATTTCTGGATCCATGATAGTTGAAATTGTCATTTCCCATTTGTTCCATACTGCCTTGTTGTTAGCTTGAATATCGTCCTTACTTTGAGATCTCATAGTCTTCTTTCCTGTGAGGCTAGGGTATCTAGTTACCCGGTGTATCATTTATTTGGTAATCTTGACTGGTCCATCTTCCAACCAAATTTTCATGTCGTGTACTTGGCTTAGTACAATCTTGATCCACTCAACTTTAAATTTTTGTGGAAAATTGAGAGCATGCATCAACCCTTGCTCAGAAAACTTCTGGTGTTCAGGCTTCAACACCCCATTGCTACACAATTTATCATATGCTTCTCTAAGCTCATAGTCTCCAATCTCTCTGATCTTACACATATAGCATGTGTGAATGTCATTGATCATCAAAAACTTTGAAGGGATAGACAATAGGGCACCAGTGAGATCTCCCATAATCACACTCTCAGGAATGGTCTAGAATTTCTATAGCTTACATGCATCATTCCTTACAAGTTGAACATTGAAAAATTCCTTTCCTTGCTTCTTAACTGTAGTTGATGATGAAGATGTCATTTCTTTAAATTCTAGATTTCAACTACTGAAATAGACAACTTGGTAAAATACCTTGCACAAATAGTTCTCATATGTTTGCCGATGGCACATTGTGAAGATTTATGCAAATCACACTTAGCATAAATTGCTCTAGTTAATTGCTCTAGAATCACTCTAAAAAGTTCTCAAATTACTGGTGAAGTGAGAATAAATGGTAACTTCCCACTTTATAAACTTCAAATGGTTAGATTAGGGATTCATTTAATGATTTGCACACTTTCTAGGTCAGATACAGTTGTCTCAGCAATCTCATGTCTACTCGGTAAACATAAGCTCGACCAATACTACCATTTAGTTATGGCTCAGTGTATATCACATCTCGGCTACCATAGGAGCTCGACAAACACTAGTGACTCAGTCACTATGGACTAAAATACTAATGCTCAACATCAAATATACAATGTAGCTTCTTACTCAAATCTGTCCTAATGCATCTTAATCTATGAAGATATGGACCTTAACTTATCAAATGTTAGGAACTGATGTAAAATAAAGCATTATATGATTCAATTCCTAACATACCTCTTTTCTTATTTTGAAGTGGTGTGATCACCCAATCCATCATATTGGGTGACCTCAGGTTCACTGGCTCCACTACTGCTTGCTTCCTCTTTCTTCTTCCATGTCTTGTTCATCTAATTTCTCATCTGATCAAAAGTTTCTTCATCCTTGAATTGTTCATTTCTCGGTATATGTGCTCTATAGTCTTTATTTAAGTGTCCAATCTTTTTGCATTTGTAACATACCATACTTCCACTCATCCAACTCTTAGATCTGCCTCTAAAATGTGTCTTCAAGCAATTTGCTCTGATATGGCCATATTTACCATAGTAATGATAACTATACCATGTATTGTAGTCCCAATTGTATGTATCACCTTTCTTAGGTACCTTAGTCTATTGATTGGATGTCCACTTAGCTTTAAATCTACATTCATATGTTCTATGTCCATATTTCTGACTGTTGAAATAATGTCCTTGAAATCTAGGTGATGTAGGTGGATTACTGGCCTTTGTCTTGCATTCATGTTCCTGATGTCCATTCTTTTTACAGTTAAAACAATATATATTGAATTTTGGTTTAGGATTAGACTTACCAAATTTTCTTCTGCGGATAGTAGTTGTGTCTCCTACCTTTCCACAATGATAGTATGTAGGCTTGTTGTTCTTTGGCTTTTCATTTCTCTGTTCTCCACTCTTTGATGATTCTCCTTCCTTAATGGATGACAAGTGCTCATCATGTCCAAGTCCAAATGTATCACTAGATCTTCTAGGTGACCTTAATAGTTCTTCAAAGTACCTCACAGCTTCATTAGGCTTGTTCATCCTTTCATTGAGTTCTTTTTCAGATCTAAGTTCATTTTTCAGTTGTCTATTTTCTGATCTTAGACTTCTGATTTCCACATCTTTTCTGCTTAGTTCTTGATTATCAAGTAATAATTGATTTGGGTATATGCACAAAGATGGGGGACCAAAAAGGTGCCACTTTCCTTTTGGCCCCCAAACAGCCATAGTGCATACACATTAAAGTGTGTGCACCCTATAGGGCACATGTGCTATGGCTTGGGGTGCCCAAGCCTTAGGCTTAGGCAATTCAAAACATAGCACTTGTACCCTATAGGGTGCATGCGCTATGCAAAAAGATAATATGTGTGCACCCTATGCAAAACCTAGAAAAGTGTACCATGCATAGTCTTTCATAGTGCTAGCACGCTATAGCATGTGCACCCTTTGCAAGAAACCAAGAAGTGGTTCTAGAAAAGAGTAACATGCATAGTCTTGCATAGCACTAGTACACTATAGTGTGTGCACCCTTTGCAAGAAATAAAAAAAGTGGTGCCAGGAAAGCGTAACATGCATAGTCTTGCATAGCGCTAGTGCGCTATAGCATGTGCGCCCTTTACAAGAAACAAAAAAGTGGTGTGTGTGTGTGTCTATGTTAGAGAGAGAGAGAGAGAGAGAGAGAGAGAGAGAGAGAGAGAGAGAGAGAGATTTCATAGATTTTAGTAGTGCGCACGCACTATGGAAGTCATAGATTTTAGTAGTGCACATGTGCTTTGTAAGGCATTGGAATTTACCAATCCTAAGGCTTGGATTTTCCTTGGAGATCAAACCCAAAGGCTTGGATGATTCAAATAAGCCTTAGACGTGTTTTCCAGCAGACATACAAAAAAATGACATTTTTTTTGTGTGCTCCTTGGTAGGTTTACTCATGGATCAAGAACGTAAAAATCAGATGACGTGATATTGCAAATCTCTCTGTTAGCTATCTAAGCATATAATTTATTTTGAATTTTGATTATGTTAAGTTTTTCACCTTTAACTTCTTTTGTGTGTATGTCATTTTTTGTTAAAAACCAATGTGTAGTATTTTGGGCATAGATTTTGGCTCGTTCATCAAATTTTGCAACAAGTTACATTTTTAGAAACTAGACTCCATTCTACATAGTTTTTTTTAAAAAAAAATTGGATTTTTGATTAGTTTTAATTGATTTCTAGTGGGAGTACATAGAAAATTCATGTTTTCAGGATGTGTGCACTTCGTAAATTCATCAAAAACTATACATTCATAAAAAAATTACCCAAAAAATCTGGGATAAACTACATGGTGTTAGCTAACTTATCACTAGAGTGATTAAAAAAATTCAAAAAAAAGTTAACATTTTAGGGGAAGCACACCAGACGATATGTTATGTTTTTTCACAAAAAATAGGATGACTTTTTGTGCTCCCCCTTTTTGAGGGCCTTAATTTGCACCATTTTCAAAATAAGTTAGTAGTTTAGGAACTAGATTTAGAGTATTACAACTCTTGTTTTTGTCACATCTTAAAATTTTGAGTCTAACTATCTTCAATTTCTTATTGAAGTTCAGAGTTTGCTGATTTCAAGAAAAAAAGAGGCATCTTATACCCCCTTTTTGGTCCCCCATCTTTGTGCACTTGCCCATTTACCATGTCCAATTGATTATTTTCCATCCTTTGCATGTCACATTTCCTTTCATCCAATCTTATAGATAATTGTCTTTTATCTTCTTCAGCCATTGTCTTGTCATCTTCAACTTTCTTTTTCTGTTCAACAACTTCAAAAAGTCTTACCGATTGTATTTCTTGTTCTCTTTTCAGATTTTTGATGTCCTCATTTAGTATTTTGTTTTTATCTAGAAGATCTTTTATAGCTTTGTCACTTTCAGCAAAGTTTCCACTATCAAATAGTCCTTTAGTATCCTTTTCTTGATATTGAGTTTCGTTATGTTGTATGACCAATTCTCTTCTTCTACTTAAGGATTTCTTCAATTCACCTCTGGTTGCTTCAAGTTGATGTAGTGGAAGATGAATGTCAATCTTCTGATTCTCTATAATTTTTCCCAACTTATAAACCTCCATCTCAAGATCTTTGACTCAAAAGTGGTTAGACTTCTTTAAGAGACTAAGCTCTAATACCAATTGTTGGAAATATACTATGGGAAAGTGAGATACTGAGAGGAAGGGGGTGAATTAGATATCAAACAATTATTGCATTTTGACATAAAATAAGTTGCATAACATAAACATCAAATTCAATATTGTAAGAGATCTAACATCCTAATCATCATCCATGAAAATAAAACATAACACAATGATTTTGGTTACCCAAAAACCTTTGAAAGGTAAAACTAGGGTGGGGATGACACCCACAAATCTTCACTACTATAGTATTAAAGTTTGTCTATTAGGGCTGCAAGTTTGAGCATAGAATAGTGATCTACCTTGTGAAGGGGTTTGCCTTGTTAAGATCTTTTAGACTTATACAATCTACCTTACAAAATAATTTAAACTTACAACAAAGTAAACACTCGATTAAGAAATTTACTTAGGTCTACTAAAACCACTCTGTTAAGAGATTTACCCTGATTCACCTATTAGAATGTCTTAGCACCTTATCCTTCAGTTTGCACTGTGATGCTGATAACATATCTTCTCCTTCCAATATAGATTTGATCTCTTATATAAAATATATCTCTTTTCTATCCTTCACTGCTTTACTCGGTCACTAAACTTTGTCTTTGTTAATAAATATACTTCTTTGTTCTGTATGTATGAGATCCCCTTCATACTCATACTCTTCTTCAATGATCCCTTGATACATTTTAGGGTTCAAGTCTCATCTTTTAAAGACAATAGATCAACTCCATAAATCAAGATCAACGATCTAGATTATCTTCTTATGTCACTTAACCATTCCCTAATTCTGATTGGTTACATGAATTACATAGGGATCAATGGTTACAATTCTAAAGCATAATCACCTCTTTGATTTCCTCAACAAATAATAAATATCATGTAGATGTCTACCAAAACTATTTACCTAGGTGTTTGTGCCATTACAAACACATGTCAAATCTGGCTTACTTGGCATTTGATATCTCTAGCACTCAGCACTTACGGTTCTCCTTTATTGGTGCTCGGAACTAACATGTCTATACAACTCATCATAAGCTTGCTCATCTATTACTAAAGTACTCAGTGACTCTGAATTTCTCGACAGTAAGTACTGCTCGGTATATGTACAATATACATGACTCGGCCTATACATGATGACTTGGTCGCAATGATGACTGACCAACATTGCCTAGAAAATGACTAAGTGTAAGACACTAATAGACAACAAAACTTAGGGATCAATATTACCATCCTATCTCCACACTTTAATTCCTAAAAAATAAGACATTTTCCAAGATCCTTTATTTCAAACGCCTGTGATAAAGCTTCTTTGATTTCATCAATCAACTCTATTTAACTTCTTGTTATAATTAAGTCATCCACATACAAAGAAATCATAAGTTTAGATCTACTATTTTTAGAGCAAAAAGACATATTCCTCTACATATTTCAAGGTGATTACTCTGTCATACATTTCATTTCTTAGTCTAGACCTATTATCATATCTTAATTAGGCTAATTGCATACACTTAGCATCTAGATCTATCTTACTTTTCTCATTAAATCAATTGGTTCAATTTCACATTTGCATTTACACATCTTTAATCAAATCATACATTGCATGAAAGAGGAGTTTCTTTCATACTTCCTTGGTATAATTTTGGTTTACCATTGATATTCCTTCATCTTCTTGGGTTTTTCTAATCTAACTTGTGTTAACTTGGGTTACAATAACCATTCAAATAAAGTACATCATCTCATAAAAGAATACCCAAATACAACTGAACCATAAGGTATACATGATAACCCACATCCACTAAATAAGTGACAAGGTATGTAAATATATTCTAAGTACAAAGTGCAATACAATAAATGAAATATAAACATAAGTCTCCAATGATAAACAAGAAGATACAACTACTACAAGGATCATCCAACACTGGTACGAGGACGTTGGAATCTCAAATGGTAAAAGGATCACTACCACCCAACCACATGGAATGAAAGGTCTACTCTCACCATTTTGAGGAGATAACAACAGATCCCAGTTGAATAAAAAACACCAAAAACCAACACAATACAACACCTAGGAAAGGGATCATGAAATCTCTCTATCTCAAAAAGGTACAATACCAACTACAAATATAAAACATACTCAACGAGAGGCAACCAACACACGTAGGAAACCTAAGATATACAAAGGGAAGTGTCATGACATGAGCCTACTCTAAGGTTATCCTGGTAGTCTCTCTAGACCCTGATGCCCTAGGGACTATATGTGGTATTAGTAATCCTCTCATATAGATGAGGTACCAACTATGCTATATCTAGTCCACAAAGGTGATAAGCATCTTCTCACTCCCATCCTAATCAAGACCTCAAACAAGTACTCAGGCATAGGTGAGGCACACATTATCTTATTAGCTCATTTTAAACTCTCAATATATTTAAGTTATCACTTTATTAACTTGCAAAGGATACCTAGGAAGCCACTTGTGGGCTCGAATGCCTCCAAACAAAGTCACTTTCAATCTATACACCCAAATAACCTACCCAAAATAACAAAGAGACAAATGAACAAATACCACAAAAGCTTCTCATAAATCATGATAATCATCGAAGTAAAATAATGGACCATAGTAATCATGATAATCATCGAAGTAAAATAATGGACCATAGTAGAGAACAACACATCCTATACAAGGATCAAATAGTCCATCTCAATATAGACACTACCAAAGATCATCCATCCCATAATGGATATCTTAATAAATTAAAAAACAATCCTCATAGTCTTATATCAAAAGACCAACAATAATCACAATGTCAATGACATCCATCTCCAAACATGAAGTAACATAACCCATAGAGATAATCATCCAGAATGTAAAACAATCATAGTAGAGGACATAAGGTGACCAAGTAAATTAGACTTAATCGTAATAATGGTCGTCACCTTTTTGGTCAAATGAAATAAATATTGAGACACAATTCAACATATGAGATACTCATAGATATCACATAATCATACATGATCCAATCACTTAATCACTTATCATAGATCAACAGAAAAAAACACTTTAAAGCCTTAGGTATACAATTTCTAAAAGTCAACGTAATTTCTCCAAATAAACAACAACAAATAAGGCAATAGAATACACCAAGTAGTCAAACCATAACACAAGTCTCAGTTGTTTAAGAAGAGTCAATTATGTTTACTAAAGTCTAGTTTAACTTATTAAGAAAACATTCATTTAAAATCATATGCATATATACTTTTTAAATAAGTATTGAAATAAAATCTCCACGCATATCAAAACACCATGTATTTAAAAATAAAACAATGTTATTAATTTTCTAAATATAAATATAAATGAAAATATTAATATTAAAACCCACTTGTTAAAAATATCAATTAATATTTATTTATTAATTAATTCTCTTTTTTTAAAATAAATAAATAAAAATTGTGTGTGTGTGTGTGTGTGTGTAAATACATATGTATTTGTTTTTCCATTGGTTTTCTAATTTCATTATTTAGTATATTTTTCTCCATATATATATTCTTTACTACTTTCTTTTAATTGTATAAAAAGATTATGCCTATATGTAAATATTATATATCTATTTTAATTTGATTTACTTCCTAGGATTTTAACAAAAAGTATAAACAAATCCTAACTGATTTAATACAAGGTTTTTCCTCAATATTTTTCTAAAAAAAATATGAAGTATTCACAATTCTACAATCACAAGATTTCTTCAACCAAAAAGCTTTCAAAACAAAATTTCATACAAAAGAAGAATTACAAAACTACCATCAACAAAATCTGGTAGGCACAAAATAAATAATCTTTTCAAAGAAAATTTGATCTACAAAGGTTTCAAACCTACCTTAATCCGCCAATTGACGGAAGCCACAAAGAACAATCCAAAAACCCTAAAAATTCCAAGCTTTCATAATTTCTTTCAATTCAAACTCCAAATCAAAATGTGTAAACCTCTGTGTGTAAAGAATAATGACCAAAATAATCCTAATAAAGGAAAACTAAGAAACCTAGGATTTTTCAAGACTCTTGCAGAATAAAAAAGGAACTCAACCTTAAATTGAGTAAAAATGATTTATTTACTATTTTTAAAATTTTTTTTATCAAGTCACTCACCTTGAATTTTTAAAAAAGGTAAAGTTCTAATATCTTAATAAAATGTTTTCTCATATGCAAATCAACATTAAAATCACTTAACCCCTTTTTAACTTCTTTTGCATTTAAATATTAAATTTTATATTTTAATTAAATTAAAATCCCTAGCATACTTGAAATATGCAATTTAATAATAAATATTATTTTATATTTAAATTATGCATTTAAATTCTAATTTAGACTTAGTAAATTTAATTAAATCCCCACTTTCCATAATTAGACTTTCTAATTAATTCTTTGTAATAAACATTGGTATTTATTTAATTCTCATTAATTAAATAACCTTATATTTTAACATTCCAATATTTTATAAGATATAAGTAATCAATCACAAAATTAAGTTTAATTAAATCCTTTATCTATTTTATTACAAAATCCAAATCAAACATATAGGCATGCAAAACCTAAAGAAATTGACTACATCAAAAATACTAAATCAAACACAAAGGAAGGGTTTGCGAATGACGTCACCTTAATGAATTCAGAGGGTAATAACTAAGGTACTTGTCCACTATTTTGGACAATAAATAGCATAGGTTGAGATTTGGGTCTATCTGCTATCTTCCCTCTCTTACCATTGAGATATTGTGGTAGGGCACACTCATCGTGATAATTTAGGGAAGTTGATGCCTGGTACCTGAAATCTTGCATAAAAGATGAGTATGTACATAAATGTATAAATATATAATAGACAATGGCAGGGATTGGTCAATCACGTGGATCTCACAAGTAAGTAACTACGACATCCCTCAACCACATCAACCACATCAAATAGAAATATAAAACATACACGCTTGATCCATACACATGTAGGTATGGGGTTAGTAAATCTATAAATATAAATGACATCATAACATATAGAAAATCAGACTATGGGAGGGGTACTATACATCGAAACAATCACTTTCTATTATTATAAGCAAAATAAATTAATATAAAAAACTTAACTTTATTATTGTTGACTTTACAATTATTTTGTATCATTTGTAATGTCATTCAATACTATACATTTAAATATGTGCAAATAAAATTTAATATTCATTTTTAATAAATAATTATATTTTAAAATGATTTTTATCTTAAATTTTATTCCTCATAAAAAGGAAACTTTAATAGAGTTTAATTTTTTTTTACAATTCACAATCAATATTTTTCATTTGAAAGGTTGCAAAAATATTGTCTAAAGCTCACGAATCTACTTTTACCAAAAAAATCTAAAACCTTGACCTTTTTATTTTTTTAAAACATTGAATAGATTGAAGAGGGATATTGGCTTTGGTTTTTCTAATTTTTTAAAATATGTTTCCATTGGTAGGGTCTCATAATATTTTTTTCTTGCAAACTCGCCTTAATTTTTAGAATCTTGAGGTAATTTGTTTGTTATAGTTTTAGTGATTTTTCCTTTTCTTTTTTGAAATAGAAGCAAGATCAGTGTTTTTCTATATTATTTCATTTCAAAATGATTTTATTTCTATCCTTAAATCAATATATTATCTTAATGTTGTTTTCATATTTGATATTATTGCAAGACATAGTGCTATGTTTTTTATAAAGTAATGCAACAAAATAAGGGTGTTGTCCCTTTACAAACCAACCTTGAGGGTTATCAATAGTAGACCAACCATATCAATAGTAGATGAGCATTATCAATACAATAAAAATATCAATAGTTATACATAATCAAAATTTTAACCACTCGAGGAGAAACAAAAGAAACCACCCTAGCACGACTATCAAAAACCACAGAAAAAGAACAAAATTGAACCTTTCCACATAGAAAAGGATAAACTATTACTATGTAAAGCATAATAACCAGAATAGTAGTATAATCCATAATAATATCGATAAAAAAAACTACCAGAGTCTAGCATAGTATCAAACATAGAAATCAAGCAAGTTTTAAATAGAGACCACTTAGGGTCATAACCAACAATAGTGAAAGTACTAGTCCAAAGGAAACTACGTAAAACAACATAGGGTTGTGAAGACCAAAGAAAGCCAAAATGCAGAGACTGGAGAGATGGAATAGCCCTATATTTTTCCTTTTTTCATTCTCTAGTTAGCATCATCATCACCCAATCTTCAATGAGGAACAAGAAGAGATCCTTATGATCTTTTGCATCCTTTTCATCTTTACTGTAATGCCCTCCCTAGGGAACCCAGGAGATATTAACCTAAAACATGATACTAAGTTTGTAGAATAATTATTTTCTTCAATTTTTACAAACAATGATGAATAAACAAGGGGAACTAAAACATGAAGTTCCATAAGAACATAAACATACATCATAAATATAATCTCCAAAGGTAGATTACACATCTCAAGGGTTCCTTGATGTAGAAACTATGAATACATTAACAACTAAGAATTTACATGATACATCATAAGTTACATCTGAATAATAAAGTACACATACTCATCAAACATCCACTACACATGTCATAGGGTATGTGATTACAATAAATTACCATTACAAAAGGGAAGTGTAAGATCAAGAATAGAACTCCAAGAAGACAGGAAAGAAAGTAACTACAACCAGGACCATCCAGCACTGGTACAAGGATGTCAAAGTATCAAATGGTAAAAGAATCACTACCACCTGACCTCGTGGAAACATGTGATTCCACTCCCACCGCGCTGAGGAGATAACATCAAATCCCAAATGAATAACAATACCAAACAATTAGGTAGACTAAGAAAGGATCCTAGAAGCTCCTATCTCAAGGTACCACTCATAATTACAAAGTACACATAATAATCCCAAAGGCAACCAACACATGTAGGAAACCTAGAATGAAATCAGGGAAGTATCATCACATGAGTCAACTCTAAGGTCCCTGGTAGCCTCATTGGACTCCGGTCCCTATTAACTCTATGTGGATTAGTAGTCCTCTCATGTAGATAAGGAACAACTAATTATGTCAGACTCACCATCACTATTGGACGGGCAAGAATCTTCTCCCACTCTCATCCTTAGCCTATACTAGCACTCAAGACATGGGCGAGGAACCATTATCTTATTAATTCATTTTAAATTCTATTTAATTTAATGTTATCACTTAATTAAGTAACCTACTAAGGATACCTAGGTAGCCACTTCTAGGCTGTGATGCCTCCAAAGTAAGCCACTTTCCTTCTAACACCTAGATAACCTACCCTAGGTTTAACAGTCTCAAGTCATGACTCTAAGTCAAAAAAGTCTCAAGAAAGCTCAACAAATGGTTCCAAGAAGTGATAGGAACACAAATATACAAAATCCATCATAATATAAATCTCCACAAAGGGTTGGGTTTCATTGATCAATTCCATCCAAGTATGCAAAACATACATAAAATAGTAATTTATAATCCCGCCTCTGGTAACAGTCCTACTGGGCTGACATACTAAATCCCTCTAATCCTCGAATCACATAAGGCAATAAAAGACAATAATAGAATTTAATTTGATAAACTACTTTGTAATATCCATCACGAAAATTAATTTATCTGATAATTACTAATAGACTATAGTTATACAAAAGACAATAAAATTCTAACCCTACAAATCAATTTATAACATCCACAAAATTAATTGATTTTAGGCATTAAAATTATTAACTCAATATAATCTTATAGTCCAAAAATACACCCAAACTGCTTTACTTTTGAGAATAGCAATCACAATATTAAAATAATTAATTTCAGCCAAATAAATTTAAATAATAACATATATCTTTGCATGACTAAATCACCCAACTGAATTCCATTCAAATTAAAAAAATGTAATTATTCTCCTAATAAAATATGCAAAAATATAAATATCCCATCTTATTATACATCAAATCAAATGCATGTAAACTTATTCTATTTACATGAAAAAAATAAATAATGCAAACAATTAAATTTCCAATTGAAATCAACATATATATCTTTTTTTAAAAATAAAATAAAACTATATTCAACTTTTAAATAAAATATAAATTTTTTTAAAAAAAAAAAAACTAAATTAAATTTAAAAAAAAAGTAAATTATTGATGTGGGGAGGGTCCATTATACCCCTTTCCCCACTTGCCCTAGCATACCCAAGGGTACTATCGTGGCAGTCCAAGGACTATGCATGACAATCCCTTTGGGGTTGTCATGGCAGTCCCTCATGGGGCTATGCGCAGTAGTACCCTTGGGGTTGTCGTGATAGTCCCCATGGGGGCCTGCACACGATAGACCCCAAGGGCTCGTGCGGCAATCCCCATGGTGGGCTACACATGACCCAAGGGCTTTTGTGTGGCGTATGGGGGGCTGGGCTATGCCCGCTTCCCAAAATAAATAATAATTATAAAAAAAAAAATTAAAACAATTTTTATTTATAATAATATTTTTTATTTATTTATTTTAGAAGATATCCACTTTAAAACACGCAATATATATATATATATATATATATATATATATATATATATATATATATATATATATATATATATATATATATATATATATATAACTATAAAATAATTTTCACTAGCAATTAATTTTTTGAAAGTAAAACAACAAAGGTAGGGAAATAAATAAATTATATTTATTTTATTTTTAAGGAAAAATAGAATTAATTTCCTCAAGCATATTGGAAACCCTATTTAATTAACTGGGTATTCTAATCAAACCTGCTCTAGGGTTTGTATGGATTTTATTTCCCATTTAAATACCAATCCGAATTTCCAACAAATAAATCCATTAAATTTTTTTTAAGCCTGGGGTTTTCCATACAATGATCAATTTCGTAGAATACCATTTGACATAAATCCAACTCTAATGAAAAAAAAAATTCAAGTATTGCATACAACAATAATTTCCTTAATACCAATCTCAGAATATCAGAAGAAGAGGAAATACATGCAACAAAATTCCAGACATGCAAATCTATCAGGCATAAAGATTAAATTCTTTCAAAATTGCAAAACACAATCACAAGGATAATTGAATCCTACCTCAAATACCAAAGAATAAAACCAATGATGACCGACAAATGAAGGCAAATCCAAGCTATCAAAAAATTGCTCCAAATTGAAAACCTTCAGCCAAAATTCTCCAAAACCTATGTGTTGAGAATAATGGTCAAACCATCAACATATAGGAAATCCAATTCCATATGCAAGGGTTGAAACTCAACTCCACAAAAAGATTTTCCTTAATCGATTCCTAATTTCAATTGAACTAAAGTCCAATTTCTAATTTGCTCTTGTTGAAAAAACTTAATTCAAAATTAACTAATTCCTTTAATTTTATTTACTCAATTTTGATTGTGCAACTTAATGCATTCAAATTAATTTAAAAAATATAACATTTAGTCTACTTGTAAGGAATAAAAATGAATGTGATAATGATGTGATGTGCTTTAGATATAGAAGAATTGAGGAAGGTAAGGTTCTCTTTTTAATCCCAAATTCCCAAAGGAAAGATCCAAATTGATTAACCACAAGAAAATGGTCTACGCATAAATGAATCAATCGATGAGTAATAAGAAGAAAGAGGAAAACCTTACATTCCATTTTGGGAAAGAGTATTAAAATCTTAATTGAAATGAATTGAAGACAAATATGAACCTCAAAGTATAGCAGATCTAGAAATTTCTATTTTTTGGTGTGTGTACTGACTTTCTGGAAATTCTACTATCAAATCTCGAACGGAAACATAGAGACAAAGAAAACCCAGAAATCTTTTTTCTTTTCTGAACCAGGTCGACCTTGACCCAAATGCAAGTCGACCTTGACCCCTTTATGTTGACCTTGACATGCTTTTCTCCGATGGAAAATTTATCCGCGGATCCAGAAAGTTTTCCAGAAAGGGTATCCAAATCTGCCCTATAATCTGTTGTTTCATACCTATTCTTGCAAAAAAAATGGTTTTGTTGTTTGAATGAGGTGTTTTCCTTGGTCAAACCCTAGTTTTGGAATTAACCTTGAAATATAATTGAAATTGCAATAATAAACAAAGTAAATAGAATAATTCACCTTGCTTATTTTAAAACCCTTGTGGAGGATTCAAATCCTTGAATCCACAAGTATGGATACTCCAAATGGATGTAGAATTGTAAGATGTCTCAAATCAATTGCATTTAGATCTTCAACACCAATCTTGAATGGATCTTGAAATAGGAAGAAGCTTGAATGGATATGGATGAAGAAATCTTCAATAAGAGGGCTCCATAGAGCTTGAATCCTTCAATGGCTACTAATGGATCTCCTTGATGAATTGGATCTTGAATGCTTGAAGGCTTGAATGCTTGAATTCTTGAATGATTGAATGCTTAAATGCTTCCTTTCTCCTTCTTGCTTTCTCTCTTGCTTGTTGGTTTTTCTTTCTTTATGGTTCATCTGGGTTGCCAAAATGAGAGGAGAAGGTCTCCTTATATACTAGTCTAGGGCACAAACTTCTAGAGAGGCCGACATATGAGAAATAAATCCCCATTAGGCCTATACCCTTAGAAGTGGACCTAAATAAAATATATTTTAAAGGTCACTATTTCAAAGCCCGAAACAATCGACCTGAAAGTGGGAAAATAAATCTTTTTGAACCCCGACATCCAAAAATCCTCAGAATTTGAAATTTGGACCCTAGGTCAGGGTCAAGGTCATCCTTGACCCTAAGGTCAAGAACCTCAAAATCATAGAGAAGGATGCTAGAAATAGGTAGGAAATCTAAGAGGAAAATAGGGCAGGATAGGGGAAAAAGACACATCCAAGTCAACGACCCATTCAAGGCATTTGACATGACCCCAAACCACTTACTCGGAGGGCTAAACCCATCCTAAATGGAAGTTCTTCCATTTTTTGATGATACATTTAGCCCCCACTTTAGCAAGAGTATGGAATCGATGCAAACTCTTAGTAAAGGAGATCACAAAGAAAAAGAAACTCTTATTGAAATCAAAGGGACAAAGAAATCCTCAAGGCCCCAGGGACTCAAGTCTTTGTCACCCCAAGATTACAATAAGAGAGACATCACTAGAAAAAAGAGAGAAGAGGGTGTGATTACCTCACCCAATGAGAACCTATGTCCCATTGTGAATCACATAAGGAAACAGTGCAACTGGAAAGATGGAGTTGAACCTCCTAGTGAATGTGGCTACTCACTAGTCAACCCATCAAGGATTCACCCTAAGGAATATTCTATTCCAAAAGAAAAAATCAAAAACAAGAGAGATCCAGTCTTAAGGACACCTTCTGACCTTAAGGGATCAAAACCTTGAAAATTGAAACTGGAGGGATCAAGAGATCCTATAAGGTAAAAATTCATGCTTTAAGGATTAGTCTCTAATCCATAAATGGAGAAAAGTTTTGAAAAATATCTTGAAAGTGCGTGTGTGAAAAAAGTGAGCAAAGCATATGCCCCCATGTTAAAGTCATTTCTAACACTTTAATAGGAGCAATGGCTTGAATGGAAACATAAATAACTCCACTTATTATGTTTCCACTACGAGATGCCCCCAAGCGAAGACAAATCAAGGGAAATACCACATAAACATACAGAGAACACAAAAGGGATCTACCTACCATGGGGTTAGTATGATCATAAGATAATATATATAATATTATTACAAATGAATTGACATTATTCCCTAAAGAAAGTAGAACTACAATCACAATGGAGAAAATAAAATGCAAGAGTTACGAAGAAGAGTCTTTTCGGACCACAACATGGAGACCAAAAAGAATCAGTGCTACCAAGTTGCAAATCCAAGTGGACTACACAAGGAAAACATTTACGAACAATAGCACAAGTACAACATAACATGAAAATAACATATAGAAGAATACAAATACATATAGAGGAATTGTACAATAGGTTTTATTCCTTTATCACCTTGTACCAACAAAGTAACAAGGGTCATATAAAAGAATCTAACAAACATTTAGCAAACACATTATGGGAGAACTACAATACAATAGAAAAACACACAAAAATCTACCATGAAGGACAAGCCAATCAAGCGCATTTTCTACTCTCCCCATCTTGGTCTATATCATTTAGGGAAGGTGGGAAACTCACAAGAGGGACTATATCCAACATAGTAGGAATAATAGCCAGTTCCAAACAAGGATCCTCTTCAGAATTGTGATGTTCGATACTATGTGTAATTATCAATTGTGTTGAAAGAATATTAGGTAAATTAGTATCAATGTCAATAATCTCATATTGATCATTAACATCATTAGGATCATCAAGAGTATCTTCTTCATCAAGATTAATTGAAATAGAATCTAAGATACAAATAGAATCATCATAATCATTCATCTTAACATCATTATTAACATTAAATTCTTCCAACACATTAGGAATAGGTTGGTCAAAAGAAGGTAAAGATCTTTGAAGAACTGAGGCACGAGCCTAATCTTGAGCCAAATGCTTCTTATGATGTTCATTGGTAGATCGGTTACATTTTTTCTTGTTTGAAATATGTTGAGAACTAGGAGGAACAACCACCAGATCCTTCATAGGTTCTATAGGAGGATTAGTAGGATTCTCAGTAGGCTGAAAAGAAACATGAGGAGCTTGGTTAACAGAACTAGAAGCAATGGATAAAGGAGGTATGGAAGGCATAGGAAAAAGACTATGGTTAAGATCTATCTGAGGCATGCTTAACTCAACAATATTATGATTTTTATAGGCTTGATATGATTGAAAAAGGTTATTAGGTTGAGAATGACATAAATTAGGTGATGAAGGCCAAAAGAAGTCAAGGGTAGCACAATCCCTAGGCCTAGAAGGTTGATATAAACTATGATTAATTATCTTTTCTTCTTCATCATGAATTAATTTAATACACTTATGGATAGGAGAAGCAATGACATGCATGGCATTCAACCAAGGAAAACCAAGGTTAACTTGAAACTAATAAGAAGTAGGGACAACAACGAAGGTAGTGTCCACAACTTTACCATAAAGTTCAACAGGCAAGTTAATAGAACCAAATGATGGATAGAGAAAACCATTACAAGTTTGGATCCACACATTAGATGTATCATAAAAATCACACTGTAAGATCTTCATAAAAAGGTTTTCTTCAATAATGACATTAACTAAGGATGTAGGATCAACAAGACAACCATGCATAGGTATCTTAGAAATCCTAGCATAAATGTAGAGGGGACCATCAAGAGCTTTAATAGTCTCAGAATCATCAAAGGTAATCAAGATTTTGCTAGGTCTTTTATTCTTAGGTTGTTTTCGGGCTTAAGGTTGAGGTTTTGGTTTAGGCTTAGGTTGAGGTGGAACTTGAAGTTGAGGTTGAGATTGAGGCTGGGGTGGAGATATAGGTTGAGACAAAACAACATGTTCCACATGGTTAACAATATGATTGAGATCATCCATCTTTGAATCATAAACAATATCCACGAAAGATGGCTGAATAATGGTATTAGTATCATGTGTAGGCAAAGGATTTATATAGATCTAGAGGTTTTGATTAGGAGGAGAGACATATTTGTTCCCACTACTATCAAAATTATTAATAGATAAAGCAGTAGAATCAATTAAGTCTTGAACCTTATGTTTTAGAGAATAACACTTCTCAGTATCATGATCATTTTGATGATGGTATTGACAAAAGGCATTGGGATCAAAGGGTTTGGGTGACATTGTAGTAGGTAAAAGAGGTCGAATAGGAGGCAAAGTAATCAGATTAGAAGTCAACAATTTACTCATAATAGAATGTAAAGATTCTGAAAGAGGAGTAAATGTACAATTCAGACAAAAAGAAGTGGATGTAGAAGTGGCATTGTTGGATACAACAACAACTTGATCAGCAACTGCATTTTCTTTCTTATTTATCTTGACATAGTTTTTAGGTTTTTGAAACTTGTTGGGATTAGGAGCAACATCACTCTTATCAACTACAACGAGATCCATTAGAGTGTTTCTCTCAAATTGACTCACTTGTAATTAATAATAATGAAGCGATGCACAAAGATGTTGAAAAGAGGTAAATTCAGTAAGAAAAATCTTGTCTCTAATATCCTTCTATAAATTTGAAATAAACATATGCTGAATATCAATATCAAGAACAAGATAAGAAATTTGAGCATACAAATGCTTAAATCTACCAATAAATTTAGTTAATTTTTCTTTAGTATTTTGTTTACAATGCATCAAATCAGTTAAGGACATTTGCAGACCAATGTTATTTTGGAATTGTTGGGTAAATGCATTAGCAAGTTTTGGAAAAGAATCAATAGAATAAGGAGGCAAGGAATAATACCATTGCAAGGCCTTATCACGAAAAGTTCTAGCAAACAACTTGGCTAAAATCCTATGGTCATGAGAATAGTCACTAAAAAGGATTTGAAATGTTTTAACATGAGTGATAGGGTCTCCCTTACCATTTTAATTCTCAAGATGAGGTATATCAGCTTGTTGCGGAACAGGAGCACGAATAATGTATAGGGATAAAGGACTGCCCATATCACATGTAGGAATACTAAACTTGGATTGAGTTAAGGTCACAAGTTGCTATTGTAAAGAAGAAATAGTTTGAGCCAGACTAATGATTATGGAATCATTAGAAGAAATTTGAGGCATAGAAACATTAGTAACACTAGGAAAAGTGTAGGAATCAACAGGAATAGAAGACATAACTAGTGGAACACTTGGAACCACTGTTGGAAGAGGGTTGAAATAGGTATAAGGAACACTATGGTAATAAGGTTGTGAGGTAGGTAGAGACACAAATGGAACATTCATAGGAAGAGATGGAATATATGTAATCACTAAAGCAGGAGTATAAATAGGAATGCTAGGTAGAGGAAATGAAGAAGGTCCCACACTAGTGATAGGAGGAGTGAATCCTAGATATTGAGCTTCTTGAGCTAAAGGTTTGACATTTAAATGCACAAGATGAGTGATACCATGCAAGAGATTAACACCTTGATCACTATCCCAAATAACTTTCTTAAGAGCCTCTATATCTTGAATAGAATCTTGACTATGGTTTTCTTGAATAAGCCAATTTCCCATTTTATCAAGTTTAGTTGAAAGTTTTTGGACTTGTTCAAGAGGACCTCTTAAAGCATCATTCTCATCATTAGATGAGTGAGAAGAGTTATAATCTAGAGTAGGATTGGAATCATGAGTAATCAAATTGTCATTCGGCATCCTAAGGAAAGGAGAGGAAGACTCAGTTTCAAAGGAAACCATAAGTCTGCGACTTCTTCTGATTGAAATATTGTAAGTAGGACTAGAGGTAGTAAAGCTCATATACCAATGCAATACAAATGAACTAAATTAGGAAAACACAACGCATGAATAAGTAAATGTTTTTGTATTTTTTCCTTATATGATTTTTTTGTTTTATTTTTGAAATGTAAATGCAAGCACGTAAAAGAAGGCTAATCTAATATACATGCAAGATCTAACATGAAATATAAATCTAACACCATAAAAGAAAGAGTTTTTGTAAGAAGGTTCACCAAAAATGTAAGGAATAAAAATGAATGTGATAATGATTTGATGTGCTTTAGATATAGAAGAATTGGGGAAGGTAAGATTCTCTTCTTAATTCCAAATTCCCAAAGGAAAGATCCAAATTAATTAACCACAAGAAAATGGTCAATGCATAAATGAATCAATCGATTAGTAATAAGAAGAAATATGAAAACCTTACATTCCATTTTGGGAGAGAGTATTAAAATATTAATTGAAATGAATTGAAGATAAATACTAACCTCAAAGTATAGAAGATCTGGAAATTGCTATTTTTTGGTGTCTGTATTGAGTTTCTGGAAATTCTACAACCAAATTTGGAACTGAAACACAGAGATGGATAAAACCCAAAAATATTTTTCTTTTCTGAACCAAGTCAACCTTGACCCAAATGCAGGTCGACCTTGACCCCTTTATGTCGACCTTAACCTGTGTTGCTCCGATGGAAATTCTATTTGCGGATCCCAAAAGTTTTCTGAAAAGGGTATCTGAATCTGCTCTATAACTTGATGTTTCGTACTTGTTCCTACAAGAAAAATGGTTTTGTTGTTTGGATGAGGGGTTTGCCTTGGTCAAACCCTAGTTTTGGAATTAACCTTGAAATATAATTGAAATTGCAGTAATAAGCAAAGTAAATAGAATAATTCACCTTACTTATTTTGAAACCCTTGTGGAGGATTCGAATCCTTGAATCCACAAGTATAGATGCTCCAAATGGATGTATAATTTTAAGATGTCTCAAATCAATTACATTTAGATCTTCAACACCAATCTTGAATGGATCTTGAAATAAGAAGAAGCTTGAATGGATATGGATGGAGAAATCTTCAACAAGAGGGCTCCATAGAGCTTGAATCCTTCAATGGCTACTAATGGATCTCCTTAATGAATTGGATCTTGAATGCTTGAAGGCTTGAATGTTTGAATGCTTAAATGCTTCATTTTCCCTTCTTTCTTTCTCTCTTGCTTGTTAGTTTTTCTTGCTTTATGGTTCATCTGGGTTGCTAAAATGAGAGGAGAAGGCCTCCTTATATACTAGTCTAGGGCACAAACTTCTAGAGAGGCTGACATATGAGAAATAAATTCCCATTAGGCCTATACCCTTTGAAGTGGACCTAAATTAAATATATTTTAAAAATCACCATTTCAAAGCCCGAAACAGCCAACCTAGAAGCAGGAAAAGAAATCTTTCAGAACCCTAACATCTAGAAATCCTCAAAATTTGAAATTTGGACCCTGGGTTAGGGTCTAAGTTGACCTTGACCTAGAAGATCGACCTTGAACCTGAGGTCAAGAACCTCAAAATCACAGAGCAAGATGCCAGAAATAGGTAGGAAAGAAGCAGAAAACAAGGCAGGACAGGGGAAAAAACTAGATCCAAGTCAAAGACCCATTCAAGGCATTTGACATGACCCCAAACCACTTACTCAGAGGGCTAAACTAGTCCTAAATGGAAGTGCTTCAATTTTATGATGATACACTACTATAATTTCCACATGCTAAATTAATTCCTAAATTAATAAATACCTTTTAATTGAAAAGGTTAAATTTACAATTAAATAATTCTAAGGTAAATATATTTAGTTCATTCTCATTAATTAAATAATTCTACCTTATAATAAGCCTTGTAGATAATACATTAAATTTAATAATTACTTTTAATTAATTTTCAATTAATTAAATAATCCCACATATTAATAGCTAAAAATAGAAAAAATCTAATTTATTTAAATTACATAATTTAATCTAAATAAGTTATCTAATATAGAAATCACATCAATAACCAAAATCAAATGAACCTAAAGAACCACATCCATACTAAAGGAAAGGGTCATAAACTCACGTCAACTGAATGAGTTTAAAAAGGGTAGAATATTGGAATCTTGTCCACTATTTTGAGACAATAGTAAGGCTTAGGTTAGGATTTGGATTTGAATATTTTATCCCCTCTTTTACCATTGAGACTAGTGATAGGGTAGGCTCATCTTGAAAATTTAGGAAATTCAATGCCCGATACCTACAAACCTGCATACAAAATGTGCATGTACATACATATATATAAAGCAAGCAATGGTGGGGATCGGTAGATCATGTGAATCCCACAAGCAGGTAACTACAACTCTATCCCTGAACCATATCAAACACATCATACAAGAAAATAAAAGCATACATGAACACCATACACATGCAAGTATGGGGTAAGTATAATCATAATCATAAGTATCATTTCAAAAGATGTAAAACATCATCATAGTTAGTGATATATAATTGCATCAATATAACCACCATAATCATCCATTTATTAAAATTTACCATGTAGTGTCATACATCCAAAACCATAATAAAACTGAAATATCAACACACACATAAAAGTGGCCTAAAAGAGTTTGGAAATATAAAATTGAAAAGAAAACTATGGGTGGGCACTACATCCATCCTTCCTAGAATTAGGCTTACTCCTGGAATCCTAGAAACAAATAGGGATATAATTCCTATAATCTCATTGTGTCCTCCCAAGTCACTGATGACTCCTCAATAGGGTCCCATTGGACCCTTTCCTACTCGATGGTGCAATCCTTGAGGGTCAGATTTCACTTTTGAAGAATTCAAACAAGCTCCAAAGCTAGCTTCCCATCATCTACTTGCAAAGCATTCCAATCAAGCACATGTGAAACATCTAGTAAATATTGTCTAAGAACTAAAACATGAAAAACATCATGGATGTGTGATAATTTGGGTGGCAAGGCAAGACAGTAAGCAACTAGTCCTATTCTCTTAAGAATCTCAAAAGGTCCCACAAAGTGAGGTGCCAACTTCAAACCCTTTCCATAACAAATTGGATTCTTCCATGGATGCACTCTCAAGAACACCTTAACACCAATAACAAATTACTTGTCCACTCAGTGGGCATCTTCATACTTCTTCTGCATGTCCTGAGCTATGGTCAGATGCTCATGAATGCGCTCACCTATTGCTCCATATCTCAAAGCATCTTAGGACCTAACATAATATGATCTGTAAGTCTATCCCAATTCAAAGGTGTACGATAGGGATGACCATACAAAGCCTGAAAAGGCAACATGCCAATAGAGCTATGATAACCATTATTTTAGCTAAACTCAAACAAATAAAAATGGTCCTCCCAATGAGTTTGTCTATCCATGACATACATCCTAAGCATATCCTCAAGCACCAGATTAACCCTCTCTATCCGACCATTGGTCTTGGGGTGATAGGCTGAACTAAAATTCAACTGTACTTCAAGATCATGCCGCAAGAAGGTCCAAAATGTATATGTGAATATTGGACCCCTATATGATATAATCCTATGGAGATACCATGTAACCTCAAAATATATTACATAAGGACCCTAGCTATTGAAGTTGTTGTATAGGATGCTCTCATAGGAGAGAAGTGTGCCACCTTGGTAAACTGATCAATGGTAACCATAATGGTATCATGTATGTGGGTTTTCATAGGCAAACCCATGATGAAATCCATCAAAATTATATCCCACATCTATGAAGGAATGAGATTGGGTTGTAAAAGACCCACTGGATGCTAGTGATCTACCTTAACCCTTTGACACTCTAGACATTTGGCCACAAAATCTATAATATCATGCTTCATACTAGACCAATAGTACAATTTTTGAAGGTTCGCATCCATCTTCTTGACACCTAGATGTGTTGAGTAAGGTGCATGATGAGCCTCAGATAAGATCAAGGAATGAAGATCATCTGATGGGGGCACATATATTTAGTTCATGTATTGCAAAAGGCCATCTAACTCCAAAATGTACCCTAAAATATTGCCCTCCAAAGGTCTCTCTAACTCAATCTCAATGCTCACTTCCTTGTACCAAGTATCCGAAGGAAGTTCCTAGAGTATACGACTCCACAAATCTACACCAAGAGTCAATGTTGATATCTCATGTCTCCTATGACTCAATGCATCAGCTACCACATTTTCCTTACCCTAGATGTACTTGACCTCAAAATCATATTCACATAGAAATTCCATCCATCACCTCTGTATGGCTTTCAGATTAGGCTGAGTAAAGATATACTGAAGACTATGATGATCCCTATGAAGCTCAAATTGGTGTCCTAATAGAAAGTGTCTCCATCAAACCAATGCATGGACCACTGCTACTAACTCAAGGTCATGTGTAGAATAATTCAACTTGTGCTCCTTTATTTTGTGAGATTCATAAGCAATCAGCCATCCTTCCTGCATAAAGACTGCACGTAGAACTTCCAAAGAAGCATCAAAACACACCATAAAATCACCTGTAGGATCTGGAATCACTAAAATAGGTGCATTGGTTAGAAACTTATTGAGGTTTTGGAAAGTCTCCTCACACTTCTCTATCCATATATACTTCTTCCCTTTCCTCTAGAGAGAATTAATCTAGTAAGAAACTCTAGAGAAGTCCTTGACAAACTTGTGATAATATCCTGCCAAGCCCATGAAGCTACGGACTTTGGATACATTGGTGGGGGTTGGCCAATCAACTATAGCCTGAAGCTTGGAAGAATCTACTAAAATACCCTCACCTAAGATTACATGACCTAATTATTGAACCTCTGACTGAAAGAAGTCACACTTCGGTGCATTTTCATACAACTGATTTTCATGAAGACACTGCAAAACCAGTCATAGATGTTCCTCATGTTCTTCCATATTTTTAGAATATATCAATATGTCATCTAGGAAGACAATAAAAAATGGTCAAGGTAAGAATGAAATACCCCATTCATTAAGCACATGAATATAGATGGAGCATTTTTCAAACCAAATGGAACAACTGTGAACTCATAATGTCCATAGCAAGTGTGGAATGTTGTCTTGTGAATATCTGCATCATGGATGTGCAACTGATGGTATCCTAACTTAAGATCAATCTTGGAGAATACCTAAGATCCTTTAATCTGATCAAAGAGATCATTGATCCTTTGTAAAGGGTACTTGTTCTTGATCATTACCTTGTTCAACTATCTATAGTCAATACACAAGCATAAGGATCCATCTTTCTTCTTAATGAGACTATAAGTGCTACCCAAGGAGAAACACTCAGATGAATATTTCCCTTTTCAAAAAGATCCTCTAATTGAAGCTTAAGCTCACTCAACTCTTGAGTAGTCATCTGGTAAGGAGCTCTAGATATAGGTTGTGCTCCTAGAACCAGATCAATGAAAAAGTCTATGTCACGTTTGGGTGGCATACCTGGAATCTCACTAGGAAAGACATCAAAGAATTCTTGTAGTATGGGATGATCAAGAGTCTTATCCTCTATTTTCACTTCATTCAACTCATTCATAGTTACTACAAATACATGACATCCATTTTGCATGTTTCCCTTGAGTTGCATAGCGGAAATCATATTAAGAGATATAGGGCGTTGAAATCCCACCATCTCACAATTATTGCCAACATCATATTTGCATCTAATTAAATTTTGTCTACAATCAATGTTGGCTTTATGAGAACTTAACCAATCCATCCCAAGAACAATGTCATATGATCCTAAAGGAATCACACAAAGGTCAACTATGGTGGTGAGTGGACCTAGGTCTAATTCACACATATGGACTAGAGAGTTTGTTGAAATTCTTTCCCCAGAGGCCAACTCTACTTTCCAACCAATATATTTCTTTACTACCCACTAGCCCATATCTCTGTACCATAAAAGGAAATATAAAAGAATCTATAGCTCCTGAGTCAAATAAAATAGAAAGAGAAATGCCTCTAGTGGCTCTAGAAGTCTCTACCATAGTGCCTTGATGCTCTTCTTGATGATGGTCCACTCCTACAAATACCCTATGAGATCTTCTAGCATCTCCTATAGTAGGCTTAGAAGTTGCAGGTCTCTATCCTAAAAACTATGATGCACATTGAGGAAAATTTACTACAATGTGACCATGGTTCCCACATGAGAAGAAACCACTACCTCTACCATGACCTCTCCCAGTAGAGGGTTCACTATACTACTGATAGCTACCTCTTCTTGCAACTGAATGGTTTCTCTGTGCAGGTTGGTTGTTCTGATTGTGCCGGTTACGCAAAAAGATATGGGAGTTCTTCGAATGAGAACCATCATTTTGTGTTGGAGGATTAGTGACCTTCTACTGCTGATTGCAAAAATAGAGAGGGGATTTCTTAAAGTTTCCTGCACCTTGATTTTGATTTCCTTTAAAGCCTAAAGATAAAGGAACTCATTTCTGAACCCCTATCTATCCACCATGTCCTAAGGCCAAATTTTCCTCTATCAAAGTAGCCTTAATAAATGCTTCCTTGAGAGTCTTGGGTTCAAAACCCAAAACTCCTCCAACAATATGACCATTAAGTCATCTACTAAAATGCTACAACAAGAGTGGTGATTGATCATTATATCCTACATAGGGCTCAAGCTCAAAGAAATGTCGCTCATACTCTTGGACAGACATAGACATTTGCCACAGATTATGGAACTCATCTACACACTTTTGCTGCCACTTGCATCATACACATCATGGTAGTAGAGCTATGTATAACCTTCAACATGAAATGACACACATTTTAAAGCCTTTCATCCACCTCCATGGGCTTCTCATCCACCTTCAAAATCCTCTCATCCACCTTAGCCATCCTTTTTTTTATCGTATCAACCTCCTCCAAATCTAGGTCTTTCTTGTTATTGTCACCTTCTAGGAGGGTGTTACCTTTATCAACCACCACAGGAACCATCTTGGTCTCTTTTTCCTAAATATGAGTGGGCTTTGCAAGGTCCAACTTGATGCTAGCTGATATGTGTTTAAAGCTTATTTTAGAGGCAGAAAGGGACACCTCTTCATCACCATTAACCTCAGAACCCCTTGTTTGAGGCTTAGGCCTCTTTCATAGTTGTTTCTTTTTTAGGTTTAACTGTAAGTTTGGTAGACCTATAGGGGGTACTGGTCTCCTAAGTAAATTCTACATCATAATCAATTTGAAATTTGGTTTTAGTGGCTTTGGCCTTGAACTAGGAGGTGGGGAAGCCCTCTTTTTATGTTATTCATGCTTACCCTTGAGAGGATTAGGAGAGGTGTCTTGTTGGATTTTGAGACCAATTTTTTTAAGGAATTTTTTATGGCTAGGGCCAGGGGTGTCCATAATGCTAGTAGAAGGGGGGTGAAAGATAAAGGAACTTCTTCAATGATAATTTCACAGGGAGGGAAAAGGGATTAGTGGAAGTGGTAGAGACAAAACATAAAACCTTGGTGAAGAATGGTAAATTTGTTCCTATGATTCTTAACCTCAATCACATTCTTAATAGTGATTTCAACCAAATTGTTAAGTTTTGATCAGATTTTATGTATACGTTCTCCAAGTATGAATATGTTGATGGGCAACTATCGATATTCAATATCGACAGGGATAATCAATCTACTGCTCCGTATATATTTGTTTGTTCACCGTATCTCATTGAATGAGATGTCACTAAATATATATAATAAACAAAACTTGCACTGCTGGTTATATTCACTGTATGTGACTTAGACTGTTGTGTTTCCCTGTTTGTTGCTATTCAATGCTGTTCAATGCTATTCATTACGGTTCAATGTTGTGCGTTGTTATCTGCACTATCACCGTGCATACATTTATATCCTATGGAGGAGACACATCCATGAATGGACGTGACTTCACTCCCATGGAGTGACGTCCCTTTGTGGACATGCCTCCACCCGAGCACCTTCAAATGTGCAGACTGTGTAAGGACAGTAAGTAATATTTGAACATGTAATATTTAATTAGTTATATATATATATATATATATATATATATATATATATATATATATATATATATATATATATATATATATATATATATATATATATATATATATATATATATATATATATATATATATATATATATATATATATATATATATATATATATATATATATATATATATATATATATATATATATATATATATATAACATAATCAATTATTTTATATTTCATAAATATAATTATTTATATTAAATAAAAATAAACATTTATATATTATAATTAATAAATAATTATAATTATCTACTAATCTTAATAGTAGTTAACCGACTGAAGCTATAATACCTTAACACTCCCTCTTAGCTAAGGAGGATAAACATAAGAATAGATTTAGAAATATTACACCATTTCATCATTTAATATCACATTTGATATCTAAAGTATTGGCCTATCAAAACACATACCAAACACTATGAGTATTGGCCTATCAGAACACCAACATAGGGTATTCACCAAGTACTCAATAAGGTACTGGCTTGTAGAATATCAACACATGATATTCACCAAATACCTATAATATATCTATACAAACAACTCATAGACCATCAATGACATCTAACACTTAGTTGTTGATTTACAAGATATCTAAGCAAACAACTTATAGACCGTCAACTTAATGACATCTAACACTTAGTTGTTACTTCTACAAGATGTATCTATACAAGCAACTTATAGACCGTCAATTTGATATCTAACACTTAGTTGTTGCTTTACAAGATATATTTATGCAAACAACTTATAGACCATCAACTTAATGACATCTAACACTTAGTTGCTGCAATCATCATGATCTGTTTCAACATTATAAATTATGTATATCATGATTTAAGTTATTGTAAGATCATCACCTTCCAATAACTTCTACAGATACAAGTGATAATCATTTGGAAGTCATCACTTCCTCATGATTTACATAGGAGGTAGGCCCATTGAAATCATATAGTCACACACATATGAACTTTTGAACTCCCTCTGAATGTCAATCATCTGAGCTCCTCATTAATGATGCTTTAATTTCCCTGCAAGAGTATACTCAGAAAAGATCAAGGTAAATATTTCATAAAAGATTTTATTTATACAATAAAATACAGTATAGTAATTTGATATTTTCTTAAAGATGTTCTACATTAGTGAAATGAAGGAACTCCCTCTTAATCTAATTAAAGTAGAAGTTCCTTAGTGTGGACTTTTGCAAAAGATGCTTGATGTTTGAGTCTATCTGGGCACTTTGCTGCTGAGTGACCATATTCATCACATCTGTAGCATTGCATTTTAGAGTAGTCCATATATTTTCTTTTCCTTTTGAATTTTGGTTTCTTCCTTTTATCAACTTGAGTTGTGAGAGCCTGATTATCTTCATTTGAGGATTCTATACTGGTTCCTCTAGATATTATATTATACTCTCCTGAATGCAGTCAGCTTTTAGTCGATCAAATTTAGGAAGTTTGGAGCGAGCACTTATTCCTTGTCTAAAATTTTCCCAAGACTTAGGAAGTCCATTCAAAGTCACCATAGTTAATTCTTTACTATCATAGATATGACCAATCGTTGATAATTGATTTCTTAATTCCGTTATCCTCATAAAATATGAGGTGATAGTCTCTCCTTGTTTCATTCTAATATTAGAGAGTTGATTTTTAAGAGTAAGGATCCTGCTAGTGTTATTGATCTCATACATGTTTTCTAGGGCTTTGAAAATTTCGTATGCAGAGTCTAATTTTGTTATAATAGGTAGTAGATGATCTTTCACTCCGTCTACCAATAGTTCCATTGCTCTGGCATTTTCCTTTTCCCATTTTCTCTTCTTCTTATTCTAAATAGATTTAGGAGGATTTTGAACAATAGTATTCAACTCATTCTTAGTTAGTATAAGAATCATTCATAGTTTCCAAGAATCAAAATTTGAAGCACCTTCAAGTCTATCTTCAAGTCTGATTTCATTTTCCATCCTGAGATTTCTAGAAATCTGATCTTGATTTTCCTTCAATCTAATCGGAACTTCCTTTAAGCGGTTAGGCTTCAACGAAGGAACCTGGCTCTGATACCATGTTAAGTTTTGATCAGATTTTATGTATAAGTTCTCCAAGTATGAATATGTTGATGGGCAACTATCGATATTCAATATCGACAGGGATAATCAATCTACTGCTGCGTATATATTTGTTTGTTCACCGTATCTCATTGAATGAGATGTCACTGAATATATATAATAAATGAAACTTGCACTGTTGGTTATATTCACTGTATGTGACTTAGACTATCGTGTTTCCCTGTTTGTTGCTATTCAATGCTATTCATTATAGTTCAATGTTGTGCGTTGTTATCTGCACTATCACCATGCATACATTTATATCCTGCGGAGGAGACACGTCCATGAATGGATGTGACTTCACTCCCTTGGAGTCACGTCCCTTCATGGACATGCCTCCACCCAGGCACCTTCAAATGTATAGACTGTGTAAGGATAGTAAGTAATATTTGAACATATAATATTTAATTAGTTATATATATATACATATATATATATATATATATATATATATAACATAATCAATTATTTTATATTTCATAAATATAATTATTTATATTAAATAAAAATAAACATTTATATATTATAATTAATAAATAATTATAATTATCTACTAATCTTAATAGTAGTTAACCGACTGAAGCTATAATACCTTAACACAAATGAAAAAAGATAAAACAAAATACATATAGAAATATGATTCTAGATGTGTTTTAAAAAAGGAAGGTGGTAATAATAATACACACCAAATCTTCCCTCCAACATGAAATAATTCATCACAACTGTGCACACAGTCTCATAGCTCTAGCTACTTATCACAATCATAGCCACCCCTAAGCTTGATGGGATACTTGCTAGAATAGAAGAATTGGTTAAGGCTATAAGTTTCAGAGACCTTTCAAGCTTTCTTTCACTTGTGACCCTCAGTGGAGAGTCTTGTGGCCTGCCTAATAACCTCTTTATTGACCTCAAAATAAATTCCACCCATGGTAACCCTCCTAACCTCCCAGGAACTGAAAAAGGATTTAGATAGACTTTCTTTATGACCACTCAATATCTCCATAAACTGAAAAATACCACCCTCCTTACAAACATGCCAAACTATCTTTTCACACATTCATTCTTCACATTTATCAGGCTCCACATGCACACTATCTCCATCCATGGTGATACAAAATAAACTAAAGTGGTTGGAGAGATTAAGGCTCATGAAAATCATAGAGATGTTTCAAGAAATAAACCCCAAATTAGATCTTTTATTGGGAATTATTTTATACAAGTGAATTAAATGATCATTATGAATATATTTGTTACATTTTATTCCCTTAGCATCTGATGAAATCCTAAGATTTATTTTGTTGTCATTAGTTATGATGAAGTCTTAACAATTTTCAAATTCATTTGGTAAACAAGGAAAGACAAGTTAGTAAAGCACATAAGCTATTAGGTCAAAATAAATAAGGGAAAAGGAAATTTTGGTAAAGGAAAAGGAAGTTTAGACACTTAGAAAGAGATAACCAAGCACCGAGCACTAAGCACCAAGTTTTACTGAGCTATAACATCCACCAAACCAAGAGATGATATAGTTAACAAGAAAGAGAAAAATTTATTACCGAGCATGACAAGCCAACACAAGGAGAATCTCTAGATACATTGAACTTGGACACCGAATAGAAAATGGTTTACGAATCTTGAGGAGATTGTATGACAGGGCATTGGAGATTTAAACATGATGATTATGCATGATTACAAGGTGAGATTTTCCAATGATTATTAAGTATGATATATGCATTGGAGGAGTAAATAATGCTAGCATTTCTTAAGAAGAATATTCTTGAACACTTCCACCGCTTCTGGAATTGTATATAAATGGAGCAGAGTATGAAGATTAAAGTGTGAAGAGAGGAGATTGCATGTGTAAAGTAGAGATTGCAGAGAGAAGGTAATGAGAAGAGAAGCTACCAAGTAATAGAGCAGTAAAGAGAAGAGAGTAAGTGTGATTTAGAGTTGAATCTACCGAGTACATAATTGATATTGTGAGTGGAGCACAGTATGAGGTAATCAATTATTTAGCATATAGAGTATGATAAGCATATGATTGATGCAAGTACTACAAACATATTTGTTACTAATTAAGCTTTTAATCAAAGTTGTAAAGTCTCTTAACCGAGCAGATCCTAATAGGTCTTACATTGTAAATCCTTTAACTGGGTATAGTTCTCATATTAGAATTGTAAAATCCTTTAGCAAGGTAGACTTAACAGGTCTTTAGATTCTTAATCAAGTTAATACTCTTAATAGGGTAAGCTATTAGAAACAACTAACATTGTAGCTCTAACCAAGAAAAGTTTCTACTACAATAGTGAAGTTTTGTGGGTGTCATCCACCACATTTTTATCCTCTAACAAGGATTTCTACGATACCAAAATGAATGTGTTATGAGTTATGTTTATTGTTAATGATTTATATGTTTTATAGGATGCATGAAAAAGTTATGGATTTAGTAAATGGTTATGGAATAAAGTTTATATAGTACAAAAGTATTTTATAGTACTAATTCACCCCTCCCCTCTTAGTACTCACCTTTACATTCTTAATCCAATAATTGGTATCAGAGCTAAGTATCTTATTTAGAATTTTAACCACTTGAGAGGAAGGATCTAGAAAGGTAGACAGTTATAAGTATGAAAGGGTGATAGATAACATGGATATGGAACTAAGGATAGCTAATGAGAAAATTAATGAATTGAGAAGACAACTAAAGCATTCACTCAACAAGAGAAAGGAGCTAGCACAATAATTAAAGGACACTCAAGATCAGGTTGAAGAACTTGAAGAACAATCAAAAGGAAGTATGTTTGATGAATCTGATGCTATAATATCAGAACTGACTAAAAAAACAAATACCTAGCTGATAAGGTGAAAGCATTAAAAAGAGAACAAGAAGCTCAATCAGTAAGGATGTGTGAAATCCTAGAACTAAAAGAAAAAAATGAAGATGACAAAAGAATAGTTGAAGATGAGAGAAGAGAAATGAATACAAGACTGAATGAGAAAGATGGGGAAATACTGAGGTTGAAACAAATTTACTACAACTTGACAAACCAACTAGTCAGTGCAAATCAGGAAGTTGCAAGGAAAGTTGGAGAGATTTTTGAGCCGAGATTTGAGAATGAACATCTAAAGAATGAACTAAAATTTTAAAAGGATGCTAATGAAATCTTGAAAAGAAATGAAGAATCATTGACGATATTGGATGAATAGCTAAGAGGTCAGAAATAATTGAGAGATACTTATGGACTTGGATAAAATGAAAACAACACTACTGAGAAGGGTGAGTCCTCTAAACAAGTAGTCAACCGAGATAATGTTGCTACCCCACCCAAGAAAAAGAAGCCTGTCTTCTATCATTGTGGGAATTAGGACATATAGTTAATGTCTGCAGGAGAAAAAGAGGTAATCCACTGAGTAATCCTAAGTTTAATGGTTATTGTTATAATTGCAATAAACATGGTCATAAAGAATTTGAGAGTCGATCAAGGGTTGCTAAAAATTCAAGGAGGCCAAGATTCAAGGGTTACTATTACAACTACAATAGATACGGTCATAAATATAATCCTTAAATATAATCCCTAACCGATAGAATGCTGCAAACAACTAACAAGGATCAACTATACCATGGGACTAGAAGAAAAGAATCACTTGAATTGCATGTGGGAGATTTGGTCACATTTCTACAAATTATTTTAGGATGCATGGAATAAACAATGTAAGATCATAGAGAAACTCTGAAATGACATGTTTCCACTATATCAAGGTCAGTCACCTAGCCAAATATTGTAGGTACCGAGGAAAAGACCCAACCAAGGAACAACCTAATATAAAAGATAAAGTTAATATTGATGAGATAAGAGATCAGATGAATTGGACATGGAGAAGGAAGTCTCAAGATGATGAAACTAAACTTGAAACAACTGATGGCACCACATCCTTTGGATCGGGTGAACCTATCTTTACTTAATCAGTCAAAGGTATGTATAGGAGTTGATAACCTAAATTATATCTTAAATCGATTCCTAGAATTTGTGCAAAGATCCATATTAGCATACTAAGATGCATTTGCATACAACTTGTGAAGTTGACATTTCATAGTTTGATCGGTAAAGAGTGTGAGTTATTTTTTTCCATTCGGTGAAAGAAAGTGTATTTTGTTATTGGTGAAATAGAGTTGGTAAGAAGCATTTAATGCAAATAATATACTCATTGGAAGCCCTAATCAAGAAAAAACTATAAATGGAGGTTGTGCTATTTCATTTGCACCTTACTTTTTCACAAGCATTTGAAGCATTTGACATAGAAGAGACTACCAAGAAAATTCACATGATCATTTGAGAAAATCCAAGTAGTGTAAAGTGCATTCAAGGTATTTCTGGTATCTCCTGAGCTATGTTCACAAAATCTAGTTGCTATTCTATTTGAAATCCTATCTGTTTGAAGTTTATTTCTAAGATCCAAATGGCACCCAAAGTTCAAAAGCCAATTATTGTTGAGAAGATTGACCCTGTCAATCTAAAATACAAGTTTCCTCTTGTCGTTGCTATAGAAAATGATAATTCGAGTGCCCTATCATCGATTCCACCAAGATTTATACTCAATGAAGTTGTGTGCACCTTCATTCATTCCAAAATTTAAGACATCTACCAAGCTAAAATTGACACATTTTACATGAATTTGTATGTTAATGAAAAGTTAAAAGATGACCACATGCATTTGGAAACCAATGGTTTGGTCCATGTTATGCATGTACCAATAGTTTTCAAATAAGAATGGATGAGACTAGTTCTTAGCTGAGTACATGATCATTTCATGTGGCTCAATGCAATTGTGAAGATCACCAAGGATGTATTACATATTGTCACATGATTTCTAATCGGTGACATACTAAGGACATACAAGAAAATTGAAAAGAATAAGATATGTGAGCTTACTCAAACCAAATGGGATGGTATAGGTTTGAATTTGTCTACTATTGATGAACCTAAGCTAAGATTCACAAGAAATATCATATCATACCAAATCTTTCAGTCATCACGGGTAGATCGTGTATCCTGTGGAAAAATTGACATTGCATACAAGATTGTAAAGGACATGAAGATAGATCTATGTGAAATATTTCTAAAGCAATCAGATGACAACATTAATACTATCAGGAAAGAAAATTCCAATTATGCATTTTCTTTTATTTTTAGAACGTATTTCTTACAATCGGTGTAGTTTGGAAAGTAGATAAACCTATTATCTATCAAATCAATGAATATATTCAAAGCATAGGACACAATTTTGTCATGTTCATGAATGATTACTTTGCTAAATTTCAAACTAAGATGCATAAAAGATTCAAAATTCCACCCCATCTTGTGGAAGAATATAAGGATGAGATATGTTTTGAAGTAGACACTGATACATGTATAGTAAGAGCTATGGAGCTGAGAACTATGTGGCTTCCACCCATGGGATATGAAATGGATATAGATGTTACTTCCATACAGATTAAAGGATTGTTGGAGAAAATAATTGATAGAAGAGAAACTCGGTATGGTACTTTTGAGGAAGTTAAAGATAAAATGAAACTATTTATCTTGATACCTAAGGCAATAAGAAAGACTAGCAGAATGATTAATACTTTGTTAGAGAATCTAGGCATTGTTGCTGAAAAATAAGCTGTTGAACCATCATAGGTTAAGGGGAGTAAGATAAGAATGAAGAAAGAAACCCCCAGTCCACTTGGTGTTAAACCATCAACAAGTTCTTCCTCCACACTAAGAGAGAAGAAGAAAGATGAGATAGAACCACCAAAACCTAAAACCTACATAAGAGAGAAAAAGGCTAATGGAAGGCCTAGAAGAAAATTAAAATTGTAGGAAGAAAGTGAAATTGAATCTGAGGACATTTCACAATTTAAAGTTGTACAAAATCCAACACCAAAATTGAAGGATCTTGATGAGTCACTCAAGACACTTAAGAAATACAGAGGCTATTCTGGATTGAAACTCCTGAAATATGAGAAGAGGATTGAAGAAGAGAAAGATAAGATTGAAGATGCTATTGTGTTCACCTTACACAAGTTTAGAAATACACCTGTTGAGGTAGCATCAAATATTGTTGATAAGCTATATCAAAATATTGATGCTAGATGGAAATATGCTCTAGTAGCTGAGAAGAAAATAAGGGAAATATCCCTAGCCATTATAGTCTCTGATCTAACCAAAAGAGAATCAAAGATTCTATGAAATAATATTCAAAGAGATTCACAGTGAAGGGAAGAGCACTTAAAATTATGGTATGTAAGTTAGAGGAAGTTCAAAATGAAATTGATGATCTTTGGAGAAAGATTTTCTCTCTTGATCCGACTGATATTTAGAGATCAAGGAACAAATAGAGATCAATGTAACTCAAGGAAATTCAGATCAAATTGATTTGACAACAAATAAAGATGAAGTTTTCATTGAAGATATCATGGATCAAGACCATGTTGAGGCAATAAAAGATGATGAAGATATCAAGGCAACTAAGGCCAATGAAACTAAAGAAATGGACATAGATGATTCTGCAAAGGCAAGATTGATGGAAGAAGATCCTATTATTGAGTAGGTATTGAATTTTCTTGAGATTGTAGAAGTAATCTTAGAAGTAATGAAAGATGTTCTAATTGATGTTTCTACCCCCAATGAGCCAGCATAGGAAACTACACCAAAGGATACCGAGGTTGCTACAAAGATTAAGACTGACCAGAGCTAGAATAAAGAGTCGATCATCCATACCGAGACCATAGAACTGATGAAGGAAATAGAGAAGGACAAAGTAGAAAAGAAAGAAGAAAATAAGCGAGAAGAGAAAAAGAAATAAAAAGAAGAAAAGATTGAGGACACAACTACTGCACAATCTGATGCAAAGAAGGCATCTACTATGAAAGGAAAATCCAAGAAGAGGAAACATGAAAAAGAGGTTGATATAATCCAACTTATTATTATTCCTAAGGTTGACATTTCAACCATGAGCCCCAAGGAACTATCAGAATTTGGAGATTTATTGAAAACAAAAGATGCATAAGACAAATTGATTGCAAAGAAGTAGAAGACTGATGTTTTGGAAAATGTTAAAGAAATATTGAATGAAATTGTACCAGAGGTTGACATAAATGAAAAAGGAGACATTTATAGTCAATTAAGACAATTGGTAAACCAAATAAACAAGTCTAGTACTGATATTATAGAATATATGCTACAAGTGCATAAGAAGAAAATGGAAGATAAAGTGATTGAAGAACTGCTTCAATTAGTTGCAGTGGATAAAGTAACTCTATCTGAGTTAGTTACTGAATTGGAGGATGAGCTGCAAAATATTATTTTATTATTTCAAAGAATTTGTTTGATTTCAAATTTTATTAAGAACATTAAGAAAAAATATGATAATGTTGAAAAGGAGCTAACTAAACATTTACCAAAAGTTTCTATCGAGCCTAATTCTTTCAAAGAATGTTATGAAAGGTTGAAGCACTTAATGGGAGTGCAATATGAGCTGAGAAAATAGGAGAATAAGATCAGAATGGATTTATTAGAACTCAAAACATTTTTTATTCCACATATTGAGTCATTATAGAAGTACGTACATAAGGCAAAATATTTAGTCGGCACACCAGATGTTAGTGCTATGGACAACATGGTAAGTTTGACATCTAATATCAACTTGAAAAATCATAGTGTTGTAGTCACTAAAGGATTCATAGAAGACATCACTAAAGGATGCAAAAGATAGGTACAAATATATTTTTGACAAGATCCCTCCACCAAATAAATAGTAAGTTTTTATTTTGGCATTTTTTGTTAAAAAAGTGGGAAATAGAGTGTAAAAGGGGAAAGATAGTATATGAATAAATAAAAGGGAAAATAGAGATACAAAAAATGGATGGAGATATGTACAAGAAATATTACTATAGGGGGAGTGATAATTTTACCAAGATATGGACATATGAACAATTTTGAAAATGACAAAATTTCAAAAAATTTATGAATTTCAAGGTTTTTTAACAAAGATACCAAACTAATGCTAAAGGGGGAGATTGATGAAATCCTAAGAGTTATTTTGTTGTCACTAGTTATGATGAAGTCTTAATGATTTTCAAAGTCATTTAGTAAAGAAGGAAAGACAAGTTGGTAAAGCACATAATCTATTCGATAAAAGGAAATAAGGGAAAAGGCAATTTTGATAAAGGAAAAGGAAGTTTAGACACTGAGAAAGGCAGAACCAAGCACTGAGTTGTACAAAGCTACAACATCCACCAAATAGTTAGATGATACCGTATCATTGGAAAATGGAAGCACTTCCATTTAGGACTGGTTTAGCCATCCAAGTAAGTGGTTTGGGGTCATGTCAAACACCATGAATGGGTCTTTGACATGGATCTAGATTTTTCCCCTATTTTGCCCTATTTTCCACTTCTTTCCTACCTATTTTTGGCATCCCAATTTGAAATTATGAGATTCTTGACTTCAAGGTCAAGGTTGATCTTTTTGGGTCAAGGTTGACCTTTTGGATCAAGGTCAACCTTTACCTTGACCCAGGGTCCAAATTTCAAAATCTAAAGAATTTCAGATGTCGAGTTTCAGAAAGATTGATTTCCCGCTTCCAAGTTGACTTTTTTGGGCTTCGAAATTGTAAAATCTTAAATTATATTTAATTTAGGTCCATTTATAGGGGTATACGCTTAATGGGAATTTATTTCCCCTATGTCAACCTCTCTAGAATTTTGTGCCCTAGACTAGTATGTAAGGAAGCCTTCTCTCATTTTGTCCATCAAGAATCAAGTTTTTTCCAACACACATCAAGTATAATCAAGCATTTATCAATCAAGAAATCAAGAAGCAAGAAAGAAGGAGAAAGAAAGAATTCAAGAATTCATCCATCTTCAAGCATTCAAGCATTTAAGATCCAATTCATCAAGGAGATATATTAGTAGCCATTGAAGGATTCAAGCTCTATGGAGCCCTCTTGTTGAATATTATTCCATCCATTTCCATTCAAGCCTCTTCCTATTCCAAGATCCATTCAAGATTGGTGTTGAATATCTAAATTCAATTGATTTGAGACATCCTACAATTCTAAATTCATTTGGAGCATCCATACTTGTGGATTCAAGGATCTGAATCCTCCACAAGGGTTTCAACATAAATAAAGTAAAAGGAACAATTCAACTTGCTACCGAGAAAGAGAAAAATGTATTATCAAGTATGACAGGACGACACAAGGAGAATCTCTAGATACATTGAACTTGGACACCAAATAGAAAATGGTTTACAAATCTCGAGGAGATTGTATGATAGAACATTGGAGATTCAAACATGATGATTATGTATGATTACAAGGTGAGATTATCCAATGTGAATTAAGTATGATATATGTATTTGAGGAGTAACCAATGCTAGCACCACTTAAGGAGAAGATTCTAGAACACTTCCACTGCTACTAAAATTCTACATAAATGGATCAAAGTATGAAGATTAAAGTGTGAAGAGAGGAGATTGCATGTGGGAAGTAGAGATTGTAGAGAGAAGGTAATGAGAAGATAAGTAGTCGAGTAACAAAGCAGTAAAGAGAAGAGAGTAATCATGTTTCAAAGTTGAATCTACTGAGCACAAAATTGATATTGTGAGTGGAGCATAGTATGAGGTAATTGGTTATTGAGCTTAAAGAGTCTAATAAGCATATGACTGATGTAAGTACTACAAACATATTTGTTATTGATTAAGTTTGTAATCACTATTGTAAAGTCTCTTAACCGAGAAGATCCTAATAGGTCTTACATTGTAAATCCTTTAACTAGGTATAGTTTTTACATTAGAATTGTAAAATCCTTTAGCAAGGTAGACTTAACAGGTCTTTAGACTCTTAACTGGGTTAATGCTCTTAACAGGGTAAGCTATTAGAAATAGCTAACAATGTAGCTCTAACTAACATTTTACTATAGTAGTGAAGTTTTTTGGGTGTCATCCCCACTATAGTTTTTATCCTCTAAAAAGGATTTATGCGATACCAAAATGAATGTGTTATGAGTTATGTTTATTGTTAATGCTTTATATGTTTTATAGGTTGCATGCAAAAGTTATGGATTCAGTAAATAGTTAAGGAATAAAGTTTAGACAGTGCAAAAGTGCTTTACTGTACTAATTCACCCCTCCCCTCTCAGTACTCACCTTTACATACTTAATCCAACAAGCATCATCTAGGTCAAAATTGGTATCTTTTTCCCTTAAGAACTCTCTCATATAGAAACTACTCAAGGAAATAATAAATTTTGATATGGCAAGGGTTTTAGCACAATTCACCTACTTAGCCAAAATCCCACCAAATTTGAGGTGGTACAAAAATGATTAGTCCTCTGCCTTAAATATTCATAACAATGAATAATGGGGATACATAGGCACTGGAAAAAATTCCCATGTGGCCAATTTAAAACAAGAAAAAGAATAATCTCTAGTGGGTAGTAAATCAAGATCTACCAAGAAGATCTAAAAAGAACTCAAAGTCCGACACCAAAGTCCTATCTTTGAATTTGGAAATCATCATACATGAAGAGGGGTTCCTTTTCTCCAGAAAGTGAGAGTCCCATGGGGAGAGAACTCTACTTTTGCCAATATTTGATACCACTAATATCTAGCCCAGCAAAGGCTAGATGGTCAGCAACAACATTACCTTCATTGTAAGTATGTTGTATGTTGAATTCATCAAATCTGTTAATAAGGCCACAAATGTCATTTATTATTATTTGGATGTACCAACTAGGGGAGTGAGTCCCTTTGGTATCTTCAATTATTAAATGGGAATCCCCCTCAATCACAAGAGTGTGAATGCCAATTAATTGAAAGGGAAAATTTGATCCCATAGAATAGGGCCATACCATCATTTTGGTTGTTGGTAGAGTCATGCAGATGACCCAACTAAGTATCAATGATAAAATCATTATGATTTATAATGATACCTCTCCTAGAAGCTAGACCATTTCTAGCAGCACCATCAAAAGAGACGAGGTTGTCAAGTAGTGTTAACTCGTGCTATCTTCTTGTAATTATCATACTTCTCAAATTCCTCTGGGAGATTCTAGGGATTGTTCATCAAGTTGTCCCACCATGAAGAAGGCTCAGTAGGGGTTCTTCACCTACTAATAGGGATATTATCTAGAAGGAGTTTATTTAGAACAATCAACACTTCATCAACAGACTCCCCCTTATCTCTAAACACCCTATTGTTCCTTTCCTTCCGTACACACAAGAAAATATGTGGAGGTATTTGTTGAAAAATCTATTTGAGAAGGGGGTGTTGGGAGGGTATTTTCCAATCCATAAAAAAATAGTGGTCATTTTTAAAAAACCATTGCAAGTTGAGTCTTTAAAGAATGTGTTACCAAACATGGGAAGAAAACTTGCAATGGATGAACATGTGAGATATTGTTTCAGCATCCTATTTACATAGAGAATTAGTTTGGGAGATTGAAGCCTCTCTTTTGAAGGTTGTCAAGGCTTATGATTTTTCCATGAATAGAGGCCCACCAAAAAAAATTTTTTTTTAGGATGAGCATTCCACACTCTCTTATATCTATCAGAGTCACTATTGAACTTAAACAATGAAATGTAATAAATTCTATCTGAGTAAAATTTGAAGGGTTTCATAGTCCAAATAAATGTATCCTCCCTTGGGAACAAAGGAATTCTAATCTGAAACAAGAGGAGCTATAGATCTAAAACCAAGGGGAGGAGTTCAGGTCTATTATTGAAGTGTTTGAGAAGATTTTTCCATCTATCCCTATGGATGAAGTAGTTATCAATAATGAGTCCCAGAAAAGACCTAGCATGCCTCATTACAATACAAAAATTAGTGTTTATGAGAGGCTTATTCCCTATCCATTTATCATCCCATAATTTGATAGTCCTCCCATTGCCAATAATCCATTTGAGTCCATCTTTGAGTAGAGGTCTACATTTAGTAATATTGCTCCAAATTTTAGAGTCCATAGGAAGACTATTCAAGAAAAGGACCTGATGAAATTATTCTTGGTTAAGGTATTTATATTTCATAATAGAGTACTAGTATTCCTTACCAATAGAAATGTTTCATCCCATCTTGGCAATGGGAGCATTGTTTAGGTTAGTAATTTTTCTAACTCCTAATTCTCCTTGGAATTTGGGGTGGAAAACCATGTCCCAATTGACAAGTAAAATTATTTTCTTCTCTTCCATACTAGTCCATAAAAAGGTCTTTTGAATTATCTCTATTTTGTCAACCATGGATCCAAAGATTTTGAAAATGGAAAGAAAGTACACGGGAATACCTTGGAGGCATCCAATGAGTAGTTGAAGTTTATTAACATTAGTGAGAAGATTATCTTTCCTTCCAAAAAATTTTTTTTGTATTCTTTCAAGAATTCCATTCCAAAAGTTGGGGGTAACTTCCTTAATAGTGAGGGGGAGGCCCAGATAAGTATCAAGAAGATTGGTACTCTAACAATCAAGAAAACCCTTGAATATAGATTGAAGGTCCCCCTTAGTATTAAATATAAGTGTATTTTTATTTTTTGATAGTTGATGATTTGGCCAAAAGCACAAGCATAATCCTATAATAGACCTTTCCACTCTTTAGCTTCCACCACATACAATCTTCCAAAAAGGAAGGTGTCGTCAACAAACTATTGCATAACAAATGGAGGAAGAGAGGAGGTAGGTTTGATACCATGAATGTGGCTAGTGGTGATGAGATTCATGAAGTTTCTACTAAGAACCTCCATGAGCATGATAAATAAATAAGGAGATAAAGGATATCCTTGTCTAAGGCCTTTGTTATATTTAAAAAATCCCTAGGGTTTCTCATTGACCATGACAGAGTACTAAACAGTCTTGATACAAATCTTAATTATAGAAATTAGTTTGTAACTAAAGCCAAACTCAGTTAGCACTTTGTAAATAAATTGCCAATTGGCCCTATCATAAGCCTTATAGAGATAAAGTTTAAGGGTCATACCTTGGTTGTGGCTTTTATCCATGCGATGAATTATTTAATAAGTAGTAATGGTAATGTCAAGAATCTATCTTTTGGGAACAAAACCCCTCTGGATACCACTAATGCATCTATCAAGAAAAGGCTTCAATATATTAACCAAGACTTTAGAAAAAACCTTATAAATAGTATTGCATAGACTTATAGGTCTAAAGTCATTCATGGACTTAGATTTCAAGATTTTAGGAACAAGGGAAATGTAAGTGTTGTTTAGCTTCTTTAGTAGTTTCCCCATTCTAAAAAGGTCCCTAGTTTCCCTAGTCACGTCAAAGATAACAATATACTAGAACTCCTAGAAAAAGGCCATAGGGAAGCCATCAAGTCTAGGGTCCTTGGAGACATCCATGGAAAATATAGTAGGTCTAACCTCCTCATCAGTGATGGGGACTTGAAGAAGGTTATTATCATCTTAATCAACCATAGTGGGTAGGTGGTCTAATAACTTATCTTGGGATTTAGAGTTGTCACTCCCCTATTCATTAAAATTCTATTTGAAGAAGTTAATTTCAATTTCACCAATTTTACCTTCACAAGTAATCAGTTGATTGTCATAATTGAGGATTGTGTTTCTTTTTTTGTGGGTGTTAGTTGTACTATGAAAAAAAGAGGTTTTGTGGCCCCCCTCATTTAGCCACTAGATTCTAAACCTTTATTTCTGGTAAAATTTCTCCCTGTTGAGATTTCCTTTCCATTTTTTCCTCCACTTTTCCTCCTCTTCATGAAGATCATAGGATGGGTCTTTGTCAGCCATCAAATTTTGGAAGCTATCTAGTTTGACTTCAATTTTCTTTTTCTCTTTGAAAATGTCTCCAAAAGAGGACATAGACTAGCCTTTGACTTCCTCTTTAATGATATTTAGCTAGGGGAGATTATTTGCATAGAAGAACCTTCTATTAGAGAGTTCCACCAGTGACATATGTAGTCACAACATTTTAGCTTGGATGTCCACATGATCTCAAAGTGGAAGGGGTACAGACCAAAGAAGGGTTTAATTAACCACTAGAGAAAGATAGGGTTATGATCAGAAACTATTCTAGAGGAATGAAAGGGAAGAATTACATCCTAATTCCTAGCTAGCAGAGACTAGAACCCTGCCTAATCTGAGGAGAATAAGATAATTGTCTTTCCTAGATGTTTAGTGGAAGAAGAATGCTCGTCTAAATGGGAATAAGATAATTGTCTTTCCTTGTCTTTAGTCAAGCATTCTTCTTCCACTAAACATCATATTTAGGGAAACCTTGTCTAATTTGAGTAGAATAAGTCTGCATTAACCGAGCATTCTTCTTCCACTAAACATCACATGTTTTAAGAGGATACTCAAGTTGTGTTCCAGGAGGACAACTTATTAAAAGGTAGCTCAAGGAAGCCATTGAAATCAACCACCCCTGTAACCTCAATCGAGATGATGGTTGGAGCTTAAGCATTTCTTGGCATTCTTTGTTATCTTCCCTCAAAACCCTCCCTCATCTTGACCCACCTTACTAGTCTTTTCTATTTAGTCCTTTCGTTGCACTTTGTAACCCCCCCCCCCCCCAACTTGGCCCCCTTCCTAGTGTGGGGCACTTCTTGCCTCTCATTTCCCCTCTTTTGTTTTTATGCATATGCCCTTATACTTGTATAGTTTATTTTCTTGGGTTCATGTGTGCATGTACGTACACATTCAAGCACACATATTATTTGTTTTTGTTTTCTTTTTTTAAAATTGTATATATACACATGCATACATATATGTCTATATGTTTGTGTATATATAAACACACTTTAATCTTTGGAGATGTTTTATATTCATTGCCATTTATTTGTTTTCACATTTTGCTTTATTTGTGTCTTTTTTTTAGTTTTATTAGACATTTATGTATGCTCTTATTTAATTTCTTCAAATTTTTATTCTTTTTTCATTCATTTATTTCCTCTTTCATGTGTATATAAATATGTATATATATACATACATACATACATATATATATATATATATATATATATATATATATATATATATATATATATATATATATATATATATATATACATATATGTATATATATACACATATATGTATATATATACCCATATATGTATACATATATATGTGTATATATATATGTATACACACACACACACACACACACATATATATATGTGTGTGTGTGTGTGTGTATATATGTATACATATATATATATGTGTGTGTGTGTGTGTGTATATATATATATATATATATATATATATATATATATGTATGTATGTATGTATGTATGTATGTATGTATGTGTATATATATGTGTGTGTGTGTGTGTGTGTGTGTATACATATATATGTATATATATATATGATGGACTACAACTGATTGAATACTTGAATGACTTGAAGATTAGTGATTAGAGATCACCGAGTACTAAAATGATATGTAAGATAATTAAATTAGTTATTTTGTTGTCATTGATGTCAACTAGTTTTGATAGTACTTATCATGATAGTTGCAAACATCTAAACATCTGTAAAGAGGAGAGAAAAGATGAAGAACTAAGATATATACATGGAGGAAGATGGATATGATAGATGAGGATAAGGAATACTTTGGGTAACTTATTGATGAGTCTATGACTTCATATGGTTGACTTGATTATGTTACATTAATCTGTTATGAAGTTTGAAGCAAAACTTAACAAATCAGTGTGGTCAATGAATGAAACACTTCAATATACACTGAGCTAGTGTAGTGTATATTGAGTGGTAGTATTAACTGAGCTTGTGTTCATCGCGGCATTTCTTCATTAACTAAGTATGGATGAAATCATTTAATACTTAAGTTTAGCCGACATAAATTGATGAGCTGTAAAGTGTTATGATTTCATGATTGAGGATAAAGTTTGTTACAAGATCCATGACTGACAAAATTTGGAGAAGATCTAAAGGATGGAAGTGAAACGTGTTACTGACACAACCGCTGAAGAAAGTTTAAGAGGCAAAATCAATGAAGGAGATTAAGTAGTAAAATCTGATGGTTGATATGGAAACAATTTATGTGTCTATATAAGAGATATAAGTTTCTTTATTGAAACATGTTAGAAGATAGAAGACTGCAGATATTTTGTGTGAATATAGTTTCATGCATGCCTGATCAGACTAGTTGAAGAAGAACTAAACTGCAGAATAGTATCGAGCGTTAGAGATATTTTACTGAGTGAAAGTAAGTTGAGGAAGTGAACTGATATATTGATCACAAGATTTGTATGGGCTTAGAATAGATCTAAACATCTACAATTTGAGTTGTATTATAATCAGATCAATTACTATTTTAGTTTAACTATTGATACAAAAAAATCTCTTAACCGAGTAGACTTAACTGTCTTATGGTATACCCCATGTCATTCAATGAATGTACATTGTTATCCTATCGACCCCATAGTGAATACTGGTTGAACAATAACAATTAGTCTTAAATCCTCTATCAAGGTCACATCTAACAGTGTGTTTGTAACCTTTAAGAGGGTTGGCTCTTCACCAAGCTCACTTTAGAAGAGTGAAAAGTATTTTGGGTTATCGGTCCCAGGTGGTTTTTCCCTTAACAGGGTTTCCATGTTAAATCTTTGTGCTGTGTGTTTTTGTGATGATTGGTTTGTTGTCATACTTTACATATTGCATATTTGATTTGGTCAGTAATCACTATGAGTAATTAATTAGTAATTGGTAAAGGCACAGACAATTTAGTATTTTATGTTACTGAGCTGCAGAAATTTGTTGAATTTGTTTAATGAGGTACATTTTGTAATTGGGACTATTGGATAACTGATCTAATTGATTCACCCCCCCTCTTAGTTATTCTAATAATTGGTATCAGAGAATTGGTTGCTTGGAATAGAGTTTTAAGGACTTCAACAGAAAGATCACAAAATGTATAAGAGGGAGGTGTCGAAACTGAACAACGATAACTTTACTATATGGAAAAGTCGAATGAAACTTAACATATCTAAAATCGGAGATTTTGCCTTACATCTACTTGAGAATGGCTACTTACAACCACCGACTAGACCTATGACTCTTGATCAACTGAAGGATCGACATGAACACAACATGATTATGATAGAGATTGTTGTTGCTCTATCAAATGCTGAATTTGAGGATGTCAAAGATTGTATTACTTCAAAGGAAATGTGGGACAAACTAGCTTAAGTCTATGGTAGTGATGTTAATGTCAAGAGAGCCCGAGCTGAAAGCCTAAGAGGTGGGTTTGATGATATGAAAATGAAAGAAGGAGAAAATATAGTACAGTATACAAACTAAATAAAGGAGGTAGTCAACGCTATCAGAGGATCTGGTGGTGTCATTGGTGAAGATACAGTGGTAAGTAAAATTCAAAGGACCTTGTTGCCCGCTTATGCAATCAGAATATCAACTATACATGAAATGAGGTTTGCACCTGGCAACACTCTTACTCTTGATAGTCTGATTGGTAAGCTAACAACTTTTGAGTTGTGTATGCACCCAAAAATGGTCGCCTAGACTTTGGGCCCCATTTATTCAATTTACCAATCCTGAATCATTTTTATCAATAACCAATATTTTCAACAATATCAATCAAATCCTAATTTCGATCATATATTGGATTTTTATCCTATGGGCTAACAATTTATCCTAAGTCTTTATTTAATTAAAAGGAATATTTCCTCCCGTTTCAATTAAATAAAAAGCCCCACTTTTCCTCTTATCCTAAGTTGCACAAATAAAGCATTATTCTTATTTTATAAAAAGGGAAAAAGCACTTTTGTCTCACATGAGGCTCAAAAGTCAACACTTCACTCTCATTGGAGGATACTTGTGCACATGGATTGCTCCTCTTTCAAGCTCCACCGCTGATTAAGACTTTTTGCCTCTTAATCTCCATGGTCCATTTCACCTCATTTCTTATAAAAGGAGAGCTCTCTCCTCCATTTGCATATCCATGTTTTATGCTAATGTTATGCTGTAGGTTTTAGGTGCATTTGGAGTTTGAAGACATTGAAGACTTGTTGCTTTCATCATCTAGTTTATATTTTTTTTCTTAGTTGCATGATCATGGCATCATAGATTAGATTTCCTTTTATGCAATAGAATAGATCTCACATAGTTTAATTAGGGGCTTGAAATCTATTGTACTTCTTTTCATAGTTTAGTTTGCACTTCATTTGATAGATTGGTCTTGCACATTCATACTAGTTGCATTTACATTGCATTTTTCATTTAGATTCTTGGGGACATTGGCACTCTTGCCCTTGTCTTCACTTGAATCTCTCATTGCATGGTTGACTAGCAAGGTCACATTCTTGTAGCTCTAGCTGAGAGAAAAACTCATAAGTCCTTTGCAACTCCATGCATAGAGAGCTATGAGCCGCTTTGTGAGGCCTCATTGTTGAGCAACCTTGCAAGTAATGGTTCATAGAAGTGTGGTCATTTTTATACTACACATTTCTGGCACCCACCGTGGGGCAGAGTAGATAGCTTTGTCCTTTCATTTGATGCATTTTTCATCATTTTCAGATTAATTTTTAGAAAAATCTATGTTTTCTAGTTTTCTATCTCAGATTATCGTGCGACACTTCTCAGAAGTATCGCGCGATATACTTTCTGTCTTGGCGCGATAGTTCACGCGAGAAAAGTATCGCATGACTATATTAACTTCTGTCGCCTGACATCGGGCAAAGTATCATCTGGCATTGTGCGAAGTATCGCGCGACTGAGAAATATCGCACGACTGAGAAGTATCACCCGACTATAGGAAACTGTATCGCGCGATACTGTTGAAGTCTGAGAAATATCACCTGGTCTGGCAAAGACTTACGTTTTCAGTTTTCTTGTCCAAATTTGATTATTTTAGCTTGTTGTTTTGTTTTTCTTTGTTTAGATAGGTCTAACCTGCATCTTTTAGCTTAAATCTATCAGATTATTGCACATTTACATTTGGATTTGGATTTTACTAACATTGTAGGTCTAACAAGTTGTGTTTGTAGGTGCTCTCCTTTGCTTGAAAATTGCTAAAAATGCATGTCAAAGAGGGCTACTAACAGTTTTTGCAGGGCTGCCCAAGCATAAAAACAAAAAAAAAATTTTATTTCTTGCTTGTTATTTACTTTCCTTTCATTTGTGGCATTCACTAATTGTATTAGGAATCTTAAGATCTTGTTGTAGGAATTCTTGGGTGGTAGGAGAAGTATGCTCTTCACCATTTTGGTGAACCAGAAAATCTTGACCCATCTTTAAATTTTGAAAACAAGAGGGTAAATGAACTTTGCTTGGTGTGTTTGGGAGAGATTCTTGAGATAGGGGAGTATGCTCTTCACCCTTGTGGTGAACCAAAAACCTTGAACCTCAAGAGTTGATCCACTTCTTTGTTTAGTTTAGGATTCTTTAGCAGGTCTACTCTTGAGCAATCAAGAGGAACGACTCAAGTGGGGACAACCTTGTCATCATTTTCCTTGGTGGCAAGTGATTCCAACTCACTATAATCTCAAGGCTATCAAGGACACCAAAAACCTTGATAGACATAACACTTGTCTTCATTTGATGTGAGTAGCTCATGGGATTGCGACCATGGGGAAAACATTGAACAAGAATGCTTAAGGTACTCTTGAGGCCGCAAGGTCCTAGTCCTTTATGAGGAGCAAGAGGGGTGTTGTGAACAGAAATTTTTATTAAGAACCATTAGATAGAAGCCACCCTCTTTTAGCCGCTTATCTTCCTAGTGCAAGAATTGATCCAAGTGGTTTACCCGGATCACCTTAAGATACTCACCATATGTGTCCCTTTGGTTGTGTCATTTGACATTTCCATGACAAAGCCAACATCTCTTGTGGGTAACCACTTGGTGTGAGGTGAGGGGGCATCAAGTTGTGGGCTAAGTTGGTAAGTATTGAGCCTTGACTTTCTAAGATAGATTTGCTTGAAGTGTTTTCGATTGTGTGATACCAGTGCAAACGTTCTTACATACAAACAATCGGTAGCATTCATAAGGTGTTGTTTCAATTTTGATATCACAAGTGTTTGTCTTGGAAAAGTTTCTTTTGCCCTTGTTTCAAGTGTTTGAGACCATGTTTTGATCCCTTGCTGTTTGCAAACCTATCGAAATTCTGCTGATACTGTGACTGAAATCGAAAACATCAACCCTCAGACTGGAAATTTTGACCAAACAGACCCAAAAATGCAAATTTCACACAATTCTAGTCAAGAGTTAAATAATTCTGTAACAGTATCGCGCCCTGTAAGGCGAAGTATCACGCGATACTTCGCGCATGCTAGAAATATCGCCCCCTTTGAAGAGAAATATCGCGTGATAGTTCGCCCCTGACGGACTATCGCCCGGCCTGCCTGGAGTATATCGCCCGCCAGTATTAAGAAGTATCACCTGGCTTAGGGTGAAGTATCGCACAAGTATAGGTTTATTGCCCCAGTAGCCTGGAGTATATTGCCTGGTTTATTTTTGCCGTGCTTAAATTTTGGTTAGTTTCAGTTGCTGTCAATTAGGCTAGGTCTTAGAGCAGGCTTCTCACCCTGACGTTTGAGATCTATCTTGACTCCAAATTTTTGGTTTTTTTAAGTCCTCTGAGATAGCATCATTTGATTTACAAAGTCACTTTGGAATAATTGTCAAGTTAGAAAGCCATTCTTGGTGCCAAGGTTCATCTTTAAAATTGTTAACTATATTCTGGGAAAATTTTAGTGCTCTTATTGTCCAAATCGCTTTCATTTTCATCTCAATTTCAATTATCTTTTAGCCTAGTCCAACCTCCTGATTCAAAAGTGCAAGGGTAGTCACCCTTTGATTTGAAGCACCTCTTTGACAGTGTTGGTAAAGCCCTCTTTTTCTTTTCATTTCTCTTTGGACAATAGAGGACTTCGATTATCCTAGTTTGGTGTTGACACTTTGAAAGGTCACCTTATCATTGAGAATATCTCTCTTTCATGTCAGTTACGACAAGGTACCAAGTTAATCAAGGAAAGCGACCCCTTGTTGCCTTTAGCCAGTTACCACCCGTCAAGACTCGTCGACAACCTAAGGGAGAAGGACCCCTTTTTGACCGATCTCCTAAGAGTGAATCTAAGGTTTGTTTTAATCTGGAAGCTAATCCTAGTGAAGTGAGCACCTCTTTTCCACCACTTTCATCAAGTATGGACATGAGTTACACTTTCACCCGACAACAAAGAGAAGCCATGAATCAAACTCTTGAGGATATCTTCCAACGACACAGAATAGAGTATGGTGGTTCTTCTCATGCTATTCCACCTGGGTCACCTCCTAACAATGTGAGATATTTTGATGCTCATCAACGAGCTAAAAGATAGCATAAGCAAGCTCACTGAGATTCAGGGTCACAATACGAAGACCAAAATAATGAATCTAGTGATCACCATATCAACGTAGCTAATGCAATAAGGCATTCAAGACAAACCTCCCCACTTAAAGACACCTCTTGATATGAAAATACAAGATTGAGAAGCATTGAGAGAGAGAAGCAAGCCTACTTAGATGAACAGGCTGCTAAAAAGGAAAAATTTTGACAACTAGAGGAAGAGGAACGTGCATTGTTGGATATATAGAAAAGAGTCGCCCAAGAAAAAGAAGATAGACTCTATGCACAACAACTCCAAAGTCAATTTAACGGGAGGGGAGCCAATAGTGGGACCAACTCACCCCCATCTACCCCTTCCCCTAGCCCTCGAAGAAGATCAAAGACACCCTCACGATCCCCAAGTCCTAGAGGAAGAAGGACTTCAAGATATGACCATCATAGGAGACAGTCGTCTCATAGACATTCAAAGAAACCCTCCCAATGAGCACATCATGGCTCACAACATGGAGGCAGTTATGCTAAATTTGATCATATGGACTTCATGACTATGCAACAAGAACCATCCTTTCAAGCCTATGTGGAGCAATATGTGGAACAAAACAAAGACCAATTCTTGGAAAGTCTTATCAACAAAGGTGCTAAAGTTCCATATAATTTTGATGTTCACCAAAAGATCAAGAAACAGAATCCTTCAACTGATGAGGTGATCTTACAAATGCAAAAGGATATAGACAGGATGAAGGCTCCCAAGAGCACATTTCATTTGGACTCCATATGTCCTAACCCCATTGACAAAAGTGTGGTGATGGTAGAATTTCCTAAGAAAGTTGAATTCCCAACATACGACAAATATGATGGCCCTGGTGACCCTCATGACCATGTTTGACAATTCTACATAATGAGATTTTCCTTTCACCATGAAGACTCCTACTTGCTGAGATTATTCCCAAGGAGTTTAAAAGGTCAAGCCATGGAGTGGTTCACCAACCTTTCCCCTCTAGTAAAGATATTTAAAGAACTTGTCCAAAGATTTGTTCAACATTTCGCTTACAACTTATCTAGGTCGGTCACCATGCTTGATTTGTGTAAACTTAAACAAAATCAAGGGGAATCTTTTGTCACCTTTTTACAACGATGGAGGTGATTGTGTTCGAAATACCCAAGGACAATCCCTGAAGAAGAGAGAATTGATATCATTGTGAACAATCTAATACCAGAACTCAGATATGAAGTCAAGAAAATCCCATTTAATTCCTTTGATACTATGGTAGAGGTGGCATGTCGCATTGAGGATGTCCTAAAAGAATAAGGAATTTTGGCTAAACCAACAAATAACAACAATAGCCAAAATAACAATACTAATGGTAACAAGGACAAAAAGAACTCCTATTGGAACAAAAACAAGCAAGTGGTCAATGACGGAGTTGTTGATTCATCTCAGGTCAAAAATGAAAGAGTTCTTAACCTCTCTCATGCAGTTCAAGCTATGAAGTTGCAAACATCTTCAACCCCACAAGACAAACCTAAGTATCAAAAGAGATCTAAAATGGAGAAAAGACAATTTACTAAATTGGGAGAATCTTATGCAGATGTTTTCAAGACACTAGTTGCTCACAATTTGGCACACCCACAGGATCCTACAAAATATCGAATACCAGATCCTTTACCTCATTGGTGGGATGCTAAGGCTTTTTGCATTTTCCATAATGGGATTGGACACGACATAGAAAATTGTTTTAAACTCAAGCATCTTGTCCAAGACATTATTGAGAAAGGACAATTACAAGTGGATGGGTTAACCACTAATGCAGACCATAAAGCCTTTAAAGAGCCCTTGCCTAAATATGAAAAAGGAGAGAATTCTAGTAGTAAGAATGGCAAGGCGGCCATTAACTATACATACACACATGCTGACAATGTGATTAACATGCTTGAAGTGGCTGACGATAACATCAACATGGTGAGAAAGAAAGATCCTTATGGACATAATGTGGACTCAACTCCTATGACTAATGAAAGACCCATTGTGGTGATAAGAGGTCCTCACTCACAAGGAATACCCCAGTCCCTCAATGCTGTCACTAGGGGTCAGGCCCAAGCACCCATTATCATCAAAGGTCCTAGCACTAGCAAGTCTAAACAGCCTGTGTCCAAAGGTGCTCCTCTCAAATCTGTCGTTGGTCCTAATTCCAATTATAATCTTATTGACCAGCTACAATGTACACCCGCTCAGATATCCATTTTTGAGCTTTTAGAATTATCCCCTAAGCACAAGCGCGTCCTTGAGGATGCTTTGCGAGTAGCCAATGTCCCTAATAACTTAAATATTGACCAATTCCAAAACATGGTCAACCATTTGGCTAGCCCTCATTACCTCACCTTCTCAGAAGAAGATGACAAATCCATTAGTCACCCACATAATTTGGCCTTACACATTGAAGTCATGATTCATAAAACCTGTGTTAGGCGTGTACTGACAGATGGGGGTGCGGGGCTCAATATTTGTACCCTGAGTTTGCTGCTAGCTCTAGGGTATTCTGAGAACATCATTGACACAAAGAAAAGGATCACAATCAAAGCATATGACGAGGCAGAAAGAAGTTCTAAGGGATTGGCTATTTTTCCTATTCACATTGGTCCCGTAGAAAAAGATATATTATTCCAAATAGTTGATGTTGGACCCCTAGCCTACAACATTTTTCTAGGTAGGCCATGGATTCATGAAATGCAGGCAGTCCCATCAACATATCACCAGTGTGTTAAGTTTCCCCATAACGGTGTAGAAATTTGCATCCCTGGAGACAGTGCTCTATCAGTTAATAACATTTCTGCGGGATTACATGTACCTTTGAATAGGGAAGCTGACAATCCTAGCAGTTCACTTGAACAATGCAAGCAGAAATTCAAGACCATGGACCTTGGGATGGGAGATTATAAGATTGATTCTTTTACAAAAATGCCAATCTCTCCTAAGTCTTATGGGAGACCATCCCCAAATGTGAAGCCTTCATCATCAGCAATGACGTTATTTGGGAAATTTGTTGAGTCTTCGGTCCCCATTCAAGAAGAGAAAGAGGAAGTTGCTGTAAGGGACTGGATATATCACGAGGAGAAATACAAACATAACGAGAATTTTGCTCCTTCACCTGAAACTTATGGGAAAGGGTATACACTGGTTAAAAATATGGGATATCCGGGATTTGGTCCCCTTAGTCATAGGCTGGATGCTAAAGCTAAGCCTCTTGATCATGCTCTTTTTGGATGAAAGAACAAGTCCACGATTGGCTTAGGTTTTGAGAATAAGAAGAAGAAAGGTGTCCCTGTCCCAGCTGCGACGGACAGTGACAGTGATGCAGATTATACGCCTGATCTTTCCAACCAACAAGATGTGTCTAATGATTGGGTGCCCTCAACAAATCTCCTTTGGGGAGATTCCATAGATTGATGCTTAATAGTCCTACTATCCCAGCTACGACGGATAGTGACTGTGTGACTGCTAGATTGACAAAGGAAAGTGTTACTGTCCTAGCTGCGATGGATAGTACCAATACTAGCACTAGAGAGGGGGAAACCCTTCCTAACCTTGAGGCTTCTACATCACGAGGCCTAAATGATGACTCAGAGATAGACTCCCATGAATATGAATGGGATTCTCTTTCAGATGCAACAATTGATCTAGACGTGGATATTATCCATGCCTATAGTACCCAACCCGATGCAACTAACGATCCTAGTGTCAGACTAGAGGATTGCCCTCCTCAAATCGCCTTAGTAGATGACGCTTCATTTGATAGGATGAGTCCTAATTCAGGTATCTTAGGAGAAGACTTGATGAACTCTGATTATATGGTCACCAGAGATGACACCTTTTGCATTAACAACATCGAACCCACCATTGACTTACCCCTTGTTCACTTTGACCTGATTGACTGGTCTCAGCGCCACCAAAAGCCCACATTCCTCACATTTCACAATGATTATGAAATTTCTTGCTATCTGAATGCTCTCGAACCCATGGCTTCTTCCACCAGTGAACCAACAACCAACATGACAGAGCCTGATATTAAGTACCTCAGTCTCAAAACAAAAGAGGAAAAGAAAAATAGGTCTGATGGCGAAAACCACTTTGTGGCGGTGTCAGAACCAAAAATAGTAAAAAGAAATGATGCATCCGAAAGTGAAAACCTCTTTGAGGCACCTAAGGATGGGGTACTTAATAACTTGCCGAGTTATTTCCAGGATAGATCATCAATATTGATTGAACCAACAAAACCGGTCAATTTAAACACAGAAGAAAATCCTCAGATAGTCCATCTTGCTCAGTCTTTATCAGAGGAAGAGACCAAGGCATATGTATAGTTTTTACAGAAAAAGAAAATTAATTTTGCATGGACCTACTCAGACATGCCAGGGCTTGACACGAATCTCATAATGCATCACTTATCTATAGCTCCAGGAGTCAAGCTAGTAAAACAGAGATTAAGAAAAATGCATCCACATGTAGCTCTACTTGTCAAACGAGAATTAGAAAAACTTTTGAGAGCTGGATTTATTAGAGCCATCGATTATGTAGAATGGATCTCAAACATAGTACCAGTCTCCAAACATGATGGGTCCATTCGTGTCTACACAGATTTTAGAGATCTAAACAAAGCCTGCCCAAAGGATGATTTTCCACTTCCAAACATTGACATGATAGTGGACATGACGGCGGGCTATGACATATATTCCCTAATGGATGGTTTCTCAGGGTATAATCAAATCAAAATAGCTCCTGAAGACCAAGAGAAAATAGCATTCACATGTGCATGGGGAACCTACTGCTAGAACGTCATGCCATTCGGGTTAAAGAATGCAGGAGCAACCTACCAAAGAGCTATGACAACTATCTTTCATGATATGATGCACAAAAATATGGAAGATTATGTGGATGATACCCTGGCAAAATCAAGAAAAAGGGACACACACCTCAATGATCTGGAAGTAATCCTAGATCGTATGAAACAATTTCAACTCAGATTGAATCCAAAGAAGTGCGCATTTGGCATCACCTCAGGAAAACTTTTAGGATTCATAATATCAGCAAAAGGTATCGAGGTTGACCCCGAAAAGGTCCAAGCAATCCTAGATATGCCACCTCCTTGAAATATCAGCCAAATGAGAAGTCTTCAGGGACGTCTTCAATCAATTAGGAGGTTTATTTCTCAGCTTGCAGATAGAGCGCAGCCCTTCAACAAGACATTGCATAAGGGTGCTTCTTGTGTTTGGAACGAGGATTGTCAAAAGAGCCTAGATCAGATCAAACAATACTTGGCCAATCCTCCGATCCTAATGCCTCCTATTCCAGGGAAACCATTGATCCTATATATTTCAGCTACAGACACTTCCCTGAGGGCATTATTGGCTCAAACAGATGATACTGGGAAAGAATGGGCCATCTACTATATCAGCCATACTCTAGTCTCTTATGAGATAATTACAATAATATTGAGAAGTCTTGTCTCGTGGTGGTGTTTGCTTCTGAAAAGTTGCACCACTACATGCTTGCTCATACCATACATTTGGTTGCCAAAATTGATCCCCTTAAATACTTGCTTAGTAAGGCTGCCCTGACGGGTAGACTTGCTAAATGGATGATGGTCCTCACTGAATTTGACATAGAGTACGTTGAAAGAAAAGCAATAAAAGGGCAAGCTATTGCCAACCAATTAGCTGATTTTCCAATCTAGGATAGTATGCTAGTCCAAGTGGAATTCCCAGACGATCACATCTTATATACCACTACTCGCACTTGGAAAATGTTCTTTGATGGCTCCCGCATGCAAAATGGATCTGGTGCTGGAGTGTTATTTGTTTCTCCACATGGGTACAACATTCTAAAGTCTTACAAACTATTATTCCCATGTACCAATAATATTGCAGAATATGAAGCTTTAACTAATGGCTTGAGAATGGCTATAGAATGGAACATCATAGAATTACATGTCTTTGGGGATTCCCAGTTAATCATCAACCAAGTCAATGAAGAGTATCAAACCAAGGATGAAAATTGATACCCTATAAAAAGATGGTTGATTCTTTGAGATGCTATTTCACCTTTGTGACGTTTCAACAAATCCCTAGGAAAGAGAACAAAGCTACAGATGCCATGGCCACATTAGCTTCACTTCTTCAGTTGGAGATACATGAATCCATATTTGAATTCCTGGTGGAAGAGCTACACCATCCCATCTTTGACTCATCTGAAAGCCGTGTCATTTGTGCCATTATCACACACGAGTCTTCCTGATATGGTGCTATCTATTCATATCTTCGTGATGGCATCATCCCTGACACATTCACCCGCTCCGAATGCTGAAACCTCATCCGTAATGCCTCTCACCACACCCTCATCTCTGGTGATTTATATAGGAGGGGTTTAGATGGGATGCTCCTTAGGTTCTTGGAAAAGGAGGAATCCAACCAAGTGTTAGCTGACATCCACGAGGGCATTTGTGGTGGACATTCTAATGGTCTTTCCATGGCCTGAAGGTTGCTTAGGGAAGGATATTATTGGCCCACAATGCAGATGGATGCAGTCACCTTTGCTAAGTCATGTGAAAAATGTCAAAAACATGGCAACCTGATTCATGCTCCAGGTAGGGAGCTGATTCCTTCTATTTCTCATTGGCCATTTCAGCGCTGGGCCTTTGATCTGGTCGGGCAGATTCATCCCAACTCATCAAGTGGACACAAGTTCATTATTATTGCCACTGACTACTTCACAAAATGGGTGGAGGCTGTACCACTTTCTGTTGCTTCAGGAAGGACCATTTCTTTGTTCATCTTGAATCATATCATTTGCCGATTTGGAGTGCCTTCTGAGATCATTACTGACAATGGAGGTCAATTTAAGAATAAGGACCTAAAGCACCTATGCAAAAAGTTTAAAATCAAGCAACATTGGTCCTCCATCTATTTTCCACAGGGAAACAGACAGGCAGAAGCTTCTAACAAAACCATTCTTAAGATTCTTCATAGAACAGTGCACAAGAATGGTAGGGATTGGCACTTACAAATCAATCCAGCACTATGGGCTTACAGAACAAGCATTCACACACCTACAGGAGCCACTCCTTTCTCTCTCACCTATGGCGCTGAAGTAATATTTCCTTTAGAAGTCGAGATACCATCCCTTAGAGTCTCACTCAAAGGTTTGATTACAGATGAGGATTACCGCACCATGAGGTTACAGGAACTAGAACTCCTAGATGAGAAGCGTAAGGCTTCCTTTGATCATATGAGAGTGTATCAGAAGCGTATGTCCAAGGCATTCAACAAGAAGGTTCACCCTAGAGAATTTCAAATAGGTGATCTTGTTTTACGTGAGAACCCTAAGAACCAACAAAACAGAGAGCAAAAGGGAAAATTTGAACCTAACTGGCTTGGACCATATGTCATCACAGCTGCTTTTGGTACTAGTGCATATTTACTATCAGATCCTGATGGAGAACAGCTCCCTGATCCCATCAACATTGTACACCTCAAGAAGTTCTATCCTTGATGCCCATTCTGTCTGGGGGCATCCTTTGTACATATCTTATTGATCTTGAAAAAATTCCAAAAAAATTGATATATGATGCTGAAAAAACCCTAAAAAGCATATAAAGTCCTGAAAAAAATACAAAAAATCAAAATATTCAAAAAATAAAAAAAATAGAAAAAGTGCCTTGGTGAAAACCTAGCAATAGGCGCCTTGGTAGCAAAAATACAAAAAAATTGAAAAAAAGAAAAAATTGCAATAAAGATTCCAAGTGGTGAAAACCTGGAAACAGGCACTACTTGAGGCCTTTGCACCCCTATTTGTTAGCATGCGTCCTCGACCCTTAGCCACTTCCCATCATGCCTTGACCTCATTTGGCTTAGTCTGGAATTGGTCTTTTTCTTTGTCTAGGGGGCATAACTGATAAGCATTGGTCTTTTAGGTGCGTTTGTCTCTTGGGGCATTTCACAACAGGTGTTTTTCAACACCACCCCAAAATAGTGTTTTTCAACACTACCCTTGCGTCGAGTGTTTCTTAACACTTATTAGATGTCTTGCCTATAGTCTAAGTATAATGCGATAGTGCTCATGTGCAGATGCGATACTCAGAGTCTGACTCTATGACCAACACACACACACTTAAACAATCAACTCGCTGACGATATGATGACTTTATTTTTCTTTGTGTGTTGTCTATGAGGATTTTTTTGATGAGTGGTCTCTCCCTGAGAAGTCTCCTATGATGCATTGCTAGAAGACTGAGGGAATGAGAACATGTTTTCTTTCTTTATCTGCTTGTGGGTATATTTTGTTGATCCTAACTGTCATGAGCATTTATGCTGGTCTTACTTGACACTATGGATTGACAAGGTATTATCCTTGACTGTTTTGCGAGTGCATGCTTCTAGCTATCCTGACTCTCATATGTCTTGATACAAGCATAATCGTGTCATAACAAACTTAGGTGATCTCACTGTATTAGTCATCTTGACCTACATGTCTTTGATGCCTAGGTGGGATTTCCACATTTCTATCTGATAAAGATCATATTCATATCCACATAGTTACGCTAGTGTGCATTGTATGATCTTACGATGCTACCAATAACGCTCAATGATGATAATTAGATGTCTATAAGCGTTGTGACCTTGCAAGTCAACCACTTTCATAGTAGCTTGCATTTTTAAGGTCATGTTAGATTAGTTTTGCATTTTGCATATGGAAGGAGCTCTCCTTTTCATCCTATGTGGACCTGTCAGTCGACTGTGCTCACCTTCTCTCCTTCTTGATCATGTCTTTCGCTCCTTATCTTTTTCATCTCGAACCTGTTCCTGTTCATCACAAGGGGTTAATCACATCATCATATCTATATCAAAACTATCACTTTCAAGAAACATGAGTCTATATCATACACATGAGAATTAAACATACATCTATGAGAGAGAACATACATAAGCACATTCATAAGCATTTTGAGCAAAATGAAAAGACAATATACATAAACTGATACATCCATCACAAGTGAGACAAATACACATGATACATCAAACATCCAGTAATCTCATATACAATGTCATGATATACAATACAATATGAGATCCCAAAATTTGGATCAACAGTCTCAAAATATGTCCAAACATCTAAGACCTAACCCTAAGACTCGCTACCACCCTCGTGAGGAGCTCGTGGTGGTGGAGGAGGCATAGCTCTCCTATCGAGTACCACATCTGATACCCCTGCCCGCTGAGAGTATGATGGTGCTCTCTCACCCTTTGGGATGGCCTGCAGATATAACCCATGATAATAGGCTGCTCTCGCTGACTCTCGTTAGAGCTCCAGTGCCTCAACCTATGCCATCGCCTCACGGTGTGCTATCTCTGCTCTGAGATCAGCTATCTGCTGATCCCGCTCTGTCCTCAGATCCAGGAGCTACTGATCTCTCACGGCTATAGTGGTCCGTAGCTACTGTATCTCTACCTCCTGAGCCTGTATCTGGGCTCTCAGGTCCTCTCCCCCCGCAGGCTGCTCCTGTTGTGCCTCTGCCTGCCAGCGAGCTGGTCTCACCTCCTCCTCAGGTGTCGCCGATCTCTATCCCCATGACCATTTCTAGCCACCTGATCTTGACCCCTCTCCCCTCTCCATCCTCCTCCCTCTCCCTCTCCTGCCATCTCCTCCATCCCCTCCCTCTCCTCCTCCCTCCCCTCCCTCTCCCCCTCTGTCCCCTCCATCTCCTCCATCTCCTCCCAGCGTTGGCACCTATACATCTGGTACTGTAAACCGAGGGAATGGTACCCTCCACTGCTCTGCTTTGTAGGCTCCATCAGCCCCTACATCTGCCACATCTGGGAAATAATCCCAAGGCTCGCTCCTGATAGCTGTTGTCTCTGCGACAGCCTGCTGATAATCTAGCATGGGTAGCCACCCATGACCCTCCTCATCCCTAGCCCTGGCATATGTAGTAGTCTCTATCAAGACTCGCTGCTACCTCCCAAACTGCTGCCACACCCGAGTGATGCAGAATCTCTCTACGATCTCTACATATCGACCTACCAGTGGCCGACTACATAGTATGTAGCTCAAATCATCCGCTGCATCCCCCCAAACCTCAACCTCCCTGTAGGGCCTCCATGTAAATGAGGCTATCTCATCCAGAATCTATCTGTAATAGGTCACATCCCCAGAATGGGCATGTGATATAAACCCGATGTACCTATAGATGTAGGGGTACCTCCTCTCCCTCGGCTGAACCTTGGGGTGCACCACAGTGATGTGCTCCCATGCCCATACCTGTGCTAGGATGGCACCACATGCCCATGTCTGACCGTCCCTGTAGATGATCTCATGCAGCTCATGATACATCTCTGCTAGGATCGCAGGCCCCCATGCCATCCGTCGGGGCCTGCCTACCGAGTCTACCAATAACCTGCCCCATCCAAGTGGGAATCCCTTCTGACTGCGATCAGTCATCAGGATCTGTGAAATGATAGAGGCCACAATGCATGGCACCAGATAATCTCTGCCAAAATCATCAAGCAGTCGCTCCCAGCTGACATGCCTGTCCAGGATAGTCACATCCTGAAACATCTCCTGAATCAATCGACGCCCCTCAGTGGCATCCTGATCATAGTATACCTGTGACAACACATAAATCATGTTAGTTTTCATCTTTTGGAAACATTATATTTTACATGACTATCTCAAAAACATGATTATACTTACAGGCTCTCCGTGGCATGGAACTCGGAGGATCCTATAGACATCCTCCAGTGTGATGGATGCCTCGCCTGTAGGAAGGTGGAAGGTGTTGTGCTCACTGTGCCATCTCTCGGCCACCATAGTCAACAACCCATGGTCTGCTCGGATATAGGGGTACCTCAACAGATACTGGAATCCCATTGCCTGGAGGTCGGCATTACCTGGATCATCCAGATCTCGGACACACCGTAATCCTGTCACCTTCGGCGCTCTGATGATGAGCGCTAAAAAAACCTCCTGCAAGCCAAAACCAAGCCCGTTGTTAGCACATATCATGATGGATGTCCAAAAACTCAGTATAAAACACCTTAAAAATGTAACATTGTCTAGACCCATGTCATTTTTGCTCAAAAATGCATTAAAAATCAATATTTTATGCTGGGCGATATTCTTTTTCTGGAGAAGTATCACACGATACTTCTCCCTATAGTGGGGCGATAAACCTTATATCGCGCGATACTTCACCTAGTGTCGTGCAATACTTCACCCAGTATCGTGCGATACTGGTGCCTAAGGTCGCGCGATACTTTGGGGTCACGCGAAGTATTGCACGATACTTCTCCCCAAAGCGCGCGATACTTCTAAAGTATCGCGTGATATTTCGCCTAAGAAAAAATTTTGAAATTTAAAATTTGAAAAAATGTGCTAAAATAAGCTATTAAATACTAAAAATGACCAACAAGCTCGAGTTTTTTGAAAACATACTGGGGTAGGATAGTGTGGTGGCCGGTTGTGCAACTGGATGCGCTCGAATCGATGCCTGTGGACGGGAACTCCTGCTTGCTGGGCTATTTTCTCTCTCTAAAGCTCTGGAATTCTCAAATCACTAAAAGACAAATGATTTTTGAAAATGACATTTTGACCCCTTTTATAGTCTTTTGACTTTTTGACCTCATTTTCAAAACACCTCAAAATTGCATGAAAATTGCACCCCTAGCTAATTTCGACGTCCTGGATCCATTTTTGAACTCAAAATCAAAATCTGAGGTCATCTTGATAGTCAAAATTGTATTTCAAAATCTTCCCCCCTTCTGCGTAGTTGGCTGATCTTTTGAGGCCTAATCTTTTAATCTTTGTTGGGGCATCATCATTCCTTCCTTTTCATGTCTTCCAAACTTCTAGTCTTTCATTCATATTCATTCCATTCCCTCATTGCTCACGTTTGACTGCATCTTTTTAGTCAGGCTGGGGCATGTTTCATTGCCTAATGGTTACCCTATTTGACCCTTACCTTCGATTGTGATTTTATTATGATTTGATCAACCTTATCAATTTTCTATCTCTCCTCTACTTGATTTCAATTTCAATTCTGAGGGGGCAGTATTTATGGGATTCTCATCTCTGATTTCCTTGATTTTCCTGATTCAGACATCTTCTGTGATCTGTAGCTCAAATTTGAGATTCTTATCTCCTACTTTGAATGTGATCCCGAATCGACCTCATGTTCAAAGGCCTTTGTTTATGTTTGTCCGGATGTGATCCCGAATCGACCTCATGTCTGAGTTGTTTTGTGATCCCAAATCGATCTCACATTGCAACTTCATTCTTTGACTACATGTGTTCCCAAATTGATCACACATTAGTCAAAGAGGGGAAAATGTATGCACCCAAAAATGGTCGCCTAGACTTTGGGCCCCATTTATTCAATTTACCAATCCTGAATCATTTTTATCAATAATCAATATTTTCAACAATATCAATCAAATCCTAATTTTGATCATATATTGGATTTTTATCCTATGGGCTAACCATTTATCCTAAGTCTTTATTTAATTAAAAGGAATATTTCCTCCCCTTTCAATTAAATAAAAAGCCCCACTTTTCCTCTTATCCTAAGTTGTACAAATAAAGTATTATTCTTATTTTATAAAAAAGGAAAAAGCACTTTTGTCTCACATGAGGCTCAAAAGTCAATACTTCACTCTCATTGAAAGATACTTGTGCACATGGATTGCTCCTCTTTCAAGCTCCACCGCTGATTAAGACTTTTTGCCTCTTAATCTCCATGGTCCATTTCACCTCATTTCTTATAAAAGGAGAGCTCTCTCCTCCATTTGCATATCCATGTTTTATGCTAATGTTATGCTGCAGGTTTTAGGTGCATTTGGAGTTTGAAGACATTGAAGACTTGTTGCTTTCATCATCTAGTTTATATTTGTTTTCTTAGTTGCATGATCATGGCATCATAGATTAGATTTCCTTTTATGCAATAGAATAGATCTCACATAGCTTAATTAGGGGCTTGAAATCTATTGTACTTCTTTTCATAGTTTAGTTTGCACTTCATTTGATAGATTAGTCTTGCACATTCATACTAGTTGCATTTACATTGCATTTTTTATTTAGATTCTTGGGGACATTGGCACTCTTGCCCTTGTCTTCACTTGAATCTCTCATTGCATGGTTGACTAGCAAGGTCACATTCTTGTAGCTCTAGCTGAGAGCAAAACTCATAAGTCCTTTGCAACTCCATGCATAGAGAGCTATGAGCCGCTTTGTGAGGCCTCATTGTTGAGAAACCTTGCAAGTAATGGTTCATAGAAGTGTGGTCATTTTTACACTACAAAAGTTGAAAATTTTTGATAATAGTATTGTACCGTCTGTTGAGTTTGCTTTCATGTCTTCTCTGAAGATCGGTAAGTCTAGCAGTAGAAATAATAGGGATGACAATGATAGTAACACTGATGATGAGCTTGATGAACTTGAAGCTCTTATGGCCTAGAGGTTACCTAAAGGTAAAGGTAGATACAAGGGAAAATTGCCTTTAGCATGTTTTAACTACAAACAAGTTCGCCATATTGGTTCTAGATGCCCAAACAGGAAAGAAGATGATAGAAACAAAGATTGATCTAGTGAAGGAAGCTATGGGAGGAGAAATAAAATAAGTTACTGACACTACAATAGAGATAACCGAGACAAAAATGATAAGGGAAAAAAGGTATGTTACATTTCTAAAGATAATGATACTAATACTGACACAAATGATGATGTTGAAGTAGTATTTGTTGCGATGAAGGATTATTCTGAGGAACAAGAAAGGTATGTAGAGACATCACTCATTTATAAAGTTAATAAAAATGATACATGGATCATTGATAGTGGCTATACACATCACATGACTGGTGATGAATACAAGTTTGATCATCTTGAGCAATATAATGGAGGTTCTATAAAAATGGGTAATGATACACCATGTATGGTTAGAGGAAAAGGATCTTTACTGATAAATGATAAAATCAAATTTGATAATGCTTATTGGGTAGAAGGACTAAATTAAAACTTACTAAGTGTGGCACAACTTAACAACTCAGGTCTCCGAGTAGCTTTTGAGAGCAAGAAGGTAAAGATATTTGATGATGGAGGAAAACTTGTTGGAATAGAAGCACAATCCAAAGGTTACTTATTTTATTTTGACAATGTTGAGTTTTCCTGTTTACTGATGAAAAATAAGGATGCATGGTTATGGCATAAAAAATTATGTCATGTAAATTTTGATAACATGATTAAGATCAGTAGAAAGAAAAAGGTTACAAGTCTTTCTAGCCTAGCAAAGCCTAATCATGTTATGTGTCATGAATTTCAAAAAGGAAAAATGACAAAATCTAGTTTTAAGAGTAAAGACTATTCAACAAAGAGAATCTTGGAGTTAGTTCACACTGACCTATGTGGTCCCATGAGAACTCATAGCTACTATGGAGATAGATATTTCATTCTATTTGTTGATGATTACACTACATTGATGATTGTAATGTTTTTAAAAGAGAAATCTAAGGTATTTAAAATGTTTAAATGGTACAAAAAAAAAGTAGAAAAAGAAATCGGGAAAGAATTTAAATGCTTGAGATCTGATAGAGGTGGTGAGTTTATTTTTGATGAATTCACTAACCATTGTAATGAGCATGGCATAAAAAGATAGGTTTCTGCTCCGAGAACACCTCAACAGAATGGGATTGTTGAAAGGAGAAATAGATCAATTGTTGATTACGCGAGGACACTGATGATAGAAAAGAATGTTGCTCAAACATACTGGAGAGAGGTAGTTAGCACAACTGTATATGTTTTGAACTGAGTACAATTGAAGAAAGACACAAACAAAACACCCTACAAGTTATGGTTCGGTCACAAACCGACTGTAAGTTACTTTAGAATTTTTGGTAGCAAATGTTTTATTCTGAAAGATGATAGGAACAGGAAATTTGATTCTAAAGGGGATGAGGGAATATTTCTTGGATATTCTACTAAAAGCAAAGCTTACAAGTGTCTGAATAAGGTTACTAATAAGATGATTGAAAGTGCTAATGTCAGAGTTGATGAATTTGATGATAAAAATGGTGAAGAAAGCACTAAGGAGCTAGAAGACTATGGTAGATTCACTTATATTGAACATCCAGAGTACTTACTAAAGCCATAGGCTGAGTCGACTGAGCATCAGGAAAAGAACACCGAGGAACAACAAAGGGAAACCGAGGATCAGGAAGAAGCTACCGAGCAAGGAAATGAACTTGAACAGGATGAACAACAAAGAAGAGATCAAGTGCTAGCAATATTTATTAGAAGACATCATCCTAAGAACCAAATCATTGGAGACAAGCAAGCTGGCATGCTAAAAAATAAGTAAGTTAAGACAAGGTACATGCTTAGTTTGTGAGTTTGAACCGAAAAATGTTAAGGTTGCACTTGAGAATGATGAATGGATAAATGCAATGAATGAAGAGATAGAACAAATTGAGGAAAACAAGACATGGACTTTAGTACCTAGACCAAAAAATAAGAATATTATCGGTACTAAATGGATTTTCATAAATAAGCTGAATGAGAATGGAGAGGTTACAAGGAACAAAGCTAGACTTGTTTGCAAGGGATATGCATAGGAAGAAGTTATTGATTATGGTGAAAATTTTGCACCTGTTGCTAGACTAGAAGGAGTCTGCATGTTACTTGCATATGCTGCACATAAGAATTTTAAAGTCTATCAAATGGATGTTAAGTCTACTTTTCTAAATGGGACACTAGAAGAGGAGGTCTACGTAGAACAATCAGAAGGGTTTGTTGATCCAAATCAGAAAGACATGGTATGTAGACTACACAAAGCTTTATATGGTTTAAAGCAAGCACCAAGAGCCTAGTATGAAAGGATGCATACTTATCTTTTAAGTATTGGTTTTATAAGAACTAGTGAAAACAACAATTTGTATATGAAAGGAGGATCAGATGATACTATTTTGATTACTAAAATATTTGTGGATGATATAATTTTTGGAGGACAAGATCATATCTATAAATCATTTGTTGATGAGATGAGAAAAGAATTTGAAATGTCTATGTTTGGAGAGATTAAGTTCTTTCTAGGCTTGCAAGTTATTCAACACAATGATAAAATTTTCATCACACAATCAAAATATATAAATGAAGTATTGAGAAAATTTGGCATGGAAGATGCTAAACTAGTTGGAACACCGATGGTCACAGGCTGCAAATTGACTAAAGATGATGAATCTACAGAGGTAAACCAGATATTGTACCAATCTATGATTGGTAAACTAATGTATGTAGTACACAGTAGGCCAGATATTGCACATGTAGTGGGGATTGTTGCTAGATTTTCTGCCAATCCAAAGGATTCACATATGGTTGTAGTAAAAGAATCTTGAGATACCTAAAGAAAATAGAGGAATATGAATTATGGTATCCTAAGGAATGCAAATTTGATCTAAGAGTCTACACCGATGTAGATTGGGCTGGAAATATAGATGACAGAAAGAGTACAACCAAAGGAGCATTTTTCTTTGGTGAAAGACTTGTTACTTGGACAAGTAAGAAACAACCTTGTATTTCTCAGTCCACTGCTGAAGGAGAATATGTTGCTGCTGCTACAAACTGTTCAAACATTGCTTATATCAAACAAGTGTTGGAAGGGATGAATGAGGTAATCACTGAGCTGGTGATTATATATTGTGACAATACTAGTGCAATAAATATTTCTAAGACTCCTGTAATGCACTCAAAGACCAAGTATATTTGTATTAAGTATCACTACTTAAGAGAACAAGTACAAGAGAAGCAAGTCAAATTGGCATATGTTACATTAAAGGAGCAACTTGCTGATATTTTTACCAAGCCTCTACTGAAGGATACTTTTGAATACTTGAGGACTAGACTTGGGGTCTGTCCCCAATCTACCGGTCACTAATGCGATCTAGAGGTTGCTATGAGCAAGGATATCTATATCTATTTTGAAAGGCTCAAATCAATCAAACGTTATGTTCTAATCTAACATGAAATCAATCCAAAACAAGAACATCTAAGCTAAGCCACCTCAGATTGAGCTAAAATAGATGCGCTCATGCACTATTTGATTTGCTCATTTAAAGGAATGTGGGTATACTCTCAAAACACCTGGAGCATCTTCCTAATGCAGATTTGAAAGATTTAAGCTTCATGAAAACCCCATAAATGACACAATATTGGGTAGAACACCCAAAATTACCCCTAAGGCTTCAAGAACTCAAGATTATGCAATTAATAATGATTAAGTAGATTTTTAAGCCCAAAATAGATGTGATATGATGTATGAACAAGAATCAAACTAGGTTAATCCATTAGTTCTATATTAAGATGAGCTAAAAATACTTGAAAGTAAGCTAAATTAGAATGATTATACTAAATCTAGAGCTAAATTAGCATGATAACAATGCTTGAAATAAAAGGTGAATGGGTATTTTGCTCTTATAAATGAGGAGTATTTATAGGCTTTTGGAAAAGTTTGGGTTAGGAGGATAGGTTAGAGTTTGGGGTGAGGTTAGAGTTTGAGTCAAGGGGATAAGTATGAAGACTTTCTAGAAGAGTCTAGGCTTTGGATGAGGATAAAGACTTTCTAGAAAAGTCTAGGCTTTCTAGGGATAAAAGAAATTTAGGAAATAAATAAAGTTTTATTTATTTCAAGGGTTTTAGGTTTGAGAAGATATTTATTAAAAATAAATTTAATAAATATGAGGATTAATATTTAATCTTAATTAAATATCTTTAGTTGGGATTAGGGTTAGGAAATGATGGGATTAGCCTTTAATCAAAATTAAAGAAGGATTAGAAGATTCTAGAAGAGCTTAGTGGTCTTTAGGAATTTGACAAAGTTTTGGGCAAAAAATAAATAAATTATTTATTTTAAGATTTTTGGGAAAAGGTGTTTAAATAAGATTTAAACATTTTTGGGAGGGATTTCTTAATTAAATATTTTTAATTAAGATAAAGGGATTTAATGACATAAAAATTAATTAATTAATTAATTAACAAATGATGATGTCATCAGGGATTTTTCAAAAAATAAAAATATTTTATTTTCTAAAAGATTTTTAGGTGTCTACGGTTGCATCAGCCTAATATTATCAAAAGATCATTCATGTTGATGCAACATAGCTCACACTTTGGATTCTGTCTAAGGTTGTGA